>JABSTQ010011157.1:0-418434 GCA_013358835.2 Ixodes persulcatus
CATGTTTCCTTAGTTTTTTAAAGTATAATAACGGAAGCTTTTCTGTGACTATTTTTTATTCCAGTGTACTAAAAACGGTTTCTACACGAAATGTGTTTCTACCTGCAGTTTTAACGGCCGTTTGGTTCATGTCGTTTCCATATGCGTTCGCGTCCTTCACATTCATTTAGCAATAGTAGATTCATTCCAAGTCTCTCGAGTTTCGCATTTCGACGATAGGTTCCCGGCATCAGGACGATTTTGCGTCGGGAGTCACTGGCGGCAGCGCGCGGTCGGTAGCGGTCAGCTCAAAGACCAAGACCTGACGATAGCGTTTTGGCCAAGACAGTTATCGAGCGCAACTTTGGCGTCAAGCTGAAGCGTTTATTCTGATTCTCAAGAAAGACCTGCGTGGAACTACCAAGCCAATGCCGATTCTCGGCTTTTTTCCCAGGCCCGTTAGTGGGCGTCCCAATATACCAGCGGACAAAGCATGCAGTATTATGCTCAGCTACGGGGCATGCGAGGGCCGATGTACTAAATCCCATACCTCTGCAATGTATCGAAGTCGTCAGTATGCATTCAAGAGCAACTGAAGGCGGGGACTATCAAGAGTGCAATACCTTCCCGTGTCTGTAAGGGAGAATATTAACACTGTGGATCCCCACATAGCATCAAAAAGAAACAATTTACGTGAGCCAATATTTCAACACTTACCACGTGGAGCCAAACCTACGCGAGCAGGTGCCTAATTAAAACGCTTTCAGAATATCATAATCAAGCAAATTCCTACCCTCGGTTATGATCTCAATTCCGCGTCCACCGCGGGTACGTTATTATCATAAATGAGAGGAAGTGCAACCTCCGTATCGGCATTATTCTTAAACATCGCAGACATTTGAGCAAGAGCTGCGAAAAATGGCACCGCGAGCAGAGACGGACGAGGAGTGTCGTCTGCTATCGCCGTCTGCTCTTGTCGTCTGCTTCTGCACGGACGCTGAACTGACTCCGGAGCCGGTGCAAAATTTTGAGGAACTGGGTCTGAACTCGTTCAGAACTGGGATGAATCGAACGCGCCAGTGCAGCGGCCGTGCAACTTCCAGTTGAATCGAATGCACCAGTTCCTGCACTGCTGAACTAGTTCAGCCAGTTCAGGCGAATCGAAGAGACCTATTAAAATAAGGACAACACGGACTTTACTATATAGTATCATACCTCGTGCTCAGGCTCAAAAAATTACGTCAAACAACGTGCAAAAAGAAAAAAAAAAAATTGCAGCATGATTATTTTTTTGGGGAAATTCAAATTTTTTATGCACGGAGCAATCTTTTTTTTTTGGGAGTTTTAAACGAGCTACATATTGCAGTCAAATCTATCAAAAGGCGCGCTTGTAGCGCTAGCGGCAACATGTCTAGGTCAATATCTAAAATTAAATAATTAAATAACCATCGCAACTTGTTTAGCTACGTTCCCAAATCAGCTGTTCACCGTTCTACCACAATACACACAAATTTGTAAATAGAAGTTGCAGTAACTCGACGTAACAAGAATTTTTCTTGAACTCTTCTGCCTCGCGCCATGCTGTCGACGACTGCGTTGGGAGCGCCTCCCCGCGGAGAGACGCCGCCTCCTTCTCTTTTTCCGATTACGCCCTTTCCGCACGAATGGGACCACTGATCTCAATGACAATTGCTGGATCGCGCATCCCCACTCCGCGAGTGCGGCCACCGGACGGCCATCTTGCATGTCGTTTTTTCTCGTTTTGCTAGCATTTTGCTCCGGTTTTCCAGCGAGCTATAGACACGTTTTCTACTTGTTCGTCGTCATTCGCCGAAGACGTTCTTTAAGATCCTGGGTGAGACGTGATACTTGCCGTTGAGAACACGTGGAAATTTTTACGAAAGCGCAGCGCCGCAGGAGAAAGGCACAACTCGTCGAAAGCAAGTTTCGCCGGTCTTGCGGCGTGTTCAAAGCTTCCTTGGCACGCCGAAGTACCGTTTCTCTGTGCCTTCGAACGCTTGGATACCGATCAAGAATCGACGCCACTCCAAAGTTCTGAACGTGTGTCGCGCGTAGATGCCTTTAGATAATTTATATATATATTATATATATATATATATTATATATATATACAACGGGCATGGTGGCGGGAGGCCGAAGGCGTTGGGTATAACTGGTGAGAAAAGACCCTTGGTGAACACAGCAACAACGGACGATTTAATCGTCGACGTTTCGGCCGGAGTCCGGCCTTCGTCAGGAAGGCCGGACTCCGCCGAAACGTCGAAGATTAAATCGTCCGTTGTTGCTGTTTTCACCAAGGGTTTTTTCTTACCAGTTATATATGGGTGATTTCATCTCAACTCAGGCACGAATTTAGGGTCGAATTTTTTTTTTTGACGAAAAAAATATATGTTTGGGGGCAATTCCTATAATAAAAGAGACGCAAACGGCAATGTCGTCGGATTTTTTTGTTCTCAACTTATGGACCGTTGAAGCGGTCAAGGTGAAACTAACGGTTTTTCCAGCTTATCGGAGGTGCCATATTCACTCCATCCCTTTTCCTATAATTTTTTACGCTACATCAATATAACTTTTTGGGAACACTCTAGACATAGGCTTTTTCATGCTAATTAAGTGTCTAGGTCATAACATGTTTAATTATTTTTTGTTTATTTGTCAAAACCGCCTCTCTGCGACGATATTTGACGAAGTTCAGCAAGCTGTGCTGTGTGACCTAAATTAACATATTTTATGATCTTTATATAACCGTAAAGCTCCAATTAAGCTCTTTCTTTAGAGTATACTTTCAATATTTCGATAAGTAAATATATGCGACTACATGTGCCTGAAAACGAACATTTCGAAAAACTAGCAAGTTTGGAGTCGATTTTCTAAAAAAACCCACTTTTTATTTCTTTTATTTTTATTCACAGTTAGTTGATATAGTAGTATATCAGAAACTACCAACAGAAATTGTAATATATTGTTTGTATGGCCGCTATTAAGACTCGAATCTCGTGCTATGAGCGTTTTGAACGAGGACTTCGCACAGGCGCTCTGCTGAGCAGAATTTGGCCATATGTAAGGTTTTCTATTTATCGTTAGCAGTTACCTCAATATCCAACCATAAACATTAATAAATTTGAAGTAGTGCTACTTAAAAAATTTACTTCGAAAGTCCGTATCCACAAGTGCGGGCACATCGCTTGCTTCCTCCCAATACGGGGGAATGCAGATCGTTAGAGAATTCCTCTGGGGCCTTTTGCTTTCGGCTTTCAGTTTGAAATACCGAACTTGACATTGTAATTGTCATATTTTCTTAATGTCAAACAGATATGCAGTGCATATACATATGTACGATTTAGTAACTGACGCCTACGAAGTACGGTTTATTTTGTGCGCGTACGGACTCTTTCGTAAATAACAAGCATTTCGTAGCGTGTAAGGCCTTCAAATGTGGTTAGTCATGTGGTTTAGGTTTCATTTCTATTTTAAGTGATTCATGCCGGGTTTACTTAGACTTTTTCCTCTTGACTTAAGTTTTCCGGGAGTCTAGATGTTACGTATCTTCTCCGTCAATACATAGGGCGAAGCTCACACACCGTGCAAATCACGCCAGTGCCAAGTAAATAAATATTGTTAGGATAAATATTGTTGCTTTACTGGCTTTTACACTGAGATATTGAGGTAAGTACTAACATTAAATAGAAAACCTTACATAGGTCAAATTCTGTTCAGCTGAGCGTCTATGCGAAGTCTCATTCAAAACTCTCACAGCACGAGATTCGAGTCCTAGTAGCGGCCATACAAACAGTATATTAGAATTTCTGTTGGTAGGTCCTGGCAGACTACTATATACGTAAATGTAAATAAAATAAAAAATAAAAAATAAAAGAATAAAGGTGGTTTTTTATAGAAAATCGACTTCAAACTTGCAAGTTTTTCTAAAGAAAGACTTGCAAGTTTGAAGTCGATTTTTAAAAAATCCACCTTTTATTTCTTTCATTTTTAATTTACAGTTTGGTAATATAGTAATCTTTCAGGACCTATCAACAGAAATTGTACTATATTGTTTGTATGGCCGCTATTAGGACCGAATCTCGTGCTGTGAGAGTTTTTGAACGGGGACTTCGCATAAACGCTCACTGAGCAGAATTTTGACCTATGTAAGGTTTTCTATTTAATGTTAAGTACTTACCTCAGTATCTGAGCGTAAAAGCCAGTGAAGCAACATTATTCATCCTAACAATAATTATTACTTGACACTGGCGTGATTTGCAAGGTGTGTGAGGCTTCGCCCTATGTATTGACGAGAAGATACGTAACAGCTAGACTCCCGGACAAAACTTAATCGAGAAGAAAAAGTCATAGTAACCCGGCATGAATCACTGAAAATATAAATGAAACCTAACACATGACTAACACGTTTGAAGCCTTACACGCTACGAAATGCTTGTTATTTTCGAAAGAGTCCGTACGCGCACAAAAATACCGTACTTCGTAAGCGTCCGTTACTAATCGTACATATGTATATCACTGCATATCTGTTTGACATAAGAAAATATGACAATTACATGTCAAGTTCGGTATTTCAACTCAAAGCTGAAACAAAAGGCCCCAGAGGAATTCTCTAACGATCTGCATTCTCCCGTATTGGGAGGAGTAAGCGATGTGCCCGCACTTGTGGATACGGACTTTGAAGTAATTTTTTTTAAGTACACTACTCCAAATTTTATTAATGTGTATGGTGGATATTGAGGTAACTGCTAACGATAAATAGAAAACCTTACATAGGCCAAATTTCTGCTCAGCAGAGCGCCTGTGCGAAGTCCCGTTCAAAACGCTCATAGCACGAGATTCGAGTCTTAATAGCGGCCATACAAACATATATTACAAAATCTGTTAGTAGTTTCTGATAGAACTATATCAACTAACTGTGAATAAAAAATAGAAGAAATAAAAAGTTTTTTTTTTTAGAAAATCGACTTCAAACTTGCAAGTTTTTCTAAAGAAAGACTTGCAAGTTTGAAGTTGATTTTTGAAAAAAGACACCTTTTATTTCTTTTATTTTTAATTTACAGTTTTATAATATTGTAATCTGTCAGGACCTATCAACAGAAATTGTAAGATATTGTTTGTATGGCCGCTATTAGGACTCGAATCTCGTGCTGTGAGAGTTTTGAACGGGACTTCGCATAACGCTCAGCTGAGCAAATTTTGACCTATGTAAGGTTTTCTATTTAATGTTAGTACTTACCTCAGTATCTGAGCGTAAAAGCCAGTGAAGCAACAATATTCATCCTAACAATATTTATTTACTTGGCACTGGCGTGATTGGCAAGGTGTGTGAGCTTCGCCCTATGTATTGACGGAGAAGATACGTAACATCTAGACTCCCGGACAAACTTAAGTCGAGAAGAAAAAGTCTAAGTAACCCGGCATGAATCACTGAAAATATAAATGAAACCTAAACACATGACTAACACGTTTGAAGCCTTACACGCTACGAAATGCTTGTTATTTTACGAAAGAGTCCGTACGCGCACAAAATAAACCGTATTCGTAAGCGTCAGTTACTAAATCGTACATATGTATCGGCACTTGCATATCTGTTTGACATAAGAAATATGACAATTACATGTCAAGTTCGGTATTTCAAACTCAAAGCCAAAAGCAAAAGGCCCCAAAGGAATTCTCTAACGATCTGCATTCCCCCGTATTGGGAGGAAGCAAGCGATGGCCGCACTTGTGGATACGGACTTTGAAGTAAATTTTTAAGTACACTACTTCAAATTTTATTAATGTTTATGGTTGGTATTGACTTAACTGCTAACGTAAATAGAAAACCTTACATTGGCCAAATTTCTGCTCAGCAGAGCGCCTGTGCGAAGTCTCGTTCAAAACGCTCACAGCACGAGATTCGCGTCTTAATAGCGGGCCATACAAACAATATATTACAATTTCTGTTGGTAGTTTCTGATATTACTACTATATCAACTAACTGGATAAAAAATAAAGAAATAAAAGTGGGGTTTTTTAGAAAATCGACTCCAAACTTGCTAGTTTTTCGAAATGTTCGTTTTTCAGGCCCATGTAGCGCATTATATACTTATCGCAAAATATTGAAAGTATACTCTAAAGAAAGATGCTTAATGGAGCTTTACGGTGATATAAAGATCATAAAAATATGTTGATTAGGTCACACAGCACAGCTTGCTGAACTTCGTCAAATATCGTCGCAGAGAGGCGGTTTGACAAATAAAACAAAAATAATTAAAAATGTTATGACCTAGACACTTAATTAGCATGAAAAAGCCTATGTCTAGAGTGTTCCCAAAAAGTTATATTGATGTAGCGTAAAAAGTATAGGAAAAGGGATGGAGTGAAATATGGCACCTCAATAAGCTGGAAAAACGTCAGTTTCCACCTTGACGCTTCAACGGTCCATAACGTGAGAACAAAAAATCCGACGACATTGCCGTTTGCGTCTTCTTTTATTATAGGAATTGCCCCAAAACATATATTTTTTTCGTCAAAATTAAAATTCGACCCTAAATCCGTGCCTGAGTTGAGATGAAATCACCCGTATATATCTATATATATATGGGTGATTTTCCTCTCAACTCAGGCACGATATTAGGGGTCGAAGTTTTAGTTTTGACGAAAAAAATATATGTTTTGGGGCAATTCCTATAATAAAAGAAGACACAAAAGGCAATGTCGTCGGATTTTTTTGTTCTCAGTTATGGACCGTTGAAGCGGTCAAGGTGGAAACTGACGTTTTTTCCAGCTTATGTAGGTGCCATATTTCACTCCATCCCTTTTCATAATTTTTTACGCTACATAAATTTATCTTTTTCGGAACACTCTAGACATAGGCTTTTTCATGCTATAAGTGTCTAGGTCATAACATGTTTAATTATTTTTTTTTTTATTTGTCAAACCGCCTCTCTGCGACGATATTTGACAAAGTACAGCAAGCTGTGCTGTGTGACCTAATTAACATATTTTATGATATTATATCACCGTAAAGCTCCAATTAAGCTCTTTCTTTTGAGTATACTTTCAATATTTTCCAATAAGAATATAATGCACTACATGTGCCTGAAGATCGAAAAATGTCGAAAAACTAGCAGTTTGGAGTCGATTTTCTAAAAAAAACCCACTTTTTATTTCTTTTATTTTTATTCACAGTTAGTTAATATAATAGTCTATCAGAAACTACCAACGGCAATTGTAATATATTGTGTGTATGGCCGCTATTAAGACTTGAATCTCGTGCTATGAGCGTTTTGAACGGGACTTTGCACAGGCGCTCTGCTGAGCAGAATTTTGGCATATGTAAGGTTTTCTATTTATCGTTAGCAGTTACCTCAATATCCAACCATAAACATTAATAAAATTTGGAGTAGTCTACTTAACAAGATTTACTTCGAAGTCCGTATCCACAAGTGCGGGCACAGCGCTTACTTCCTCCCAATACGTGGGAATGCAGATCGTTAGAGAATTCCTCCGGGGCCTTTTGCTTTCGGCTTTCAGTTTGAAATACCGAACTTGACTTGTAATTGTCATATTTTCTAATGTCAAACAGATATTCAGTGCATATACATATGTACGATTTAGTAACTGACGCTAGGAAGTACGGTTTATTTTGTGCGCGTACGGACTCTTTCTTAAATAACAAGCATTTCGTAGCGTGTAAGGCTGCTTCAAATGTGTTAGTCATGTGTTTAGGTTTCATTTTTATTTTAAGTGATTCATGCCGGGTTACTTAGACTTTTTCCTCTTGACTTAAGTTCGTCCGGGAGTCTAGATGTTACGTATCTTCGCCGTCAATACATAGGGCGAAGCTCACACACCGTGCAAATCACGCCAGTGCCAAGTAAATAAATATTGTTAGGATAAATATTGTTGCTTTACTGGCTTTTACACTGAGATATTGAGGTAAGTACTAACATTAAATAGAAAACCTTACATAGGTCGAAATTCTGTTCAGCTGAGCGTCTATGTGAAGTCTCATTCAAAACTCTCACAGCACGAGATTCGAGTCCTAGTAGCGGCCATACAAACAGTATATTAGACTTTCTGTTGGTAGGTCCTGGCAGACTACTATATTACGTAAATGTAAATAAAAATAAAAGAATAAAAAATAAAAGAAATAAAAGGTTGGTTTTTTTATAGAAAATCGACTTCAAACTTGCAAGTTTTTCTAAAGAAAGACTTGCAAGTTTGAAGTCGATTTTTTTAAAAAAATCCACCTTTTATTTCTTTCATTTTTAATTTACAGTTTGGTAATATAGTAATCTTTCAGGACCTATCAACAGAAATTGTACTATATTGTTTGTATGGCCGCTATTAGGACTCGAATCTCGTGCTGTGAGAGTTTTGAACGGGACTTCGCATAAACGCTCAGCTGAGCAGAATTTTGACCTATGTAAGGTTTTCTATTTAATGTTAGTACTTACCTCAGTATCTGAGCGTAAAAGCCAGTGAAGCAACATTATTCATCCTAACAATAATTATTTACTTGACACTGGCGTGATTTGCAAGGTGTGTGAGCTTCGCCCTATGTATTGACGGAGAAGATACGTAACATCTAGACTCCCGGACAAACTTAAGTCGAGAAGAAAAAGTCTAAGTAACCCGGCATGAATCACTGAAAATATAAATGAAACCTAAACACATGACTAACACGTTTGAAGCCTTACACGCTACGAAATGCTTGTTATTTTACGAAAGAGTCCGTACGCGCACAAAATAAACCGTACTTCGTAAGCGTCCGTTACTAAATCGTACATATGTATATGCACTGCATATCTGTTTGACATAAGAAAATATGACAATTACATGTCAAGTTCGGTATTTCAAACTCAAAGCTGAAAACAAAAGGCCCCAGAGGAATTCTCTAGCGATCTGCATTCTCCCGTATTGGGAGGAAGTAAGCGATGTGCCCGCACTTGTGGATACGGATTTTGAAGTAAATTTTTTTTAAGTACACTACTCCAAATTTTATTAATGTGTATGGTTGGATATTGAGGTAACTGCTAACGATAAATAGAAAACCTTACATAGGCCAAATTTCTGCTCAGCAGAGCGCCTGTGCGAAGTCCCGTTCAAAACGCTCATAGCACGAGATTCGAGTCTTAATAGCGGCCATACAAACAATATATTACAAAATCTGTTAGTAGTTTCTGATAGAATACTATATCAACTAACTGTGAATAAAAAATAGAAGAAATAAAAAGTTTTTTTTTTTTTAGAAAATCGACTTCAAACTTGCTAGTTTTTCGAAATTTTCGTTTTTCAGGCACATGCAGCGCATGATGTACTTATCGCAAAATCTTGAACATATACTCAAACGAAAGAGCTTAATTGGAGCTTTACGGTGATATAAATATCATAAAAATATGTTAATTAGGTCACACAGCACAGCTTGCTGAACGTCGTCAAATATCGTCGCAGAGAGGCGGTTTGACAAATAAACAAAAAATAATTAAACATGTTATGACCTAGACACTTAATTGGCATAAAAAAGCTTATGTCTAGAGTGTTCCCAAAATGTTATATTGATGTAGCTTAAAAAGTATGGAAAAGGGATGGAGTGAAATATGGCACATCCGATAGGCTGAAGAAACGTCAGTTTCCACCTTGACCGCTTCAACGGTCCATAACTTGAGAACAAAAAATCCGACGACATTGCCGTTTGCGTCTTTTTTATTATAGGAATTTCCCAAAAACATAAATTTTTTTCGTCAAAATAAAAAAATTCCACCCTAAATCCGTGCCTGAGTTGAGATGAAATCACCCATATATATATATATATATATATATATATATGGGTGATTTCATTTCAACTCAGGCACGGATTCAGGGTAGAATTTTTAATTTTGACGAAAAAAATATATGTTTTGGTGCAATTCCTATAATAAAAGAGGACGCAAATGGCAATTTCGTCGGATTTTTTGTTCTCAAGTTATGGACCGTTGAAGCGGCCGAGGTGGAAACTGACGTTTTTCCAGCTTATTTAAGGTGCCATATTTCACTCCACCCCTTTTCCCTACGTTTTACGCTACGTCAATATAACTTTTTGTGAACACTCTAGACATGGGTTTTTTCATGCTAATTAAGCGTCTAGGTCATATCATTCATAATAATTTTTTTCTTATTTGTCAAACCGCCTTTCTGCGACGATAAGTGACGAAGTTCAGCAAGCTGTGCTGTGTGACCTAATCAACATATTTTTATGATATTTATATCACCGCAAAGCTCCAATTAAGTTCTTTGTTTTTAGTATAATTTCAATATTTTGCGATAAGTACATACTGTGCTACATGTGCCTGAAAAACGAAACGTTTGAAAAACGAGCAAGTTTGGAGTCGATTTTCTGAAAAAAACCACTTTTTATTTCTTTTATTTTTTATTCACAGTTAGTTAATATAGTAGTCTCTCTGAAACTACCAACAGAAATTGCAATATAATGTTTGTATGGCCGCTATTAAGACTCGAATCTCGTGCTATGAGCGTTTTGAACGGGACTTCGCACAGGCGCTCTGCTGTGCAGAATTTTGGCCTATGTAAGGTTTTCTATTTATCGTTAGCAGTTACCTCAATATCCAACCATAAACATTAATAAAATTTAGAGTAGTGTACTTAAAAAAATTTACCTCGAAGTCCGCATCCACAAGTGCGGGCACAGCACTTACTTCCTCCCAATACGGGGGAATGCAGATCGTTAGAGAATTCTCTGGGGCCTTTTGCTTTCGGCTTTGAGTTTGAAATAGCGAACTTGACATGTAATTGACATATTTTCTCATGTCAAACAGATATGCAGTGCATATACATATGTACGATTTAGTATCTGACGCTTAGGAAGTACGGTTTATTTTTGCGCGTACGGACTCTTTCGTAAAATAACAAGCATTTCGTAGCGTGTAAGACTTCAAACGTGTTAGTCATCTGTTTAGGTTTCATTTCTATTTTCAGTGATTCATGCCGGGTTACTTAGACTTTTTCCTCTTGACTTAAGTTTGTCCGGGAGTCTAGGTCTTACGTATCTTCTCCGTCAATACATTGGGCGAAGCTACACACCATGCAAACACGCCAGTGCCAAGTAAATAAATATTGTTAGGATAAATATTGTTGCTTCACTGGCTTTTACGCTCAGATATTGAGGTAAGTACTAACATTAAAGGGGCGGTGCAACGATATTGAATTGAAATGTTTTTCACTATACACGAGCTGACTGGCACTAGTGGGACTCAAGGATACTCGCACGCAACGCCACTGACCAAGAAACGCCGTTGTTGCGCTGCAATTTGGAAGACAAAAGCGATCATTTTCATTCAATCTCTCCTTCGCAAAACCCGATGACGTAGCTGGGCGGTAGCAGTACCGCCCAGTGACGATATTTGAATGTGGCTCATAGATTGGACCCGAGCATGGCGTGGACACTCGATTTGGGCTCGTGATAATTACTAGCTCGAGAAGCATTCGGGTAGTGTCCTGTGTCCAATCGCTGCAATGACGACAACAGCCCAACCATAACAATGTCTGGAACTCAGCGCTTATCCTGTGCCTTGCCAACCCCAGCGCATGGCTATGATCAACATTGGCGGCCTATAATCGGCTCCAGATTACGTGGCCACTTGTTCTGGCTGCGAGTTGAGGGGGTGAACTCTGCTCGTTTTTCTTTATTTTTTTCGGTGACTTCGATTTTGGGTGGTGAAAAACGAACGGGTATTTCAGAGGTCATTAACGTCAGGGATCCGTTCTAAGTGGTATTTGCGCAAAATACAAAAATCGTTGCATCGCCCCTTTAAATAGAAAACATTACATAGGTCAAAATTCTGCTCAGCTGAGAGTCAATGCGAAGTCCCGTTCAAAACTCTCATAGCACGAGATTCAAGTCCTAACGCGGCCATACAAGCAATATATTACAATTTCTGTTGGTAGGTCCTGGCAAACTACTATATTACCTAACTGTCAATAAAAGAATGAAAGAAATGAAAGGTGTTTTTTTTTAGAAAATCGACTTCAAACTTGCAAGTTTTTCTAAATATTTGTTTTTCAGGCAAATATTCCGCGTTATATGTTTATAGACAAGACGCCTGCGTATTTAGTGCGTCCGTCATCGGCGACAAAAATCTCTAGTGTTTTCGTGTGTTCCAATGTGAGGATCAATGCTTTTTATGCTTTGCGTGCCGTGGTGTTTGGAAAAAGATGCCGGATAATCGAGGGTTCGCATATTTTCCTTCCCAACCGACGAGCAACGACGTATTCGATTGATTAAGGCAACTCAGGGGAAAGTAGTTCAGGTTGCGAGAACTTCGAAGGTATGTTTGTTCGGCAGATTTTTATTTTTTTCTGCACAATTGTACTTCCGAATTATAAATGTGCCCAGGAGGACGATAGTATAGCAAAAAAAAAAAAAAAAAACTCAACTTTTTTGCATTTTTAAGTAGGCATCGTAGTTAATTTTAGAACGATCTACCTCTTCCAAAGTGTTTTGAAATATTTTGTCGTTTTTAGCGTGCGGTCAACTGCGCAGAGTACTTTGCTTTGTGTTCTAGCTTTTGCATTTGACATCACCGACTGTGATTTATCAAGGCTGCCGTCCAATTGAGACTGCTATTCTGACCGACGTAGCTGGGTACTTCGCCTCTGTGACTGTGAAAAACATGAAATGGGAATAGCGCAGAACACTTTAGGTTTTGGAGAAGACACGTCCTAACGATGCATGACGTGGTTCATCATCTGACAGATGCTTTAAATTGACGGGGACTGCACGTTTCAACACAACAGGTCGTCAGTATGGTAATGCGTGCTGAAGTTGTTGTGAGCAAGCTTATATCGTCCCAGCACATCGCTCAGTTCTTGCGGTTACGTGATCAACGAAAGGTTCTCAGGGACCAGACTCTAGCTACGCGGCCAGAGTTCGGAGAATTGGACACCTGTGCAAGGGAATCGACACATTCTTCTCAAGAATGTCTGGAAAGAAAAAAAGTATGCTTCGGGCAGGATGCAAGACCTGCTCCAGGGAAAAAGTCACTGTTTTTTTCCAAAAAGTTAGATTTGTTTTAAAAATAGTGGGAAGGAACCACGCCGTCTCTGTAGGCCGACATACTAAAACCAGAAACGGATGCAAAATCTAAGTTGTCTCATGAGACGAACCATACATTTTGTCACGTTCATTTATTACATAATGACCTTCTGACACATAGTCAATCAGTCACACTTTGTGTCGTATTTGCTTGTTCCACTAAATTAAAACTATATTTATTTAATAAATGAAAGGACTCCTCTTAGTAGCGGAATTCACTTATTTTTGTACATTTTAATTACAAAAGTGGCCTTCCAATCAGTGCTGGTTGTTGCGCCTTGAGAGCGCTCGTCGGGGAAAGGAACAGGACGACCCAGCTCTGGTGAACGGTTTTCTTCAACCTCTTTCTTTTCTCCTTGTCCGCCCCCATGCCCGCATGCAAGGAAGGATCGTTTTCATCTTAATTTTCAACACCCTCCCCTCCCCTCCCCCCCCCCCCCCCCCCCAAATGAGCAAGCCGCTCATTAGATCACCAGGTCTCCAATGGGTAGAGCAGCTGTATGGGTCTTCGTGTGGATGTACCTGAGAGCAACCTGATGGCGCATGCTCGCACGTGCCTGTCTCTACAGAGAAAGACCTCGGTGACGCGGACGGTTTTCCACAGGTGACCTGGGGTGCGGTCATCGCGCAGCAAAACCACGTCCCCAACTTTCGGTGGGCACCTGCCAGCGGGTCGGGCGAGATGTGCTGAGCGAAGCTCTTGGAGATCTTGTTTCCAACGTCTCCAGAATTGGTCCACGAGGCGCTGCCACTACTTCCAGCGCCTTGAAAGGGTTTGCTTAGACGACGACTGGGCGGCTCGACCTCGGGTAGTGTGGTCAGTCTTCTCCCGATGAGAAATTGTGTTGGCGTCTAGACTGCTGGCTCGCCAGCATCTGCTTGAGGGTATGTCAAGGGCCGCGAGTTTACTGTAGCCTCAACATCAATCAAGATAGTCGTCAGCTAGTCGAACGATAGGCTCTCTTGTCCAAGTATCTTTCGGAGGCAGACCTTTACCGAAGGCACCAGTTGTTCCCCCCCATGCCGCTCTCTCCGCAATGAGCTTCCACATGATTATTGGAGCGCTGCCGTAATCCTGCGGCACTGGACTGCGCATTATTTCCCCCAGAGTCCTCAAGTTTCTCGCAGCCATCCTGAATGTAAGGGCATTATCATTATAAATCGTGCCCGGGATTCCTCTACGAGCCACAAAACGTCGATGGGCCAGAAAAAAGGGTGTCGTGGCTACGGAAGAGACGAGCTCTTTGTGTACAGCTCGAGTAGTTGGGCAAGTGAAAAGGACAATGTAAGAATTTACGTCGTCACCATCGGTCTTGACAAACAAAGGACCCGCAAAATCGACTCCTACGACTTTGAGGGTGTGGCCCTCATGGACTCTGTTCTGCGATGGCGGTGTGACTAGTGCACAGGCTGGCTGTGCAGAAAAGCGTCGGCATACTCGACACTGTTCGATCACCGCCTTTACCGTCATCCGGACGCTGGGTAGTCAAAACTTCTCACGTAACTCCGTCATCATTGCTTGAACGCCTCCATGCAAGGTACGCTGATGGGCCAAGGCGGCAACCATCTTGCTCAGGTGATGATCTTTCGGTAGAATAATAGGATGCCTCACACCCACCGGAAATAAGGCATGCTGCAGTCGGCCACGGATCCGCATAAAGCCAGCTTCGCCAATGAAATGTTGCATATCCATTATCTTTGATCTCGCCGAAATGTCTTGACTTTGAGAAAGAGCCCGAATCTTGGCGTCAAAGCATTTATGCTGAGCATGTCTGATCCACAAGTGCTTTGCGTCTCGAATTTCCGCTGCCGACAAGGAGAGCTCCGTTGTCCCTCTCGGTGGCCGACAATTTTGGACGAAGCGCAGGGCCCAAGCCGTGTCTCACAGCATACTCGTGTAGCTTCCGACGTTCCCCAAAGTCCGAAACGGGGTTGGCATATTGGCCTCGTTGAGCAAGACATTCACTTTGTGCCGTCTTTCCGCTTCGATATGGCTGGACAGACCATTGGCTGGAGACGCCGCAAGGGGCCAGTCTATCCGGCCACGCATAAGCCATTCTTGTCCGAACCACCATTCATCGTCAGAACTGGCCTGCCTCACGGTCTTTCCTCTAGTCATCAAGTCAGCTAGATTCATGTAACCAGGACAGTGGTGCCACCTGGAGGGATCAGTCTTGGCTTGAATTTCCATAACCCGGTTGCATACGAATGGTTGCCAATCGTTCGCAGATCCCCTGATCCAACCCAGCGTTATCATGGAGTCCGTCCAGTACCATACTTTGATGCCAGTGTCAAATACGTTTTTTCGCAAGAATACATCAAGTCGTGCTCCCAATCGTGCTCTCCTCAATTCGAGGCGCAGCAGGGATAGCGTCTTGAAGGGCGCAACTCTGGCTTTAGCAATATTTAAAATCAGACCTGCTGGCAGGAGTTCCGTGTTCATCTTCGGGCCCGTTTCAAGGTGGTCCTTCAGGGATCCAGTGTTTGGTCCGTGAGCTGAGGCTTCAAAGACGACTCAAAGCTTCGTTATCGCTGACTCCGCACAAACCACCGCTCGATGGGGCATGTAGCAGACGGGTCCGCTGTTCTGGGTGTCCTCCTAGACTGTTTCAGCTTGCCCGTCAACCATATAGCGGGGGATTGCCTCGTCGGACTCTGCGACGTTGCTATCCCGCTTCAGTCGTCTGACCAGGCTGTGTAGTCTTGTGTGCGCTACATCACAGTTGTTCCCCAGGATTGATGAGGTGTCCTTCCAGGGGAGAGCGACTTCATAGCGCCCTCCTTTCATTAGGATGTTTTCGTTGAAGTGTCCCATTGCGTTCTTATGATCCCGCAGTGCACTCGTTGGCTCATCCACGATGCCAAGGCTGTGTAAATCCCAAAATTTTCGCAAAGTGGTGGAGTCGTCTTCGTCATTATCCCTATAACGCTGAGAACACACACAACCGCATTCATGGAAGATGATAGCGCCTGCGCAGCGCTGGTCGGCCCTTGGAAAGTCCATCCCAGCACAGTTGAAACGGCCACCAGCTCGGTGGCAATTTCAGCGCGTCGAATCTCTCCCGTGAGAAGTCGCCACATCTGGTCAGCGCCTATCAGGAGGTTTATACCAGCTTCTGATTTCACTGAGGAGAACATCAACTCGTCCGCGAGCTCGCCTGAGATGATTCGTATGAACGAGTGATCGACCGGTGTTTCTGCAAGCTCCTTACATATGAAAGGGACAACCTCGGCATCCAATTAATGGCTCGCCGTAGCGTACTGGCTTCGCAGATGAAGACGCACGACCTTTAATCGTTGGCTGGGATTGCTTGTTTCTGTGCTTGAGAAGGTGTTAAGTTTCAGGTCGAGGTACCCTATAGTGTCCAGTTGAAGCCTTGTTGACACATCCTCCGGAGGAACGTTTTCTGGCTTCCCCCATCTACGATGCCGCGAATGTAAGCAGACTTCTTGTTACTCACAATCCAGCCCCGGAAAGTCTGCAGGAGAACACTGTTGCCGCCAGGTGAAGATGTGGAACCTGCCGTTAAGACGTCGGTAGTTTCTCCGCTCTCGGCCGGAGCTCCACGACGAAATGATTGTGGCCGCAACTCTGGGTTGCACATAGAGACGGCATGTCTCCCGCTACAGGTGGTACATCGAGCCTTGCTGTGACAGTCCTTAGAGCGATGACCTCTTTTCGTGCATGGGAAACACCGGCTGTCCTGTGCAAGCCCCATTTTCTTCTTATCTAAGGAGCTCCCGGAAGAACATGTGCTGGCACCACAATCCTCCTTTCCACAGAAGATGCAAGCGTCATCTAGACGACTTGAGTTTTGCAGAACCATTGTTGAAGGAATCGAGATAGTCTGTCGAGGTCTAGAAGCCAATGGTGACAGATTCGCCGATGGACGCTCGTCACGTGAGGATCGCTCGCGACTCTCGATTTCCACCCGTAGAATAAGTAGCAGCTTAGCCAGTTCTTCTCCCGTATTCCTCGATGTATCAACCATAGCCTCACAACGTGTCGTACCACTGGAAGTGGCTGCAGTCTGTTCGGTGAGAGTAAGAGGAGCCAGTTGTGGCATATAGCTCTTGATGCGGTAGTACTCCACTACGATGTATGATGGCAAGCTGGTCAGAAGTATATCAACCAGCATAGCTGCGTAGGTATCACTCGAAATACCCAGAGAACGCAAGCCACGGATGTTTGTTTGCACGTGATCGTAGACGTTCCGTAGTCCCTGTACGTCGTGCTCAGATTTCACAGCTGGTAGCTTACGCAGTCTTCCCAAATATTCGCGTTCGATTCGTTGTTTATCCCCGAAACGCTCGGTCAGCATCTCTACCGCATCTTGGTAACATGCTGCGGTGGCTTGTAGTTCAGAGATCATACTTGCTGCTGGTCCAACGAGAACAGAGCGCAAGTACTGGAACTTTTCCGGCTCAGAAAGACTTGTGTTCCGGTGTACCGCGACGTCGAATTGTTCCCAAAAGGGTTGCCATTCTGTAAGCTCACCTTGGAACTGCAGCAGCTGTAGTTTCGGGAGCTTCACTCCAGTCATGTGGGAGCTGCAGCCTCTGTCGCCTCCGGAGCGTGGCGGTTGCTGTGTCGTCTAGGCTCGCACCTCGCTGACGATCCTTGCGACCTCGTCCTCGAAGTCAGCCACGGTGTTGTAGTCCTCTTCCAAGTCGCTGTCGTCGATGAGGGGCTTTATCTCCTCATTGACTTTCCGAAGCTCGTCGTTGCTAGCAAGCAGTCTGTCACGCAACATTTCAAGTCTCTTAGAGTCCATGGGGTCCTAGCGGTTCGACGCAGCCGGGACACCAAGCTAATAAATGAGGTGCGAGCTGCGCTACAGTCGGACCCCATGTTGAAACTTATTATATGGAAGCGGGCATCCCGACAAAGAGGAAGTAGAAGCGGGATCTCGGGAAAACCACTGCACGAGATGGAAGATTGAGGCCTGGCCATGAGCGGACGATGCCGGACATTCTTAATGTAAATACTTGTACATAAACGCTGTTGACCTTATCAATCAACGACCAGTCAGCCGTTCTTACAACATGGTGCCCCCCCGCAAAAAAAAAAGAAGAAATGGCTCATGTGCCGTTGCATTAAACTTGAAAGTTGAAAGAAGGATAATACTGTCGTTTTCTGGATGCCTATGTTTTCCGGAGGGACACGTCGGTAGCCTGGCGATTATTTTTCGTTGTTTAGGTCGTTCTGTGTCACGTCATGACTGTCATTTGCGTAGAATCCAGCGGCGATGTCTTCCCTTGTGTGAGCGAGTGATTTAGTCTTCGATTCTTCATTCCATTGAATCTGCAAGTGGATCGTGCCGCCACGTGTATCAAAACAACTGGGACGCGACAAGGCGCAAAGTGTACTATACGCTCTTTTCCTAATTTCCTTTATAGCTCTCGTTAGGCGCTGATGAATCCAGATTCTTTGTCTTGTGCTTCGTTCCTTGTATAGTCAGCCTTGTTTCTTGAATTGTTTATTTCGTTAAGGAGGTCGTTCGACATTCCTGTTCAAGAGGGTTCCATTTATTTGTTCAGTCGCTTTGGCACGGTTCCGTTTCTTCCTCTCTTTTCGTGCTTTTTTGACTCTATTCTTCTTTGTTTTCAATTCGCCTTCGTTTTGAATGTGAGGACTTCTGTGAGTGCCTGCTTTATACTCTTTCTTGAAACCAGACATGACTTCTTCGCCAGTTAACTTGTAGAATCTGTTCTTCGCTGAAGTCGCCTGTACGGGGTCCAGTAGCGTATTGGTCACATTTGTCGTTCCAGTTGCTGCGCATCTGTCCTTCGTCTGCTGGTCTGATCCATGTTCTGTGTCGAGACGATCGTCGGCGTAGTCTGTGGTCAAATCGGTGACAGTTCCGAGTTCATAATTGTTGTTACGTGAGGTCACGTAAGGCTGGGTTGGTCTCACGAGGTGGGGTCTGATGGAGCTCGTATCTGATGTATTACGTTGTTTAGATAAGTGCAATTTTTCTTTCTCAACTTGTCCCAGTTTCGTCACCCGCCGATTGACTAGTTGAGCTTTAATCTTCAGCATTGATAGATGCCCCACGATGCGGTCGTTTAGTTCTATGACGTAAGCGTACTCTTCTTCCAGTTCTTCAGTGGGTATGAATGGCTCGATATCATCGTCCAGGAACTTAAGTTGACATTCATAGTTTGTTAGCTTCTCAATGATTTCGTTAAATTGTCTGGCTGTCGTTGTTTCTGGCATTTCTTTCTCCAGAAATTCGAAGAGATTCGTTACCTTTGTGCGTAAAGCAGATCGTTGTTGGAGAAGGTGTTTGATGTCGTCATCGCTGAGTGTGATAATTCCTTGGCGGTCCATGGCGTTGTTTAATGCCTCGTTCATGCTGCCGGTTGATCGTAAGTACGTTGGCTGTCGTGACCTTTCGTTGAATTCAGTCAGGTTCTCACCGTTTCGTCAGAGCATCTAACGGGTTTCGGCACCATCGAACCTCTCGTTTCTTCTTTAGTCGATCCATATTCCCCGATGCGGCGTCCGACCTCGTTCAACTCCGGGGTTTCGGCACCAAATGTTGTGCCTTGAGAGCGCTCGTCGGGGAGAGGAACAGGACGACCCAGCTCTGGTGAACGATTTTCTTCAACCTCTTTCATTTCTCCTTATCCGCCCTCATGCCCGCACGCGAGGAAGGATCGTTTTAATCTTAATTTTCGACAGTGGTAGGTCGAGAGCGTACTGTTACTTTTATTTTATCTTCAGGAAAACCGCCCGGAAGGCGCTAGGCGTAAAATACTTTTTCACATATTTTCTAGTTGTGTGGTAAGCATGGGCATCAAAAATATGCTTCACATTAAAATATTTGTGATTGCAGTGCAGTGCTTTGGTTTTACGAAAGAGATTAAGTTAAATATTTGTGGAAAGGGTGTAGTCGTTAATATTTATCATGCGTTTTTTTAGTCGTCGTAACTTAATAGACGAACTGTAGAAGTTAGAGTTGCTATACGATCTTCTAATCTTAAAAAAAGAAACTATATATATATTAATTACGTCGTCATCACGCACGGGTAAGCGACATTCGTGCAATATTTCCAATCAAAGCTACAGGCCGCCCCGTCAGCGCGTCGGCAGAGCGATGCCCAGCGCTCAGCCGACTGTCGCTTTTCCGCTCGCTGGCCTAACTACGGTGACGTCACAGAGCGGGTGCGCGGGCCTTAGTTTCTAAAAGGTGTTGGCCAAACTTAGCAGACGATCTCCGGAAACTTTCGCCGTGCCGGCGCGTCTCTTAGCATCTTCCATAAACTCGCACGGGACCTTCCCCGAAACCAGGACAGTGCAGAGGGCTCCTCGGTCGCGCAGCGCGAAGTGGGTGCAACATCGAAGATAAACCGCGCCGCGTCGGTGCACCGCGGCGACCGCCACCATGCGTTCCCTCGCGTTTTGTTCATTTTTTCTTGCGTACGCCCGCGCGTGGTGCCCGTCTGCTGTCGATTCCTCCTGTTTTTTTACTCGCGGATTTAGCGGTCACACACAAATGAACATCGTGGACGTGATTGTCGATGGGGTCACGAAGCGAGCGACAATACCACAGCTATATCCTGCCCATCATTGTTGGTTCAAGAAAGAGTTCCACCAGATAATAGCCGCAGCTAAGGTGTCATCGAAACGCCTCACAACGCTTTCCACGCAGTGTAACTTTCGGGCGCTACTTGCCAATGCAGCAATCACCGGTAATCGAGGCGTCGGTAAGAAGCTCGTCGTCGTCTTCGCTTTCAGAAGAGCTGAGGAATCCATCGAGTGCTGCCGTGACGCGTGTTAATTTTCGTAAGGTCCTCCATCTCCTCGATTCCCGCTCCGGCCCGCAATGCCTGACGGGACTGCACCCCGGCGCACCGTCGATTTTGTTGGTGCGCGTTGGGGCAACGAAAAACACACCGAGAGGGCGCGCTCCGCTTATCGAGGACGCCGGTGCGAACCGGTGCACTCGATCGAAGACGAATGGGGCGCACCTCGGTGCCCCGGTGCGCACCGGTGCGGATGATGAGGATGCTTTCGACGTCCGTCGGTGGCAGATTTAACTAGACGAGCCCGGTAATGGCGTCGTCTGCGAATGCCGCGGCAGATAGCCCGAAAGTGGTTTTTCTTTTTTGAAAAAAAAAAAAAAAATCTAATTTGTTGATATCTTAACTCCGTGCGGTAACCACCGAGCCGCACCCTGTAGTAAATCTTAGCGCGATATATTGAGAAACCGATTTTTGCGGACCGTCCAGAGTTGGATCGAAGGGTTAGTGTACGTGCTGCAGGAAAGAACTACATACACACCTAACAGGCAATGTTTTCCTGCTTCGTTCTGCCTATGAAAGCGTCGCCAGCGAAATGGGCCCATCGGGAGTCGGGCTCACCAATGTCTGCGTCTATGCCCCACCGTTCCGAGATATCTAGATTATTACATTCGCTATATGATCGACGCTCGGCGAGGTGGTCTTCTGTCGGAAAGTCGTGATCTGTATAGCCGATCACCAGGCAGTGCGATGCTCATCGGTCGGTGCCATGGGAGGCGGGAGACCGTATCGCCTTTGAAATACCACTGAATATTTCGTATTTCTCCTACCTCGTCCTATAAATATGCCCATCGGCGAGTATAATCTGCGAACATCAAATGTACCTCGGGTTTCGATCTGCACTCGTTTGAATCTCCTGTGGGACTTCTGATTGGATACGCTTGTGTTGTATCATGACCGTTGTGCTACATTCGGCAACCAGCGACAAACACCGGCAGTGTGGCACGTGCTGTCTCGATTGCGTGGTAGCTTGCTCCCTTATTTAGATTCGAAACTCCTGTGGCAGGGCGAAGGGGAGCTCCTGTGACGGTTGTCGGGTCGTTCAGCCGGCTGGCCATTGGCCGCATACTTTTATCATTTGCCATTTTTACACAGGTGTGAGGCCTCTTTTCCTTAAGTTGAGTGGACCTCTTCTAAACTTTTTTTTTCTTGTTTTAGTTTTGTTAGACTTGAGGTCTCATGTCATGTCGCACAACCTTCATAAAACGCAAGGTGTGACTCCTTGTCCGAAATGCATCGGGATCAGTGCTTGGGTGTTTGAAGTGTAAATGGTCGTGCTTTTCGCGTGTTTCCAAATTTTTTCGAATGTTTGGCGAGACCTATTAACCTCTGTGAATAAATCTCTCTCTATTTTAAAACTTTAGTAAGTGCTTTAGTAAAGTCTTCTATTTTAATAGAAACGACAACCGACAAGCTTGACTAAGATTAAATCGCTGGAACAAAATGGCGTCTTTCAGTTTATTTACTGCTGTGCTCTGCCATTCGCTCCCTAAAACCAGCATCGTCGCGCAGTTGGCGCTTCAAAGAATTGCATCACGTGTGGGAAGCACAAAATGCTGCTTTTATCAAGAAACTTCGTTGCTTCTTGGCAAACAGAGCCCCTGGCAACAAAGCCGAACTACCCGAAGCCCCGATGATGATGATAGTGAAGATGTGGTTTGATCCTTCTCAGTTATCAGTAAAAGTCGTGTAGAATGAAGGGGATTTGTATAATGCTATATTAAACCTAAGAGATAGTGTCTAACTCCGGAATACAAGGAACCAGTGTGTCATGTAGTGCTTTATACGACCAATAAGAATAACAAACAGCTAGTTTATCGGGACCATCACTGCGGAGTTCAAGCAGCCCGTACCGAATGGCTTCTCCTTTTCCGTTCGTTGTCAGGTATCGCTCATGCCTCTCTTCCAGAGTACGAGATAGCCTTTCGCCTTTTACTAAAGACTACCGTGGGGAGGGGCACTCCAATGAGCCTATAGGTGAATTTTTGGAAGGCTGCTACCGTTTGGTAGTAGCCCAATAATCGAATTCAAAAATAAGAACTATTTCGCGACAGATGTTTGTCAACGGGATACGAATGGATGAAGAAGGTACACATCGCGATACTGTTAGCGCGAACACGACATCGGAGCATTTTTGCATTTTACTTCTAAATAGTATTAGCGAGCACGAAATTTTATCGCGTACATTATAGAACTATAGGAACTCTTTCCGTAGCTATAATAACTTGGATGACATCCCTTGGTTTTAAAGAGAAAAACTGGAAAAACCGGCGATCGCTTGTTCGCGCTAACAGTGTCGCGCTCTGTACACACCTGCAAGCCTCCAATGAAGTTGAATATGTTTTATTTAAGTATCTTGTTTTATCTAGCCTTCCGCGTTTTCAGATAAATCCGAAGAACTCCGAAAGGGACCCGCCGGTAAAAATTTAGTTAGTTCGGATTATCCGATAATCTCCGAATTTCTGAATACCAATAAAAAACAACGACGGTATTTTACAGTGAAATTTGGAGGGCACAGGTTCTATGGTCCTGAGGAAATGTCACTCCACTTTCCTTAAAATTTCGGACCATTGACAAAAGGGATGTTACCGATGCTGTCAACCACTGCACGTACATGGGCGGATTTTATAAAGTTTCTCTTTCTCGTCGAGGTTCATCAGTACAACAGGTCTTTCGGGTCATGACAAAAGCCACGGTACCGGTTCCAATTTGGGCCATAGTGTTTCTTAGTGAAAGGAGGAATTGCGTTTCTGTAACAGTGAAAGCTGTGAACCACAGAGATTGAATAGAAGGTGAAGAGTGGGAGGGCAGTTAAAATCTCTCTATTATACCTTTTACCACTGTACCCAGCGCTGTCCCAAGGTAGGTTGATTGATAGGATGGGATGGATACGAGCTTCCTAGTGATAACCTCCAGGAGTTTATTAATTTTAAGCTTCCTGACGCATATCGAAACAACACCTGTTTACAACTTTTGTCCTGGGTAGGTTCATACGCCATACCGGTACGTTCATACGCCACTCCACACGCCATGGCTCTATACCTTCCAGGTTTTTAAGTGAAAAAAAGAAAGGGCGAGTAAATTACTGTTCGGATTACTCAAAACAGTTCTGTATGTAAGGACAAGTTTGCAAACATAAAGAAAAAAGTTATTGAAACAATACCTAATTTTTCGAATATAGGCGCCGCGTGGCTGTCATACTCTGCATTGCCCAAAATGCTAACCCTGCATTGCATACAGGGTGTGATTCACAGTTTTTTACGCGGTACTCGAAAAAAGTGACCAATTACAATTACAATTACTCTTTGTTGAAAAGTATTCAATTAAATTACTACACTACTTGAGAAGAAAAGTAATTAACCGTGACTTGAAAAAGTAACCGTTACTCTTCCGATTACTTGAAATTTTCATACCGTGGTTGTTCTGTAAAAAAAAACACACCCGTATAAAGCGTTATACGGGTGTGTTTTTTTATCTGCATAAAGTTTATATATAAAAAAAAAGTTGCAGTAAATCCCTTTTAATTTTTGGATTAGCCTACTCGTCCTGGCGACCACTACAAACAATGTTGTCTTTGCAATTAGGCGACTAATTAACGGAACTATTTCAATTAACTTTTCAATTCATGACTTTGGAGGGCATATGGCATTTCCGTAATTGATGTCCTACCTCAGTGGCGTCGAAACGTATTTTGCAGTAGGGGAGCGACAATTCTCTACCATAAACATCATCGTCATTGTGATCACCATCGTCGTCATTTTAACAATACTCACCGTTGTCGTCATCATCATCACTCTAGTTCCCGTATGGGAATTATTGAAGGGAGTATTACGCGTGCTTTAGAAACCTACATACCGACATAACGAACACTTTAAGAAACTGGAAGAAAGGTTAAGCCAATTAGAGTCGCAAATAAATAGTGTTATTGCGGTACAGGAAACAGTTGATAACCTTATTAGAACCGTCACTGATCTAAGACAAAAAGTTGATGACCTGGAAAATAGGTCGAGACGGAATAACCTGATCATATTTGGACTGGAAGAGACAGAAAACGAGAATGCTGACGAACTTGTTGAAACTGTTAAATCAAACCTGTTTGACAAGATAAGAGTTAACCCTGTAACCATTGAGCGCATGCACCGTCTTGGTTTTAAACGTGACGCATCTCGACCAGTCATCTTTCGTGTCGCGGATTTCAGGGAAAAACTTGAGATACTAAGAAATTGCAACAAGTTGAAGGGTAGTAATATTTCTGTTAGTGAAGATTTTTCAAGGGAAGTGCGAAATGTGCGCGGAAAACTCTGGGCATGCTGTGCTGCTGAAAGAGGCCAAGGTGCGAAAGCTCGTCTAGTGTTCAACAAGTTATCACATAATGGAAAGCTTTTTTCCTGGAACGAAAGAACTAATACGCGTCAATTAGTCAACCAAATGCCTGAGCGGAGTTCTCCCAGCCAGCAAAAATGACCAGAGTTCGCCTCAAAACTTTCTTTTGTTGAATGTAAATGCACGTAGCATTGTGAATAAAGTAACCCATTTTGAATCTCTACTTTTAGAGCATGAACCAGATTTTGTTGTCATGACTGAGACATGGTTAACGGCTGAAATAAAAAATGAGGAGTTTATTCCACCAGGTTATATAGCCTTTCGGAAGGACCGAGAGGGAAGGGGAGGGGGTGTTGCCATTATAGTTAGGGATGAATATGCCTGTGTTCAATTGCCTGTGCTTCATGGCATAGAATGCGTAGCTGCTAAGCTTTTTATAAGCGAATGTCCTATTAATGTGGTTGCTCTGTACAGACCCCCCGAGCCAAACCCTAATTATTTTTCAGTATTAAATGATTACCTTTGTATGCACGCTAAAGATTAATGTAAGCTAATTCTTGCTGGGGACTTTAATTTACCCGACATCGATTGGAACAATTTACACGAAGGGGGTAACGAAGGTGAGTGTTCCCGCTCGCTTTTAAATATGGCGTTTTCCCATGACCTTACCCAAGTTGTCAAAACTAGCACGAGAACACGGGGAAATTGCGAATCGTTACTCGACCTAATTTTTCTAAGTAGACCCCTTGCAGACGCGGAATACTCATGTCAGGTGGTAGATGGAATATCCGACCATGACATAGCACTTTTCACATGCCCTTTGCAAAAGAATAAACCTCCCTCTTGTGACATTCAAAGGGTCCTTAATTTTTCAAAAGCGAACGATGTTGGAATTATAGACTACTTAGATGAAAGTTTTGACGAATACAGGGAATACTTTCTTTTGCATACATCAACTGTAGATGAGGTCTGGGGAAAGTTAAAAAGAATAATTAGCAACGCTATTTCACGCTTCGTTCCATTCCGCACTAAAGCGATTGCTAGGAAAAATCCGTGGATTACTAGAAACATCATTCGGCTAAAACGAAGGGTAAAAAGGCTACGAAACGGATGTAAAAGAGATAACCGCGCACCATTCAGAGGCTTCCAGATAGCGAACGCATCTCGTCGGCTTCGTCACGCTATCATCGAGTCTAAATATTCTTTTATGAACACCACACTTCTGAATTTTATGATATCGGCACCACAGAAGTTCTGGAGGTATCCTTCACTAGCAAAAGATAGTGTTACTTCTATCACTGTTGATTCAGTAACAATTACCAATAGACTAGATATGGCAAAAAGCTTCAACAAATATTTCCAGTCCGTTTTTACATGTGATGACGGTGTTCTTCCCGCGCTCCCATCCTTTGGATCTGATTTGCCTGCTGCCCAGGATATTGAAATAAGTCAACCCGGCGTTTTCAACTTGATACTGAATTTAAACACAAAAAAGTCGCCCGGACCAGACGAGATTCCGAATGAATTTCTAAAAAGATATGCTGAATGGACGTCCCACTACCTGACAATTTTATATAAAAAATCACTGCACTGCAGTCAGATCCCAGGGGATTGGAAGTGCGCCAAAATAATTCCTGTACACAAGCAGGGTAACAAATCACTTTTAGGCAATTATAGGCCCATCTCATTAATTAGTACGTCGTGTAAGTTTCTCGAACATATAATAGCTAATCATTTGATGACTTTTTTTTGAAAGTAACGGTATACTAGGTGACAACCAGCATGGTTTTCGTCGAGGTCGCTCAACAGTTACTCAGCTTATTGAAGTCACTCACGAACTTAGCCATTGCATAGATAGGGGTGGTCAGACCGACGTAATATTTTTAGATTTTGCTAAAGCTTTTGATAGAGTGTCGCACCCAAAACTGCTTTATAAACTTATCACTATTCTTAAAAATAGAACAATAATTAGATGGATGGAAGCCTACTTACATGAGAGAACACAAAGAGTCCATATAAAGGATAAACAATCGCGTCCTTGTAGGGTTGTATCTGGGGTACCACAGGATTTTTTGCTCGGGCCTGTACTTTTTATACTTTTTATCAGTGACATGGGTAAGGAATTCGAAGAAACTGTACGTATTAAACATTTTGCGGATGATACGATAATATTTAGCGAAATTTCAAGTAGACCCGACCAGCTAAAATTAAATGTGCATTTGCAAAAAATTAAAAAATGGTGTGACGAATGGCAGATGTCACTGAACATCCATAAAACCGTTTTTATGACAGTGACTAAAAAGCTAACCCCTCTAGTTTTCGATTACCGTATTGGGGAGAAATCGCTCACAAAAGTGATACAGTATAAGTATCTAGGCGTATTATTCTGTCCGAATCTCTCATGGAACCTTCATGTTGATCAAATATGCAAAAAGACCATGCAGCGGCTCTGGACTTTACGAAGAACTCTACGAGACGCTTCTCCCCAAGTTAAAATAACTGCCTTCAGAACCCTGGTCTCACCAGTCATGGATTATGCCAGCCCAGTTTGGGAACCCTACACGCGTCAAAACGTAGAAAAACTGCAAAGAGTACAAAATAAAGCTCTTCGCTTTATTTTTAATGATTACAGATCAACCACATTAGTTACAAAATTGCGAAATAGAGCTGGATTTCACACGATTGAAATGCATATGAAAATAAAACGCCTTAGAACGTTCTTCTCAATTATTAGCGATTCCCAGAAGTTAGACAAACAAAAATATATAGTTTTCGACTCCGAGATTTGTTAGACATAAGCATAACAGGCATATTGATCCCTATCCCTACTTTTCTGATGTATTTAAATTTTCGTTCTTTGTGAGACCAATAGATGACTGGAATAGTTTGCCTGAAACTATTGTAAATAGTTCAAGCGCATCTGTGTTTGAAAGAAGCATTGCCTCGTATTTTTTGATGTAATGTCGTACCGCATCATTTGTTTGTGTGCATTCTTCCACTATGTACCCACTCCTGCCTTGGCCAATCAATGGCTGGCAGTAATAAATAAATAAATAAAATAAAATAATAAATAAACACTGTACATCAGTTCTAACTTCTATGGAACAGACAGGAGGAAGGTAACCTCTGTCAGAAACAATTTAAAAGATAGTGGAAGAACTGTTGGCGACTTTTAGGTGATTTTTAGTTGAGGTGTCCAACCTCAACTGTATAGTTATATGTAATCATTTGTTTAACTCGGTGCCTTTCCCCTCGGCATGCGGCCGGCTGCTCAAGATCGGATCATTTGTATGCGAGTTGTAACGTTGTAAATCTGAAATTATAATCTATAATTGAGGCAGATTGACAACTTATTCAAATTTTCATGGATAAAAAGTCTTTAGAGACGAAGCTGTACTAGTAGGAAGACGTTAAAATGAGGAGAAATATAAAACGTCACACTGAAACATTCATGTGCATTTAATTGCAAGATGAATTACAAACAAAACAGTCCAGTTCTACACAAAGGTAAGAAAGCTGCAACTTAAAGCAATACATTTTACACAAACTACGAAGAGACAGTCAAACAAATGAAGCATTGACATTTTCGAAAATATAAGCTATCTACATTCTCTAGATAAGGTGGTACGTGCGCCAAACAGGAAGTCCTCATAAGATCATCAAATCAAGGTAAAACATATACCTATGCACGTGTGCAGACACAGGCGCAGACACCCTTATATCAGTATAGCAAGGTAGAAAATAGGAAGGATCGCAGGACAACCTCTCACTCACTCGCACCTACTTCAGCTCCCCGAGCACCGACCTACTTTCGGAGCGACAACCATAAAAAAATCTGAATTAAAAGTGCAATACACTATTAACCAGGAGGCAAAAATAGGCGCAAGCAGATATACGTGCAACGCATACATATCTGCACGACGTGTGATCTGCACGTACACTTCCAGACGTGATCCAGAAAAGAAGTACCAATCATACATGCAGTGACATTAGAAATGACCGAAAACTTTGCAGGCAAATTTGTGAGATTTCTTACGTTTCAATATTATATTGTGCCGAACGTCGCTTTTCGTTCTGCTGTTTTTGCTACAGATTTCTGCATTACAGAGCTTAAACTCAGAGTGTCAGTAAAGCACCATGCACATTCAACTGGAGGGGGTGCGTCAATCTTTTCTGCGGCATCGTACTTTGAAAAGACGTTTTGAAATGTCGCAGAGCACTGAACGATCGTTCGGGTGTCGCCGACGACGCGGGGTACCGTAAGTACAAGAAGCATTAGTTCGTAAGGTTCGTTAAAACTTAACTTCACGTTGGAGCTTGACTTCCCGGCAAGGCATAGACATTTTGGACGGTGTCGCATTTGTTACTGGCGATCGACGGCAGTGTTAATAACTGTGCGGCTAGCCTGGAAAGATTGAACTCCGATGAGTGGAGCCTCAGTTCATTTTAAAATAGTGCGACACAAGGCGCTTTCTCTTTGGCAGCTTCGGTTACGATGCCCCAGTGATTTCCCTACACTCCCCCTAAAGGGGGTGGGGGGGTGCGCACCCCCCTTGTTTTTATGAAGGCACCCCCTTAATTCACAACAACTCCTCTATTCTCAATGCCTCCCCCCCCCCCCCCCCCCCCCCCCCCCCCCATAATTTGAATTCCTGGGGAAAGGTTTGCGATGTCCTCCAGACGAACAAGCTCGTCAAGCCGAGGGTAAATGAACCTTTTGTGGATCTATGCCGTTAGTTTCTCGACCAGTTCAAATAACTTTTTCCTTAGCTTCTCTTTGAAGTTCAGTGACGTTGATGAAGTTGGACGACTTAGCGATTCCAGTCTCTTCTTTGGTCGTTTCTGGCTTGTCTCAGAGGGAAATTTCAGATGAAGTTTTTCCGCTTTTACTGATGCAAGAAGAAAAACGTCATCAAAAGCATCGACGTTCCGGAGGTTTGTCAGTGTCAGTTCAAACACATCGGCCGACTTTCTTGCAACGGTGGTTCTGAAACGCTCGTGCCAGCTTCGCATGGGCCGAAAATTTTGATTGCCGGGATTAATAAAAACATTGCCTCAAACCGCTCCAGACGTTTGGGTATCCTTAGAATGCAGCGCGGCGGCCGTCTGGAATAGAAGTTTTCTCTTTAAGATCCTCTTCAAGAGTGTTTCGCACCCGATTAAAGGGCAACTCCGGCTAAAACTCAAAATGAAATAAATTGCTGGTATTGCTGTAGTGACACAAAATACGACCCCAGCCCAAATATTACGTCCGTGGGACGCCGCATTCTCAAACTAATCCCGATAATAAAAATGCTACCCGCCGCGAGCCGCTGCTGCTTAGCGGGCGGCCAGCGGGTTGCCGATCGCTAAAGCAACATTGGGCCGTGACGTCAGTATCGTTCTCTTTTTTTCCTCCGGTCCGGGCGTTGCGCGGAGTGCGCTTCTTTGAGCCGCTACCACCGCTACTTCAGCTTGTGATTGGCGTGTTTAGCCGTTGCTTTTATCTGTAGCCCGTGTAGCTTCGGTATAGGCTTTTGTTTATTTGCTTGTGAGGAATCCAAGACTGGTTTTAGCGAGCAAAATGGTGCGTCCAAGACTGCCCAGCTGCTCCTCGAAAGATGCCGAGTGCAACTTGTAGCGCTGTGGGCTGCTCAAACAACCCGCTGCGCAACAAGGTGCTTTTTCAGAAATTTCCAACGGACCGGAAATTGGAGAAGGTGTGGGTGAACGCTGTTCGACGAGTGGACTTTGGACCAGTGACGTCACAAGGGGGGGGCGGTCCGCCCCGGGTGCAGGGCTCAGGGGGGTGTCGCGGCGGGCTACCGCCCCGGGTGCCGCTGACCCTCGTGACGCCACTGCTTTGGACTTCGGCTTTTACGTGCCCGAGGAAAGAAGAACGAAAAAACAGATGTGTACAGCCCAGCACACGTGTATTCCGGCACCGCGGCCCGCGCCGACGAGCCTCAAAGCTTCGTGTCTGGGATTGACCCGCAGCGCGAAAGCGAGAGTGCCCCCAGTACTGTACGTCAATGTCAGCGCGGCGTAGAGCAACGCCTCTTCATCCGCGGAGCCCCGATGCCAATTTAGTCCTAGCGACGCGTACGGAAGACCGCACGCACGGCGACAGCCGCCGAGATACGGCACCGAACTAGTTCACTCGTTTTCCAGTCACTAGCTTTTAGGTATACAAGCGACGAGTGCGGCATAGCGCACGCACGGCGGCGGCCGCCGAGTGCGGCACCGTGCGAGTTCACGGGTTTTCCAGTCGCTAGCTTTTGGGTATACGCACTAACTCTTGCTAAATATGCTGGATAACTACCACGTATACAGAATTAAAACAAAATCAGCTTACCTCCTATCTTTAGACGGCTAGCGCAAGAGAGGTATGTGCCGCTCGGCCTGTGTACTCGTTGAACGAGAACGATACTGACGTCACGTTCACATAGCGGCTGACTTCCAGTGTTGCCGGGGCCTCGAGCGGCTAGTTTCGGTTTTGTTGGCCGCGCCCCAAACAAAACTTTGAGGTGTCGATATCTTTAAAACTACGCACAATAACGAGAAAAAAATTACACCTTGCAATTCAGGGACGCTGACTGCACTAAAAACAGTCCTAATCCCAAAATCGAAAGTATGGACCGGAGTTGCCTTTTAATCATCCAGAAACCGAGTTCACACGTACCGACCAACGGTTTTCCACTTTGGACAGTCCTGAAAAACTGGTTTCTCAACGCATCACGCTGGTATTTACTACATAGGTGCGGCTAGGTAGTGCACGCATAAAGTTATAATATCAACGGATGAGGTTACCTGGTTAAAAAAAGTAAAACTTGCTTTGGGCTACCTGCCGCGGCATTCACCAACGACATCATGACCGGGCTCGCCTAATAAGTCTGTCGCCGATAGATGTCGGAAGCATCGACAGCGACAGCGCCAAGCCAACACCTAGAAACATAAAGCCTGCGTCATTCGACTTGTTACGTCAGCTACGTCACTGCTCCTAGGCCAAGCGAGGAGAGCCAGCACAGGATTTTCCCCGCTGAGCATCCGCGACGATGCTGATGTAGCACTCAGAATGAACCAAGGAAAGAATTTTTTTTTTTTTTTTATGCTCCTTCAACTCCGTTCCGTTCGGTCTGAGCGTCAGAGGTGGAATTGTGTTATAGGTGTTACTTGTACCGACTGGGTGATTCCACGAGAGATCGAACTGAACTTTGTGTCTCAAAAAAGCGTTTTCACTATGACAAAAAAAAAAAAAAAGCTTTAAGATTGCGCAATGGTCCTGCTCCCACCGGGGACTGCAATAGTTGCCGACGTTGCAGTCCTGTGGAGGGCAGGCAAAGAGCAGTACGCCAAAAATGTTTTATGTTTCATATAACGCACCAAAGTTCAAGTCAACTGCACACAATTATTATATGGTAATCGGCGCACAAAAGCTCTGAGGGAGCTACGAGCTGCGTGCATTGCATACACAACGGCGACGTTTGTCGCTTCTCCCGTTGCTTCTCCCGTTGCGACTGAAGCCCGAAGGTTTTGCAATGCTGTTGCGACCGAGGAGTTCCGCCGCTGGCGACCAACGTCAGTGGCCACGAACCAGGCAGAGTGAGTTAAAGTTCACGTGCAGTGAAGCTCCGCCTCTGTGCCTTTCCTGGGCATACACGCACAAACACACAAATGTGCAAATGACATTATTGGCGCGCCGACACCAACTCTGCCAGCGCGCATTCGAAAAGAGTAGCTGAACGTTCGCAGTAATCCACCTTGATTCGCTCAGAGTTGTGGATTCTCCAAATATTCTTCGAGGGGAAGCGTTGATGAGCCGCGTAGTTGCTACGTTTTTATACGCAAGTTAAGAAGCGCTTGGACAACTGTTCGTGCCGGAGTTAGGCTGAAGACTGCTCGAGTCTCGTTTATTAGAACTGTAGAGAATAAAGGCACGACGCCTCGGGTACAAGGATACGGGGCGCTTATGTTATGGCGGAGCCAAGGGGGATCTGTACATTTACCCGGCGGTAATCGTGAGTTCAAATACCTTGTCAGCTTCTAACTGCTAGAGCGACTGAGAACTGCACCAAGTGGCCAGACTTGTGCCCATACATGTACGTAACGCGTTACAAGTAACGAGTTACTTGTACCTAGTTACTATTTTCGGTAACGAGTAACGCATTTAGTTACTTTTTTGGAAAAGGAACGAGTAACGGTATTTAGTTACTTTGAAGGCCAAGTAACGAGTAACGGTATCTCGTTACTTTTGAAGAGTAACGTGTACAACACCGCTTAAACGGCCTTGTTTTTATTCTAACCTGAGTATGCGTCTATTGTGACAAAGGCAGGTGGGCAACCCGAAAAACAACTAACCAGTATGACAGTACTGCAACGTATATCGCTGAACACGTCAGTCGAACGGTTCGACTGATGTGTCCAGCGATAAACGTTGCTGTACTGAACTCTACAGCTCGGAATGTCCTTCACCCAGCGAGCACAATCAGGTTCGTTGGTTGAACCTTCTAGAAACGGGTACGGACCGAATGTAAACCCGGAAGTTGCAAACACGGGAAGGCACATAACCCATTACCCGCTGTCCTCATTGAAGGCGCAGTTCTCGAAGATTCACCAGCTCTTCCTGAAGCACAACACTGCCGTTCCTTCAAGCGCGTCGGTAGAACGACTCTTCAGCGTCGCCGGAGATGTATTTTCAAGGAAGCGGGGAAACATAACTGATGAAAACTTCTACAGGCAGCTGCTGCTGAAGGGCAATGACTACTAAAAAGAAAACAATAAACCATGAAACAAAAACAGTTGTGTATTTGGTCGTCAAAGTAACGTGGAAAGTAACTCGCTACTTTTGAGGTAACTCACGCGTTCCTTTTGAGAATCGGTAACGATGCTGACGTAGCACTCAGAATGAACCAAGGAAAGAAGTTTTTCTTTTTTATTATGCTCCGTCATCTCCGTTTCGTTCAGTCTGAGCGTCAGAGGTGGAATTGTGTTATAGGTTGTACTTGTACCGACTGGGTGATTCCACGAGAGATCGAACTGAACTTTGTGTCTCGGAAAAGCGTTTTCATTACGACAAAAAAAAAAGCTTTAAGATTGCGCGATGGTCCTGCTCCCACCGCGGACTGCAATAGTTGCCGACTTTGCAGTCCTGTGGAGGGCAGGCAAAAAGCAGTACGCCAAAAATGTTTTATGTTTCATATAACGCACCAAAGTTTAAGTCAACTGCACACAATTATTATATGGTAATCGGCGCATAAAAGCTCTGAGGGAGCTACGAGCTGCGTGCATTGCATACACAACGGCGACGTTTGTCGCTTCTCCCGTTGCGACTGAAGCCCGAAGGTTTTGCAATGCTGTTGCGACCGAGGAGTTCCCCCGCTGGCGACCAACGTCAGTTGCCACGAACCAGGCAGGGTCAAAGCTCACGTGCAGTGAAGCTCCACCTCTGTGCCTTTCCTGGGCATACACGCACAAACACACAAATGTGCAAAGACATTACTGACGCGCCGACCCCAAGTCTGCCACCGCGCATTCGAAAAGAGTCTAGCTGAACTTTCGCAGTAATCCACCTTGATTCGCTCAGAGTTGTGGATTCTCCAAATATTCTTTAAGGAGAAGCGTTGACGAGCCGTGATATTTAGGTCGTTGTTACGTTTTTAGACGCAAGGAAAGAAGCGCTTGGACAACTGTTCGTGCCGGAGTTAGCTGTAGAGAATAAAGGGACGACGCCTCGGGTACAAGGGTACGGGGCGCTTATGTTATGGCGGAGCCAAGGGTATGTGTACGTTTACCCGGCGGTAAATGTGAGCTCAAATACCTTGTCAGCTTTTGACAGCTAGAGCGACCGTGAACTACACCAAGTGGCCAGACTTGTGCCTATCTCAAATACTCTACTCAAGATACTGTATTTCAAACACTTTTTGAAGTATCTTTGTATCTTCCAATACTTTTGATCCAGAGTATTTGATACTCCATTTTGATTACATTTTTGAGTATCTTATACTCATTATCTCAAATAAATTTTTGACATCCCCCCTTTTCCGACTTTTTCGGCATGAAGCGGCGTGGGCGAGGCACGACCAAACATGAACATTCTTTCGATCAACCAAATCCTGTTGCTAACTCCGATTAGCTACGGTGAATTTGATTGAGCTCCTGAAAACATCGCTTTTTTGTCGATTGCGAGTCATATTTCAGCCCAAAGTTCGTTCAATAATGGTTTTCCCCTCGCCTTCCCAAAGGCGCCTTTTGTTTCCTAGAGTTTCCCCCAAAACATCCTCAAACAAAAGGGGTGGTTTTATGGAAGTAAAGATTGCCGCACTGAGGCGCAACGCAGACCGGGAAACCACCTACGACAGCAATGCAGACTTGAGTTGCAAGAAAATCAGAAATTGAAAAAAATGAGAAGTGGAAACACACAAAAAAATTTTGTTTGTTTTGCTTGTATATTTGACCCCGCTACAGCAAAACGTCCAGCTTTCTTTTTGTCGTCAGTCCGTCACTTATTGCTCTCGCGAACACTGTCTGTAATCGATCATTGATAGGCAGAGAACAAGACAGTAGATGAACTAAGAGCTGGATGACCTCTCAAAAGGCCAACAAAGCGTCCCCCAACGTTGAGTGCCTTTCTGAACACAACCTACTTGAAGAAAGTGTGACCACTGCCGGGGCTATTATCTGGGCTCTCTTTGTTATCCATCCACTCATATCTGTATCCCAAGTTCGTTCATAGTGAACTCTCCTAATAAGGAATATGGATTGTAGTTAAACGAAGCGTCTAAGGTGCGCCGCTGGACGTGATATTCAGCGATGTCACTATTGGCGAGGCGCTCTGTCCCGTTTGTTGTTCCCACACCTCGGTGTTTACCCACCACAGGGCCTGTGCACATGCCAACAGGCCTTGTGAGAATGTCCATGCCACCGTCTTCGATAGAGCGCATAGTGTAATGTAAAAATAGTGACAATAAACGAAGTGACGTTAAGTGCCGGATCTCTCCCGAAAACAGTCGTCAGGGAATGCGAGCTTTACCCACTTCGCTTTTTTGCTGAACTGTGCACCGTTCATGATGCATTGTTCATGCAGGCCGGAGTGGTAACAAAAGAGCCCCTCCTCAAACTCGTCGGAGAACACGAACTTCAGCCGAACGCTGTCGCCGCATTTGTTCATGTCAGCCGAGCGCTGAGTCATTGCATTTGTTGTCCCCATTCGTGTAGTTCTAAAGTTAACCGCTTGGGGCGCCGTGGTCTGATCTCCTTACCATATGGGGTATTGCCAAGCGCGTTAGTGAGCGAGCTCGTGGCCGAATGGTTGCCGCGCTTCGCCCTCGAGCGGAGGCTCCGGGTTCGAATCCAGGGATCGGACACCTCTTTTATATATTCTTTTAACTTGACATTCTCGTAAGTTCGAGAACCTTGTCGTCTGATCGAGGTACGAATGTTCTACGCGCCGAGCCTTCTACGCCGAATGTTCCAGAAACCCACGCGGGTACAAAGGTGCTCCGCGTGGCTGTCCGGAGTGAGTCTCGCCCCAGCGCTCGATCCTGCTGTTTTGCCGACATCGACGCCTGCGACTCTAGCCTTTCTCATATATTTTGTTTTGGGCACAAGTTCGCCCTATTAAACGTTTCGTTTCTTCGGTTATTCGCCGCCTCAGCCTTTGTCATTCGTGACAATATCCTGATTCTTAGAGTTGAACTGCATAAAAAAGCCGTTCGATGTTTTTTTTTCCGCTTTGTTTCGATTCGTGCTAATACACCATTCTGGTAAACCAGATTTGCGCAGCTGTATAATTGTCGTTATCAATAACGTCGATACAAATTAGGCAATGCGGAAGTACCTTCAAAAGTAATTGAATTACATTTCTAAGTATTTGTACTCTACTCAAGATACTTTACAGTGAAGGTAGCTTGAGTCGTATTTTAAATACTTCATGAAGCAGGTATTTAGTAACTTAACTTAAATACTTTTATCGAGTGTTTTGTCCAACACTGCAAGTGGCAAACGTAAACCTCCTCCTTGGCTCCGCTATAACATAAGCGCCCCATACCCCTGTACCCGAGGCGTTGTTCTTTTATTCTCTTCCGTTTCGATAAAGGAAACATGCGAAGTCGAAGCGCGATCAAATTGAAAAAGTCGTGCCTTGCCAAGCCCCCCCCCCCCAAAAAAAAAACAATGAACAAACAAACAAAAACACGCACACACACAAACACACACACACATGCACACACAGGCAGACAGACAGGCAGGCAGACAGACAAACAGACACACTGGTTCATCGAGTAGGAGCTCGTGTTTCGTTTACGAGGTGCCGAAACAGGAATCATCGTTTTCTGTTTGTATGTTCCTCACAAGTGCCTGGGGAAGCTACAAAACTGATGCGAACACAGAAGTGGGATATGCTGGTTCCCCACCAGAACCTTGCATGCATAAGCGTAAACTAGCAAAAAAAAACAAAAAAACCCGTTCTCGGTTTGAATAAAACTTTGGGGTACAACTCTCTTTAGGCCAGGCAAAAACAACGTACAAAAACAGGTTGCACCGTTTGCTTGGTTCAAAAGTTCTAACCGATCAAAGTGGCGGTAGTGACGCGTCTTGACTCTGGCGTTTTTTCCTTCTCCCTGCTGCTGGTAGCTTTCCTTTTTTTTTCGTTTTTTTTTTCTAGGAAAACGCTACATTTTCTTTTTTTTCTTTTGCCACAAATGAGAAATTTATGTGTTGTAGCTTGCTGTCAGAAAAGATACATTTCCAGATTTTCTTTTGTTTCTGGCTGTCTACGGGCACTCATAAACGTTTTTTAATATGGTATATTGTTTTAAAAATGTTTTGCTCTAAATAATTTTTTTTATGTTGATATTCTTATTGGAAGTTCATATTTTGCAGGAATAATTTAGATGCCCTGGCATATATATTATATATAACATTAACGAGTTTTCAAACTCGTTAATGTCATACCTGTGTAGGTAGAAGGACTCAAAGTTAGTGTATTTCTTTCACTTGGTCTAAAGTTATGAATTTTATTATATATGGGTGATTTCATCTCAACTCAGGCACGGATTTAGGGTCGAATTTTTAATTTTGACGAAAAAATATATGTTTTGGGGCAATTCCTATAATAAAAGAAGACGCAAACGGCAATGTCGTTGGATTTTTTGTTCTCAAGTTATGGACCGTTGAAGCGGTCAAGGTTGAAACTGACGTTTTTCCAGCTTATCGGAGGTGCCATATTTCACTCCATCCCTTTTCCATACTTTTTACGCTACATCAATATAACTTTTTGGGAACACTCTAAACATAGGCGTTTTCATGCTAATTAAGTGTCTAGGTCATAACATGTTTAGTTATTTATTTTTATTTGTCAAACCGCCTCTCTGCGACGATATTTGACGAAGTTCAGCAAGCTGTGCTGTGCGACCTAATTAACATATTTTTATGATCTTTATATCAACGTAAAGCTCCAATTAAGTTCTTTTTTATTATATTTGCAATATTTTGAGATAAGTATATAACGCGCTACATGTGCCTGAAAAACGAAAATTTTGAAAAACTAGCAAGTTTGGAATCGATTTTCTAAAAAACCACACTTTTTATTTCTTTTATTTTTTATTTATGGTTAGTTGATATAGTAGTCTATCAGAAACTACCGACAGAAATTGTAATATATTGTTTGTATTGCCGTAAGACTTGAATCTCGTTCTTTAAGTGTTTTGAACGGGACTTCGCACAGGCGCTCTGCTGAGCAGAAATTTGGCCTATGTAAGGTTTTCAAATTATCGTTAGCAGTTACCCCAATTATCCAACCATAAACATTAATAAAATTTGGAGTAGTGTACTTAGAAAAAATTACTTCCAAGTCCGTATCCACAAGTGCGGGCACATCGCTTACTTCCTCCCAATACGGGGGAATGCAGATCGTTAGAGAATTCCTCTGGGGCCTTTTGCTTTCGGCTTTGAGTTTGAAATACCGAACTTGACATGTAATTGTCATATTTTCTTATGTCCAACAGATACGCAGTGCATATACATAGTATACGATTTAGTAACGAGGCTTACGAAGTACGGTTTATTTTGTGCGCGTACGGACTCTTTCGTAAACTTACAAGCATTTCGTCGCGTGTAAGGCTTCAAACGTGTTAGTCATGTGTTTAGGTTTATTTCTATTTTCAGTGATTTATGCCGGGTTACTTAGACTTTTTCCTCTTGACTTAAGTTTGTCCGGGAGTCTAGATGTTACGTATCCTTCTCCGTCAATACAGAGGGCGAAGCTCACACACCTTGCAAATCACGCCAGTGCCAAGTAAATAAATATTGTTAGGATGAATATTGTTGCTTCACTGGCTTTTACGCTCAGATAATTGAGGTAAGTACTAACATTAAATAGAAAACCTTACATACGTCAAAATTCTGCTCAGCTGAGCGTTCTACGCGAAGTCCCGTTCAGAACTCTCACAGCTCGAGATTCAAGTCCTAATAGCGGCCATAACAAACAATATATTACAATTTCTGTTGAGCTAGATCCTGACAGATTACTATATTACCTAACAGTAAATTAAAAATGAAATAAATAAAAGGTGGGTCTTTTTAAAAAACGACTTCAAACTTGCAATCTTTCTTTAGAAAAACTTGCAAGTTTGAAGTCGATTTTCTAAAAAAAACCCACCTTTTATTTCTTTTATTTTTTATTTCTTTTATTTTTTATTTACATTTAGGTAATATAGTAGTCTGCCAGGACCTACCAACAGAAACTTTAATATACTGTTTGTATGGCCGCTACTAGAACTCGAATCTCGTGCTGCGAGAGTTTTAAAAGGGACTTCGCATATACCAGGGGTCTCAAACACGCGGCCCGCGGGCCACATGCGGCCCGCGACTCCCTGGGACGTGGCCCGCAAGCCGAACCGGCTACTAGTCCCGGTTCCCCTTGTCTCGAGCACTAGAATTAGCATGAGCCACAGTGATCTCATCTCGCCGAGTCACTTTCGCTCGAAAAGTAGCTCCACTCCTTTAATGTGTTCCCATACTTTATGCTTATCTGTGTTCATTTGCCCTTTGTTTCGCTTTACTTTTTGCTTCCCAGCTTTTTGAAACCTACAACAATTCCGTTACTAAACTGCAAGCGCGAGATCTTCGTTGAAGGATGCATCTCGGCTGCGCGCACTCTCGATCAGGTTGAGAAACTGCCAAAGATAAAGCTACGAGCTCGGGTATGACAATTAAAAGAAGAATTTGTTCAGAGTGTTGTAATAAAAGTCGCCAGAAAAGCAAGAACTGGCAAATTAACTAATTGTTTCTTTAGAGTCAAGATGAGCTTGGTCAATTCCTGAGTGAATTGAGCAACGGGAACGATGGTGTACTTGTTCTCTTGTTCTATTAAAAATGCCAGCACGTTGGCATGTCGGTATCATTTTAATTTTTATTATCACATCAGGTCAGGACCCAAAGTAGTCATATAAAAAAATCAAATTTAAAGGTGTCACTGGCAAAACTGTGAGTTTACAAAAAGCATAGGGCACGAGGTCTCTTATTTTTAAATATTTTAACCCCCCCCCCCCCCCCCCGGCTTTACGTTGGCCCTCGGCCTTTACGGTGTCGGCTACCTGGCCCCCACACTCAAATGAGTTTGAGACAACTGGCATAGACGCTCAGCTGAACAGAAGTTTGACCTATGTAAGGTTTTCTATTTAATGTTAGTACTTACCTCAATATCTCAGTGTAAAATCCAGTAAAGCAACAATATTCATCCTAACAATATTTATTTACTTGGCACTGGCGTGATTTGCAAGGTGTGTGATCTTCGCCCTATGTATTGACGGAGAAGATACGTAACATCAAGACTCCCGGAAAAACTTAAGTCAAGAAGAATAAGTCTAAGTAACCCGGCATGAATCACTGAAAATAGAAATGAAACCAAAACATGACAAACACGTTTGAAGCCTTACACGCGACGAAATGCTTGTTAGTTTACGAAAGAGTCCGTACACGCACAAAATAAACCGTACTTCGTAAGCGTCAGTTACTAGATCGTACATATGTATATGCACTGCGTATCTTTTTGACTTAAGAAAATATGACAATTACATGTCACGTTCGGTATTTCAAACTCAAAGCCGAAAGCAAAAGGCCCCAGAGGAATTCTCTAACGATCTGCATTCCCCCGTATTGGGAGGAAGTAAGCGATGTGCCCGCACTTGTGGATACGGACTTTGAAGTAAATTTTTTTGAGTACAGTACTCCAAATTTTATTAATTTTTATGGTTGAATATTGAGGTAACTGCTAAAGATAAATAGAAAACCTTACATAGGCCAAATTTCTGCTCAGCAGAGCGCCTGTGCGAAGTCCCGTTCAAAACACTCATAGCACGAGATTCGAGTCTTAATAGCGGCCATACAAACAATATAATACAATTTCTGTTGGTAGTTTCTGATAGAATACTATATCAACTAACCGTGAATAAAAAATGAAATAAATAAAAAGTGGGGTTTTTTAGAAAATCGACTCCAAACTTGCTAGTTTTTCAAAATGTTCGTTTTGCAGGCACATGTAGCGCATTATATACTTATTTGAAAATATTGAAGTATATGCAAAAGACAGAGCTTAATTGGAGCTTTCCGTTGATATAATGATCATAAATATATGTTAATTAGGTCGCACAGCACAGCTTGCTGAACTTCGTCAAATATCGTCGCAGAGAAGCGGTTTGACAAATAAAAAAAAAAAAAATTAAACATGTTATGACCTAGACACTTAATTAGCATGAAAAAGCCTATGTCTAGAGTGTTCCCAAAAAGTTATATTGATATAGCGTAAAAAGTTTGAAAAAGGGATGGAGTGAAATATGGCACCTCCGATAAGCTGGAAAAACGTCAGTTTCCACCTTGACCGCTTCAACAGTCCATAACTTGAGAACGAAAAATCCGACGACATTGCCGTTTGCGTCTTCTTTTATTGTAGGAATTGCCCCAAAACATACATTTGTTTCGTCAAAATTAAAAATTCGACCCTAAATCTGTGCATGAGTTGAGTTGAAATCACCCATATATATATATATATATATTATAGTATATAATCTATATATATATATATATATATATATATATATATTAGTTTATAGAGCACATAATATTTACAGGCAGTTGACTTAAACTTTGGGGCGTTATGTGAAACAGGAAACATTTTGGGCGTACTACTCTTTTCCTGCCTTTCACTTGACCGAGAAGTTGTCAACTATTAGAGTCCACGGCAAGAGTGAAATCGCTTTTTCGAGATGCAAAGTTCAGTTCCGTGCGATTCATTTCTGTGTACATCGCGCTGAACAACAACAAAAAAAAAAATGTCGGGTGGACATGCAGGTTCTATCTCTCGTGAAATTACTGTTATAAAAAATATCTGATAATAATAATAAAAAAAGAACTTTCAGCCTTTCCACTCTGGTGAAGAAGGCAGAGCAGTAGAGCTCTACTATGTGCCGCCATGTATGACCGACGGTGGCAAACGGACAACCGGGAAGACGATTGTCTGGTTGCCGTAGTCGCTCATAGATGGCGGTAGCTGTCCAGAGGGTTGTGTCGAGATTTATTTGTCCACGGGCACGAAACTGGGGAAACTAGCCCTTAACAGCTCCGCTGTAAAAAGGACTACGCAACGGGACGACGTAAGTTTATAGACAGCAGGCGGCTCGAGAGCGAAGAAAAGCCAGACTATAGGTGCGCAATCGGGCAACGCAGAAAGTCGTTGGAAATACGGAGACAAGAGGCCTGCGTGTTTACTGCGTCCGTCATCGGCGACAAAAATCTCTAGTGTTTTCGTGTGTGCCAATGTGAGAATCAATGCTTTTTTATTGGTTGTGTGCCGTGGTGTCGAGAAAATTATGCCGGAGAATCGAAGGTTCACATATTTGCCTTCCCAACCGAGGAGCAACGACGTATTCAATGGATTAAGGCAACTCCGGAGAAGGTAGTTCAAAATGCGAGCTCTTCGAAGGTATGTTGGTTTGGCAGATTTTTGTTTTATTCTGCTCTCTTGTATACTTCCGAATTGTAAATGTGCCCAGGAGGACGATAGTATAGTAAAAAAACTGAACTTTTTCGCATTTTCAAGGAGGCATCGTAGTTATTTTTAAAACGATCTACCTCTTCCAAAGTGTTTTCAAATATTTTGTTGGTTTTAGCATGCGGTCAAATGCGCAGAGTATTTTGCTTTGTGTTCTAGCTTTTGCATTTGACATCACCGACTGTGATTTATCAGCGCAGTCGTCCAAGACTGCTATTCAGACCGACGTAGCTGGATACTTCGCCTCTGTGACTGTGAAAACCTTGAAATGGGAATACCGCGGAACACTTTAGGTTTTGGAGAAGACACGTCCTCACGGTGCATGACGTGGTTCATCATCTGACAGATGCTTTAAATTGACGGGGACTGCACCATTCAACACAACTGGTCGTTGGTGCGGTAATGCAGGCTGAAGTTGTTGTGAGGAAGCTTATGTCGTCCCAGCAAATCGCTCACTTCTTGCGGTTACATGATGAACGAAAAGTTGTCAGGGACCAGACACTAGCTACCCGGGCAGAGTTTAAAGAATTGGACACTTGTGCAAGGGAGTCGCATATTCTTCTCAACAATGTCTGGAAATGAAACAAAATTTTTTCCTTAGGCAGGATGCAACGCCTGCTCCAGCCAAAAAGCAACTGGCTGTTTCCCCAAAAAATGTTCGCGTTGTTTTAAAATAGTGTGAAAGAACCACGCCATCTCTGTCGACCGACATACTAAAAACGCGAAACGGAGGCAAAATGGAAGTTGTCTCATGAGACGAACCATACATTTTGTCGCGTTCGTTTGTTACATAATGACCTTCTGACACGTAGTCAATCAGTCACATTGTGTGTCGTATTTGCTTGTTTCACTCAATTAAAACTATATTTATTTAATAAAAGAAATGACTCCTTAGGTAGCGGGACCCACTTATTTTCGTACATTTTAGTTTCAAAAGTGGCCTTCTAATTTGTGGTTGTTGGTCGAGAGCTTACAGTTACTTTTATTTTATCTTCCAGAAAACCGCCTGGAAGGCTCTAGGCGTAAAATACTATTTCACATATTTTCTAGCTGTGTGGTGAGCATGGATATCAAAATATGCTTCAAATTAAAATATTTGTGATTCCTGTGCAGCGCTTTGGTTTTACAAAAGAGAGTAAGCTAAATAATTGTGGAAGGGTGTAGTCGTTAATGTTTATCGTGAGTTTTTGTAGTCGTCGTAACTTAATAGACGAACTGTAGAAGTTAGAGTTGCTATACAATCTTCTAATCTTAAAAAAAAAAACTATATGTATTAATTACGTCGTCATCACGCACGGGTAAGCGACATTCGTGAAATATTTCCAATCAAGGCTACAGGACGCCCCGTCAGCGAGTCGGCAGAGCAAAGCCCAGCGCTCAGCCGACTGTCGTTTTCCGTTCGCTGGCCTAACTACGGTGACGTCACCGAGCGGGTGCGAAGGCCTTAGTTTCTAAAAGGTGTTGGCCAAACTAAACAGACGATCTTCAGAAACTTTCGCCATGCCGGCGCGTCTAAACTCGCACCGAAACTTCCCCGAAACCAGGGTACCTATGTTGGACAAATGTTTCGTTTCTCCTAAAAGAAACGGAAGTGACGACATCGCGTCTGATTGGTTGAGGCTCGAATGACGAAAGTTCCCTATGAAAATGTGGGCGGAGACGGCGAACCGCCCCCACCGGAAGTGACAACAAAGTGACGTATCGTTTCCTCGGTGTTTCGTCTCAAAAGGGAACGAGTCTGTCGATGGTCCCTTCGAGGTAGCGAAATTGGAAACACGGCGTCTCGGAGGCAGAGCGACAGTTTTCCTATTGTGGAACTTTCTTTTTTCTCCGGAAAGGCTCAACCGGCAGCACCGCGATGCCTTTGAACTCCCGGAGGAGACTTTTCGGAGGCAGTACCGTCTCGCCAAGAATGTGGTCCGTTGGTTGTGCGACGAACTGCGCGAGGAGCCAGAGTTGAGGAGGCTGCGAGGTTCGTGGACGGTGATGACTGTGGAACAGCAAGTGTTGTGCGCACTTCGCTTTTACGCCACGGGGAGCTTTCAGGGCATGGTGGCGAGCGACGAGCACATAGCGAGGAATCAGGCTACAGTCAGCATCGTTGTGCGGGCTGTGCCCCTCGCTGTTGTGCAGTGTCTGGGGGTCCGACGCGGCTGGATCGACTTTCCCCAGACTACCGGCGAGAGGGACGACGTCGAGAGGGGCTTTCAACGGCTCGGCAGGATACCCGGCGTCATCGGTTGCGTCGACGGGACGATGATCGCCATCGTCGGCCCGTCACAGAACGACCCCACCGTCACGAAGGCGGCGTATTGGTGCCGGAAACAATACTACGCTCTAAACGTGATGGTGGTAAGTACGATCACATATATACTACGTCTCACCTTAGCATGAACTAACTGAGAAAACTGTGCAAGCGCGAACGGCTTGACTGGAGCACTCGCTGCACGAGCGCTCGTGCAGCCGCGGAGCTTCATCCAAAGCAGCTAGCTCGCGCTTTTAGCTATAGGTCAATGCCCGTTCTGAATGGGTTTGAAAAAGAGCGTAACGCTAATACGGTGCGGATATGCCATTTTATAAATGAGACTTATGGGTTGTTAGTAATCGTTCATCCTCCGCACAAGCGTTTGTTCGACGAAGGGAGGGAGGGTTTGTTAGCTGAAAAGCTTTCGATCTCTGTTTGTTTTTATGTCGTGTTAAGCTTTTAAGCATTAGTCCCTGTCCTGCATGATAAAGTGTAAACTCTCCTTTGAAGAAAAAGACAAATTTGCCTAAACTATTACGTGTATCAAAGGAAGTGGCTATTTATCATATAATTTTAATCTTTGTAACACAGGCAGCACTCTGTCTGTGTCCTTCATCTATAGTCCGTCGTTTTTTTGCGCTGTTTTAATATTTTAAGTTTGTAAACCACAATATTTATGGTGGTGTGTTGGACAGCATGTAAATAGTGTTTGACAGGGCCCCATGACAATGAGTGCAATCAACTATTTGTGGATTCAGTTGAATTAATGCCGACATATGTCTCACTATTGCAGGTGTGTGACGCCGACTGCCGGGTCATGAGCATTGACCTACGGTATCCTGGGTTGGTGCACGACTCCTTCGCGTGGCGCTACTCGTGGCTCCGGAGCAACTTCGAGCTAGGCCGGCTGATAGACGACGGCAGGTTCCTGCTCGGTAAGCATGCTACATTTGTTGGTTCTGTACATGATGGCTCTGCACCACTTATAAGCTACAATATCACACATACTGTTCCGAACATGGATAGCTGCCATGTGCTCTGGCCATACCTGTGACACGTCTCCTTGGAAACACTCCGACGCAGCTGTCAACTACAGGGGGGAAAGGTTGCAAACAGCAGCTTTACCTGCTTAGTTGTCAACAATTTTAAAGGGATACTACAACGAAATTTCGGTGCCTATTTTTTGGTCTATACGTGTTCAAAACAGCAGTATCACATCGAACACATTCATATCTTGTTAAAAAAGACACAAAAAGGCATTTAAAAAAAAAATGAGGCGAATAACAAAGAGCATTTTCTAGATGTCGCTAAAGCCGTTTGTAATGCCCGTCTAGGGACCTTGACAGGTAGCGACGATAACTGTCTTGCCTAGAACTATACATGCTTTGAACCTGACGTCATCCCGACAGCTCTACGGCCAGCAGAAGAGAAAAGGGGAGGGAGGAATTCCACACTCAACGGGACACTCTTTTGTGCGTCCCAAGATTATAGAAGATTAACCCGTCACTCAAAATTCACACAAAAGCAGCTTTGGGGTTAGTTGCCGTGGCCTGATGCTGGCGTGCTTCGACCGCTTTGGTTGCTGGAACAGCTATAGGGCATCCTGACGTCGTCTGCCTCGCCGCAGCTTTGCTCATCCCGAGATAAACTACATCACAATTGGACCGGATGTGACGTGCTCTCTGCTGGCTGCTCTCCAAGCGCTTGCCAGTGTGGGCTATTTATAACGAAAAATACAGCCATCAGGCTCAAAATACAAATGTGTGATTGTCATTTGCGGGTATTGTGGATCATATTCAACCTATTTCTGAACACGACGGGTATATTTCAAATTTCGTTGAAGTATTCTTTTAAAGCGAACAGCATTAAAGGGACCATGAAATGATTCTGAAATCGAATTTCATAACCCGCACGTCGTAAAAGGTGTGAAAAGAAACACAAAAACACAAAAATAGGGAGCCAAAAAAAATTCTTCGCTTTAGAACTTTTAAAAGAAAACTGGACTCTTTTGCGCCTTCTTTCCTTCGAAAGCTCTCTGCCTTTTCACTGCGATGCATCCGCGGAAACGCAGCACGTCAGCCGAATCCACGTCGCCTATTGGGTAAGAGCCTACCACACCAGCAACGCGATCGTAAACAATAGATAGCCGGCGAGTGTTTCCTAAAAGTTTTGTTAAATAATATTCAGATCCACATTTTGTAGCATAATTAAAGATGTGACGAAAATTGCCAAATTTGATATTGCTGAGACCCAAGCGCCATCTATCGTGTGGTAAACGAAGCAACTACTGCGCGTGCCCAGTAGGGCCCAGCGTCGCTCAGTTACTTGGGGCGCGACGACCAACGAACGTTTATTTTTCTACGTGTTCTCGGGCGTCCCGACTTCAAGCAGCAAGAAAAAAGTACTTGAAACAGACCACGGCGAACAAGAACACTGGATCCACAAACACCCGAGAAAAGCCAGAGCGGCGGAACGGCCACGAATTCACCGACCCGCGACCAAGCGAACTCGGCAGATAGGCCTAGCATGCACTCCGGAGCAGCAGTGCTCCGACGGTCCTTGGCCAAGATCGTCTGCCCACGACCGGCTGGCGTGCTGAATGGAATATGCCCGCGCGACCCTTGTGGACCTTTCCCGTATTTTGATCGCTGACCTCAATTTTAGATTAAGGGGTGAGGTCAATCTCTTCCCCTTGTTTTCCGAGGCAGTGTTCACGAACACTGTCGTCGAAAAGGGACTCTCGTCGATTCTATCTTCTTGTTTTGTGTGATATAGAGCTCAAATAAACGCCGTATGGATTACCTTCGTAACACGGTATGTATACTTTGTTATTAGTATGCCATTTTTATTCTGACACGACTGCACGTCACTGTCCAGCTATAACAGTAACAGTTCGTGGGAGGTACGTGCAATGCCGGTCCAACGTTCCTTTGCCGAGTGTCGCGTCAGTATCGAGTTGCAATCGTAAAAGATCGGTCCCGAAGCGCTTACCAACAGCGCGAATACAGCACTTCCATCAAACACGCGCGTCCGCTCCGAGTGTGAACAGGTATTTACGTGGCTCTTGCTGACACTCTCGTAGGTCAAACGTATCTTTTTTAACGTCGGCTCGCTCCTGCATCTCCGAGGCCGCGAAAAACGCCGCAGCCATTTGTCACTATCTACGTCGCTTTGCAAACGACTGACACGGGCCGCCTTTTACCAACAATAACAGTTGGGTTGACTTCTGGAGTCCACGGGAAGACTCGCCGCACTTCCCAACAGGCAAACCGGCGTATGGGACTAGTCCCATGCTGTCCCTGTAGCGCAACATATCTAATTGAATCTCGCTCAGCTGCGATGTGTCCATGGCTATCGCGGCGATGAGAGGCGCCTGTTGAGAAAATGCATCGGTAACATCAGCGCCATCAGCGCAGTAAAACCTACCGGCACACCGCCAACTCGCTGCCGCTAACTGCCGCTAACGCTCCCATTCTCCTACTGCCGAGAGAACTTCCGGTTCCGGAAACAGGGCACGTCACGACCGTCAAAATTACGCCGCAGCTTGTTTTGCGGTCAGTTGGAGAGAAAGAAAAAGTCGATATTTCATTAATTTTTTGTGTAGAAGTTAATAAACCGAGACGAAAACGGATGCCTGTTCGGCATTCAGTGAACATTGACGGTTTAATGTACAAGTTATCTGGCAAAAGTAAAAAGGTCATTTCATGGTCCCTTTAATATCATACATTTCCTTCTCTGACTGTGCAGGTGACAGCGGCTATGCTTCGGAGCCTTGGCTCATCACCCCTGTCCCTGGATTCCATGCGACCTCCACCGCTTGCGGCCGGTTTAATAAGGCACATTCTTCGATGAGGTCCGTTGTAGAGCGCTGCATTGGGCTGTTGAAAAGCAGATTTCGGTGTCTGCAAAGGCACCGGACTCTGTATTACATCCAACAACAGCCACTGTCATTATATCGGCGTGTGCAGTGCTCCACAATATCTGCCTTTCATAGAGGGAACCAGAACCGGAGCCAGACTCTGACCCTGACGAGCCAGGGTTGGAGTCTGGGCCGAGCTCGGGCGGTTCTGAGTCGAGCTCGGAGGGGTCAGTGGCAGATGACGAGAGGCTGGCTCCTGCCCACCCTCGGATCAGCCTCTCGGGCAGGGGGAGGGCTCTGAGGCAGCGCCTTGCTGCCAAGTTCCGAACCCGCCACAGCCGTGCCTCCCCGGAGCCCCACGCAAGCCACGGTGGCAGTCCCGCCCACCAGGGACACCACCAGCGCCAAGGAGTCCGTCGCCACAACGGAGGTTCCGCCCATCAGGGACACCGTCGGCGACAGGGAGCCCCTCATCGTCCTCGCCACGGTGGCACTCCCGCACACCAGGGACGCCACCGGCGACAGCGAACCCCTCGTCGTCTTCACCTCGACTGACACCCTCGCCACCAGAGAAGCCCTCCCCGTGGCAGCATGTACTTCACTTGTTGCTCCACAGTCATGGCCGTCCATAAGCTCCACAGTGTCACCTCCAACGCCTTGCGCAGTTTGTCGCACAACCACCGTGCTACCTTTACGGACATGTAGTACTGCCTCCGAAAAGCTATTCGGTGCATCACGGTGATGTTGGTAGAGCCTTTTTTTTAATTTGCAAGCAGGGTGCATAAAATGCGTGGGACAATAACAGAAGGTTTTGTAGGGTTATGTAGCTAGCCAAAGGCGCATCTGGCTCGCCCTTGCAGGAAACTGAGAAATCAATGAGGCTAATGGTGAGACCCATTTTCCTTTTTTTTACTGCAATATATTGTTTGTATCGGGTTTGGACATCAATTCATTTTCTCTACACTTCCATTGCCCTGTTCCATTTTACAATCTATTATGGCTACCACAGAGCCAGGTGTATTACTCGATAAACGCATATTGGATTTATGTCAGTTTGAATGTATAAAGGAGACAACAAGCAGTTTGTCTTTGAAAGTGCTTTCTTTTTTTATAACAATGCCGTAACGTGAAAAATAAACATGTCTGAAAACACAAGTTGCAATACTTTCTTTAAAGGGACATTTAGCATGGACTACTAAACACCGTATAAATTCTTTGTCACTATCCAGGATATATCACAGACATTATTTCACACTTCACTTAATTCAGCACACTGCCATTTCGTTTGTGTTTTGTCACACATGGAAGCATGACATGTTCCATAGTAGAGGCATGTTGAGATCAACAATGATATAAGAAAACAAGCAAACAAAAAAACAGAGGGGCACAGACGAAGGAAACAGGACAAGACGCACTCTCAACTGAAGTTTATTGAAAAGTCAACTTCAGTTGAGAGTGTGCCTTGTCCTGTTTCCCTTCGTCTGCGTCCCTGTGTTTTTTTTTTTTGGCACTTTTTTGTTTGAAATGAATCAAGTGTCCCAAATCTCCACTTTATTGCGATATAAGAAAAATGGCAAACCCGGAGGCCAGTTTCAGGCGGGTGGCAGGTTGTGGCTAGAGTGCAGACCTCTTGGTTTCAATTAAATAAAAACACAAGTATGAAATTCCGATGGCACAAGCCACTTGACACATTTGATGAAAAAGCACACACTACATATTGCTGTCCTACAAACATGAGGAATGGCTAGTTTTAGCATATATCTGTCATACCTGTTGCCAAGAGCATATTACTAACTTTCTTCACTGGTTATAGTGTCTCCAAGTCACGATGGTCGCGGTCACGCGACCATCGTGCACAGTCACGATGGTCGCGGCGGGGCTACCGCCCCGGGTGCCGCTGACCCTCGAGACGCCAATGCCTCCGCCCCCTGTTTGCCTGCGAGTAAAGGAAGTAACTCAATAGCTTGGTCCACACTATGAGTAGACTACGCAAATTACCTCGCCTGTTTCGCCCCCTCCGCTGCCCGCGCCCGCGCCTTCGACACCCGCACGGTTCAGTAGCGTTTCCAACCATCCGGCTCCTTAGCCGGAGGAGGCCAGGGAAGGTTGTTTCAAAAGTGGCCTTCTAATTTGTGGTTGTAGGTCGAGAGCTTACTGTTACTTTTATTTTATCTTCTAGAAAACCGCCTGGAAGGCTCTAGGCGTAAAATACTATTTCACATATTTTCTAGCTTTGTGGTGAGCATGGATATCAAAATATGCTTCAAATTAAAATATTTGTGATTCCTGTGCAGCGCTTTGGTTTTACAAAAGAGAGTAAGCTAAATAATTGTGGAAGGGTGTAGTCGTTAATGTTTATCATGAGTTTTTGTAGTCGTCGTAACTTAATAGACGAACTGTAGAAGTTAGAGTTGCTATACAATCTTCTAATCTTTAAAAAAAAACAACTATATGTATTAATTACGTCGTCATCACGCACGAGTAAGCGACATTCGTGAAATATTTCCAATCAAGGCTACAGGACGCCCCGTCGGCGAGTCGGCAGAGCAAAGCCCAGCGCTCAGCCGACTGTCGTTTTCCGTTCGCTGGCCTAACTACGGTGACGTCACCGAGCGGGTGCGAAGGCCTTAGTTTCTAAAAGGTGTTGGCCAAACTTAACAGACGATCTTCAGAAACTTTCGCCGTGCCGGCGCGTCTCTTATGGCGAATTCGGGTGGTCAGTCGTTGGCAACTTATTTTGCCGAAAAACCGGCAATAGTGTTCGCGTGGTCAGTTTCCGGGCGGCGCGCACCGTTCCACCGGCAAGCACCGGCAACTTTCCGGCGCTTTTTCCGCCCGAGCTCCAAACGGCCGGGCGAGCAGGCGCCAGACTGTAACCGGTGTCGTCTCTTTCGAAATGGGAGAGAAGGCTAGTGAGAAAAAATCAACGAAAGAACAAAACTGATCTGAGGTCCCTTCACTAGTCACTACTCGAGTCAATCCAAGCCGCTGGGACATGGGTGACGGCGGCGACAGCCTCTCGCTAGATGTGTCGCGCGGGCAAGAGGCGAAGTAAACTGCAACCGCCTGGCTTTTCGTGTTCGGGTGCTGAGGGTCACGTGGTGTGCCGCCGGCGCGTTTCTCGTTGACCGTTCCGCCGGCTCGGTCTCGCCGGCGATTGACCACCCGAATTCGCCATTAGCATCTTCCATAAACTCGCACCGGAACTTCCCCGAAACCAGGACAGTGCAGAGGGCTCCTCAGTCGCGCAGCGCGAAGTGGGTGCAACATCGAGGATAAACTGCGCCGCGTCGGTGCACCGCGGCGACCGCCACCATGTGTTCCCTCGCGTTTTGTTGTATTTTTCTTGCGTAGGTCCGCGCGCGGTGCCCGTCTGGTGTCGATTCCTCCCGTTTTTTTACTCGCGGATTTGGCGGTCGCGCACAAATGAACATCGTGGACGTGATTGTCGATGGGGTCACGGAGCGGGCGACAATACCGTAGCTATATTTTGCCCATCCTTATTGGTTCAAGAAAGAGTGCCACGAGATAATAGCCGCACTTTAGGTGTCATCGAAACGCCTCACAACGCTTTGCACGCAGTGTAACATTCGGGCGCTTCTTGCCAACGCAGCAATCACCGGTAATCGCAGCGATGGTGAGAAGCTTGTCGTCGTCTTCGCTTTCAGAGGAACTGATGAATTTATCGAGTGCTGCTGTGAGGCGTGTTCGTTTTCGCAAGGTTGCCATCTCGTTAGACTACGCGTCTGCTTTTCCCTCCATCTGCTCGATTCCCGTTCCTGCCCGCAAGGCCTCACGGGACTGCACCCCGGCGCACCGTCGATTTCGTTGGTGCACGTTGGGGCAACGAAAAGCCGCACCTGGTGGGTGCGCTCCGTTGATCGAGGACGCTCAGTGCGCACCGGTGCACTCGATCGAAGACGAAAGGGCGCACCTCGGTGCGCCCCTTCGTCTCGATCGGTATTGACGTCGTCTGCGAATGCCGCGGCAGATAGCCCGAAATAGGTTTTTCGTTTTTGAACAACGTAAGCTAACTCATTGATATTTTAGCTCCGTGCAGGCACCACCTGACCGCACCTCTTTAGTAAATCTTAGCGCGATATGTTGAAAAACCGAGTTTTTCGGATCGTCCAAAGTGGGATCCAAGGGTTAGTGTACAGAGCGCGACACTGTTAGCGCGAACAAGCGATCGCCGGTTTTTCCAGTTTTTCTCTTTGGAACCAAGGGATGTTATCCAAGTTCTTATTGCTACGGAAAGAGCTCATTTAGTTCTATAATGTAAGAAATAACATTTTGTGTTCGCTAATACTATTTAGAAGTAAAACGCAAAAACGCGCCGATGTCGTGTTCGCGCTAACAGTGTCGCGATGTGTACGTGCTGCAGAAAAGAGCTGCATGCGCACATTACAGCAGATGTTTTCCTACTTCGTTCTGCGTATTAAAGCGTCGCCAGCGATATGGGCCCATCGGGAGTCGGGACCACCAATGTCCGCGTCTATGCCCCTCCGTTCCGAGATCTCAAGATTATTACATTAACTATATGATCGGCGCTCAGAGAGGTGGTCTTTTACGCAAAGTCAAGTCAAGTCGTGATCTGTATAGCCGATCACGAAGGCAGTGCTGTGCCCATCGGATGGTGCTCGAGGAGGCGTTAGGCCGCATCACCACTGAAATACTACTATATATTTCGTATTTCGCCTACCTCGTGCGGGGGATCGGTGGCCGAGTGGGCTATACTCCGTTTCAGCTTATGTTGTACCGCAGCGAAGGCTAGGAGCGCGAGCTCATAGCGTTGGCAGCTACCCTTAATGCACCAGAGCATGTGCCGCCGACATCTGCCCAGAGCAAAGAGCTCGCTTTTGTAGCCTTTCCTGCGGTACATCGTAAGGTGAAATAGGGTATTAGCGGCGAGATGTTTGGGTGGCGCCCTCCTATGGTTACCTTTCGTGACGTCATTACCCTGTGAACAACAAGTTCGATGGTGTTTGTAATTAGCATGGTGGAAGCTGGAAATCATTGCGCTTTTAAACCAATACTGTCAACATCGTCAAAAATGAAGTTCTTCCATTACTCTTATTTCCGTCGATGAGGAATCCTTTGCTGACGTCAAAGTCAGCATTCGGCCAATCGTGGAGAGCCGACCACCGCGACGCTTTCGATCGGTCACGTCGCCAATAAGGAGTATTCACTGGCGGCCATAGCTGTGTGCTCGGCTGCGGAGCGCGTGCTGAATGCGAGCTTCCACAGTTCTGTCGCCACGTGCATTCCGCACCACCAAGATTGCCGGTCTTGGCAGCCTATTAATGCGAGCTCGTTCTGAGCATCGCTAAACCCTCCTTTCCCCTCCCCCATGCCACATGAGGCCGAATAGGCCAGGGTATGGTTCACATAATAAACGTTTCAATCAATCAATCATGCGCTCTAAACAGTGACCTCAAATATGGCGGCCAGAGAGCGAAAGCTCGCGCTGCAGAATCCAGGGATCCTGGGCTCAATCCCACCCCTGCCCGTTTCGATCTGGATGAGGATCGTACCGGCGTGCGGTCGTGTATCACTACTGCGTGGTGCACGTTAAAGACCCCAGGCTAGCGGTTGTACTGCACTGGCTCAATTGCTCATCTACAGCGAGTGACTCGTCGCAACTTTAAAATGGCTGACCAACGACTCGCTTTATAAATATCCACAAAACCCCAATTATTTCCTACCTCGTGCTATAATTATGCCCATCGGCGAGTTTAATCTGCGAACATTACATGTACCTCGCGTTTCCATCGGTACTTGTTATAATTCCTTGTGGGACTACTGATTGGATACGCTTGTGTAACGTTTAGCAGTATAAGTGTACCTAGTGCTTAAATCTTTGGTCTATTCAAGTGAATGTGTAACTAACAAATAAGTCTTCCATATCATAAGCGTGTTTAATTTCATTAATTGCGTTACATCAAAATAAATCGGTTACATATGATGCGTGCGTTTCATTCCACAACACTTGGCTCTAGACGCTGTCACGCCTTAAACTTGCGGCCATGTGGTATCAGCACCCTACCTGGTTTCTTTTTTTTTTTAAATCTTGCTTCAGGTGCACGCTGTGCCCCGAGCGTAGGAGTGGGTCTGACGTCGCAGTACAGCGTTTTATCTGTAAGCACGTTCAAATTCCAAGCATTGGAGTTCTTAAACCCTCCTCTTGGTCTATCTGCGGAGATCCAGGTCGCGGCTGAGCTCCACGTCCTCGGCGTGCTATCTCGATCCGGGAGAGACCGTTTACCTTGTGACAGCTGTTTTTTGTGGACACCTTTTTTATATCTCCCGCGTTGCTCTTCCCCCTTCTCGGTTTACCCGACGCATCACCTCGTGCGTCTTCTGATTTTACTGGAACGAGGGCACCGAGCTGGTGACAAAAGCGGCGCAGCGCCTTCCCACTGCTTTGGGCGGCAGGGACATGCCCTGCATCAACACCATGTGCCGCTTGCGTTCCCTCCGCATTATTTTGGGGGTACTAGATGACCCGGACTAGAGTGCCTTCATGTGAGCTTTGCTTAGACATCTGGCCATTTTGTCCCACACCTTTATTTTTCTTTTTTGTTCAGAAGCGCGTGAAAGAGCGTGCCCCTGCAGGCGTTTGTGGCGCTGACTGTGCTATGGCGACATTTGGTTTTTGTCGATTGTTTTTTGTATTTTACCCGTGTGCGCGTGCTGTCGGCATCGGGTACTACAAAGGGTGGCATCACCCTAAACAGAAGGACATTGAGGCAACCTAACCCGGACCATCCCTTTCTTTTCTTGAGCCATCGAGCGGAGTACTCGTTCCTCGAGCTTTAGGTAATCTTTACCCGAGCGTGGAGGCAACGCCCGTACTTGTACCTAGCGGCGGTGGCTTGCCACGGAGAATTGGGCAGGGCGCTACCGGACCTTAAAGTGCCCGAGGTGCCACCAGGTCGCGTTGTCTAGGAAGTCTGGGCGACGCGCGTCACTCCCGAGGAACAGCCGGGCCAACGCCTTTCGGTGGGTCACGCTGGTTTCACGGCGCCTTTCCGGACCCGTGGAGGATTTCGAGCGGCGTCGAGGCAAACGGGAACTTCCTACCAAGCCGCGAATCCACCGCTGGGGCATGGTTCCCGCTATCCGGTGCCCCAACTGTGGGCAGAAAAAAAGGAACGCCCACGTTTTTGTCAAATATTCTGTTGCGCATTCATTTTGTCGATTGATGCATCACGGTTGTTGGAGCTTGTGTCTCGTAAGCTATGTCTCAGGCGGCCTGTGCCCCGCGGGGTGGCTTCGCCCTGCTCTTCTTGGCGGTCGGTCAACTGGTTCTTTGGCAGGACCGTTGTGCAGCAGTCGGCCACCAGCGACAAACACAAGCGACAAACACCAGCAGTGTGGCACATGCTGTCTCGATTGCGCGTGGTGGCTTGCTCCGTCATTTAGGCTCCAAACTCCTGTGGCAGGATGAAGAGGAGCTCGTGTAGCGGTTGTTGGGTAGTTCATCCGACTGGCCTATGGCCGCATACTTTTATTATTTGCCATTTTTACACAGGTGTGAGGCCTCTTTTAAAGGCAATTGAGTGGGCTTCTTCTAAACTTACTTTTTCTTTGTTTTAGTTTTGTTAGACTTGAGGTCTCATCTCATGTCGCGCAATTTTTATGAAACGCAAGGTGTGATTTTTCGTTCGAAATGCAACGGGATTTGTGCTTGAGCGGTTGAGGTTTATATGGTTGTGTTGTCCGAGTGTTGCCGAATTTTTTTGAATGTTTGGCGAGACCAAATAACGTGTGGGAAGAAATCTCTCTATACACTAAAGACTTTAGTAAGTGCTTCAGTAAAGTCTTTCATACTTTATTTTACTAGTAACGACAACCGACAGGCTTGACTAAGATTAGTCCGTTGGAACAAAATGGCGTCTTTCAGTTTTTTTTTTGCTGTTGTGCTCAGCCTTTCGCTTCCTAAAACCAGCACCGTCACGCAGTTGGCGCTCCAAAGAATAACGTCACTTGTGGGAGGTACGAAATGCTGCTTTTATCAAGGAACTTCGTTGCTTCTTGGCAAACAGAGCCCCTGGCAACAAAGCCGAACTACCCGAAGCCTCGATGATGATGATAGCTAAGACGTTGCTTCATCCTTTTCAGTCATCAGTAGAAGTCTTGTAGAATGAAGGGGATTTGTATAATGCTATATTAAACCTAAGAGATAGTGTCTAACTCCGGAATACAAGGAACCAGTGTGTTATGTAGTGCTTTATACGACCAATAAGAATAACAAACAGCTAGTTTTACGGGACTATCACTGCGGAATTCAAGCAGCACGTACCGACTGACTTCTTTTTTCCAGTTCGTTGCCAGGTATCGCTCATGCCTCTCTTCCAGACTACGAGATAGCCTTTCGCCTTTTACTAAAGACTACCGTGGGGAGGGGCACTCTAATGAGCCTATAGGTGAATTTTTGGAAGGCTGCTACCGCTTGGTAGTAGCCTAATTAGCGAATTCAAAAATGAGAATTTTTTAGGACATATTTCCTAACCGGATAAGATTGGATGAAAATGGGACATACATGCAAGCCTCCAACGAAGCTGAATATATTTTATTCACATTTCTCGTTTTATCTAGGGTTCCGCGTTTGCAGATAAATCTGAAAAACTCAGAAAAACACTCGCCGGTAAAAATTTCGTTAATTCGGATTTATCCGATAAACTGCGAATTTCTAATTACCAATGCAAAAAAAAAAAAAAAATGACGGTATTTTACAGTGAAGTTTGGACGTCAAAGATTCAAGGGTCCTGAGAAAATGTCACCCTAGTTTCCTTTCAAATGTTGGACCATTGACAAAAGGAATCTTACTGCTGCTCTCTCAAGGTATATCAGTAAAGACTAAAGACAACAAGTCTTTCGGGTCACGACAAAAGCCATGGTGCCGGTTGCAGGTTGGGTCATAGTGCTTCTTAGTGGAAGGAAGGGTTGTATTTTTGCAGCAGTGAAAGCTGGGAATTATAGAGATTGAATAGAAGGGGAAGAGAGTGCGGGCTGTTGAAATATGTCTACTACATCCTTTACCACTCTACCCAGCGCTGTCGCGGAGTAGGTTGATTAATAGGATGGGATGGATACGAGTTTCCTAGTGATCTCCTCCAGAGGTTCATTAATTTTAGGTTCTTGACGTTTATCGACACAACACCTGTTTACAACTTTTGTCATGGGATTAAATTAGTATTGCCCTTGGCAATGCCGCCCCCTCCAAATCCAGTTGGAGAAATATTCATCGTTAAAAGCTCGTTTTTTTTTTTAAATCTAGCATACATTTACACCCAGATACGTTTTTTTTTACACCCTCAATTTTGGAGAAAAATAAGCTCCGAAAGCACGGAATCCTACATATATTGTTTGTACCATCGGCTGTGCTATGGAGGGCGTGGCGTTGGTGGTGGGAATGTCTGCGAACTCGGTGGAGGTGGACGTGTATGTTTGTATCTTTGTCTGGCGTTCGTTTCCGACTTAAAATCATGTGTAATGAATTGATTCCGCTTTTTTACTTCCATTATTAGTCTACCACCAAACGGCAGCAGCCATCCGTACAATAAACTCTAGGCTCATTGTAGTGCCCCTCCCCACGCTTTGGAAAATGTTGACTGTGAAAAAGGGGTGAGAACATTACTGTTTACATACTATAGACCTTTCCAAAAACGAGCTTGTGGCGGGTGCCATTTTGAGCGTTCGTGCGTATGGCGCGTGCTTTGCTCGCTTTCCGAAGCGACGAACACGCACGTGCTGGGCTGTGAAGATCGCACGCTGGACTGTGATTTTGTAAACATTGGAAAGGTCTATATGCAGATGGGGTTGTTCGCTCTGATACCGAGTGAAAGGAAAACAAATCGAAAGTTCGGTACAACTGTGTCCGTCTATAATGGGGCCATGCACACTCTGGCTGGACCACTTTAAACATTACTCTCACGTAGCTGTTCTTGACTATAAATAGGTCATAACTAATAATGGGTCCGCCACCTTGCCCTGAAGTTGGCTTTGCCGAAAGTGGCCAGGTCCTCGGTTATTCTGGCGTAGATGGCATTTTTTGTCTCATCCATCAAATGCCTGCGGTCCGTCTTGTGTGCGCCGTAGACTGAGTTGTTGCGCGCCGCTCACAGTTTGAGCACCACCGCAGGGACAAGCAGCCAGAATCCCGGTGCCTTCCTCGCTGGCACGGACATGGGTCAAGGTAAAGGACAGTGTTGGCGGTTAAGGCGTGACATGAAATGGCGTTACCGGTAATGCGTTACTTTTTTCGGTAACGTAGTAACGTACCCGTTACTTTTTCGAAACTGTAACGGGTAACGTTACTTATTTCGAGTAACAGGTAACCTAGTTACGTTAGTACTGGTTACGTCTTCTTCCCTAGACCTGAAAAAAGTAGTTTTTTTTTTTCGTTTCAATACTTGGTTGTTAAGTCGAGACGCAGCTGAGGCTACGAGCTGGTGGGACCAATCAGAGAGCGTCAAAGGGGCACCACCTTTGTGCTCCTCCTGTTTCTGTACGTGTTCTCTCGTCGATGAACCAATCATAAAGAAAAAAGGCCAAGTGATTCGCGCTTTTGACGCTCCTTGATTAGTCCCATTACCTCTTAGCATATCGTCTCCGTCTGGTCTTAAAGGAGCTGTGCAATAGTTTCAGTGTTCTGCTTAAATGATTGTGGGAGTTGGTGTCTCGACCCTTCTGAAGTAAAGAACAAAACATTGCTTTTGCCTGCATGTCCTGGTTTTTATGAAAAATGACGGATAAAGATTGAGGTTTTTTGCACCTCTCAACTCCTTCGCCATCTTCCGAGTCACGTGCGCTGTTACGTGAAAGGGGGGCGCGTGGGGTTCCGGTGACGCTGGCTCTACCGCCATCAGTGAGCAGCGAGGACTCACCCGCTCGCGACCACGTGACCACGTGCTTGGGCAGCGCGAAAAACATGGCGACCGACTGCTGGCGAGGTGACCTGAGCGAGGTTACGCGAGGTGGAGCTACAGATGCCGGAGTACAGTGAGTCACTGGGACCCGTTCCGTACGCGGGTACACCGTCCAAGTGTCCCTGTGAAGAGGACTCACGAGCGGTGCTCCAGACACCGGATAAAGAAAGGAGGAAAGTGCCAACGTGCTCGTCCGGGACCGGCCGTCCAGAGGGCCGTCCTGCTTCTTGCGGCTCCCCGCGGTAGCAGGTAGAGCTGATGGTTTTGTTGACCTCGGATAGATAGTGCCACTGAAACTCAGTATAATGAAAATTTTGCTGATGATTCCAGGTTTTTGACAGATTTATATTGACATTGGAACGACAAGATTTAGAGAGAAAAAGTACCTTTTATTGAGCCGGTAGTTTCACAACCGGCGATTTTTTTACAAATCCCCCTTTGACGTCACGCCGCGTGGTTCTCATGGCCTCCGCTTGCGGCTGCAGATCGGGAAATATTCTAATTTTTGCCTCGCAGTTACGCGGCGGAATCGCAACATTTCCAGGGCATGAGATGTGTTTACTCACTTCTGTGAGAAGGCAAACAATTTCAAAAGTAGAAGATGCAAATTCTTTCAACGTTAAAATTGTTGCACAGGTCCTTTGAGCTGAAACAAAGTATAGATGCCAAGTCATTCATTATTGAACTCATTCCACATACCTTCAAAGTTGTGCCTGTCTTTTCCCGACGCAATAATTCCCACTTTGGAAAAACTCCAACATCCACACGCTTTTTCCCTGTGCCAAAAAACGCTGTCGCAGCAAAAAAAAAAAAAAAGGAAACACAAAAACCTTGCTTTTTCTTTTGCTTTATAAATAAAACGTGACGCAAGATTGAGCGTTATTTTTATCGGATAGACTAGACTGGAAAATGAACTGGGGCGGGAGCTGGGGTACGAGGCAATGGATATAAACAGAGAGCTGTACAAGCCAGAGTCTGCCGGTCCATTTTTTGCTGACGGTATTCACTGGGTGAATACCGTCAGCTGATGGTAATATTTAAATACACACAGGACCCCAAGGGACGAAGCCTAGAGGCCGGGGCTGAGAATGGGATGAAACAGAAAAGAATGTAGAGTTAGAAAACAGAAAGAATGTAGAGCTAGAAGCACAGAGCCTCTTTTTCTTAATGACAACATAGCGGGAGAACATGTACCGGTACCAGAGTCGGGAGAAGTTCCTGGGTGTGAGCACCGCAGGAGCTGCAGGGAGAGCAGGAGGAGGCCCCGCAAAAATAAGAGAAAGAATCGGCTCAGTATAGGGTTCATAAACATGCAGGGAGGTAGAAACAAAATGAAGTGGGAGGAGATTGGTGAACAATCTGAGGCTGAAAATTTCACGGTGTATGGGGTAGCAGAAACGCACCTTAGAGATGAGGAGGAACCATCGTACATACCAGGCCACTCCTGGACGGGATGCAACCGGAAGGGAGGTGAACGCAAAGGCGGAGGTCTAGGCATGTTAGTTAAAGGACAAGACTGGGAGAGAGAGAGGGAAGGCTGCAGAGAACACTTGTGGTTGAAAGGTAGGGTAACAGGTGTGAACAGACTTCTGGGGTTTGCTTACCTGAAAACAGGAAATGACTCAAGGGAGGAAAATACAGAACACTTTACATGTATGTCGAGGGACATCAGAGAAATTGGCCTTAATCAAGAAATAAATATCATAGGAGACATGAATGCCCATTCAGAAGAGTTTGACGGATTCACAGATACAACCGCAAAGTTGATAGAAGATTTCTGTGATGAGCTGGACCTAGTGTTAGTGATTGCACAAGTAAAATGCGACGGAAAAATATGTTGGGAACGAAACAACTCACACTCAACAATAGACTACTGCCTCTTGTCCCACAAACTGTACGACAGGCTAGGAAATTTGGCGCAACCGGACGAGAACAACAAGCTCTGGGACGAGCGAGTAAGCCAAAACCAGTGTTTTACACGTTCCTAACAAAAAAAAAAAAAAGGAACGAAAGATCGTTCCTCGTTCCTTCTGATTTTTGGAACGCGTTCCCGTTACAAGTTTTATACGTGAAGAAAGAACTCGTTCCCGTTACAGTTTAAAAAAAATGGAACACATCGTTAAATATACCTTACATTTGGGTTTTGCTGATTATCATATTTAGTTAGATCGAGGAAAGTTTTATTTTTTTTATTATCTATCCCATCAAATGGCAAGATACGGATTTGAATGCCGTTATTGGAGGACACCAGGAGAAGAAAACAAGCGAAAACAGGGTTTTATTTTTGATATATTCACTTTTAAAAATCTCAGCTTTTTATCATATTCATGTTTTGTGGTGTGCGACTCAGACGAGCCAAATGTACTGTTACCCCGCATCGCATGAACGTTTTACAACAACCTCACTCGTTTCAATCTAACAAAATCCCTTGTCCGAACTTAACAACAGTTGCTTCTCGATGTTGCTGTCCACAAGACGAGCGAGTGAAGAAGAGGGCAGGACTTTTGCAAGGTCAGTCTTGAAGACTACAAGTACTTCTTCGTGAAGGTTGAATTCGTTGTTCAGTTTGAAGGGGATAATGAATAAAGGTTAATTTTTGTGTATTTTTTAAGTGACCAATGTTTGGGATACAAGGGTGCGTTCGATGTCTGGTAACCTGTTATTTTGTTGTAAATGTAGGTATCTTCGTTGAAGTTCAGTGCTGGCTGTAGTCGGGCTTAGATTTCTGAGTGTATGAGGATTCGTGGAAGCAAAGAAAGTAGCTGAGTTTTTAGCGTCCCTCTTTCTGCGTCTTTTACTTGGACTAAAAGGTTTGCTTTTTGTACCGCAGTCTCGGGCACTGAAAAAGGAACCGATGTCCACTAGCTCTCTTGCACCCGAATGTTACCAAGCGAGGACCACACAAAATAAACCTTAAGATAAGTAACCAAAAAGTTAACGAGAGCCTGCTTTTCGTAAAAATATTGTTTGTATGCTTGTAAAATATCTCTCTTAGAAATTAAAAAAAATACCCCACTGGACAAAAATAAAGGAACGCCGTTCCTCTTTCCGTTCCATTACAAATGTAACGCGTTCCCGTTCCAGTTCCATCGATGCAAAATGGAACGGCTGCGTTCCTTCGTTCCCCCGAAAAGAAACGCGTTCCAGGAACGCCGTTCCTTGGAACTACGTTCCGTACAACACTGGCCGAAACTAAGTGAAGCTCAAATACAAAAAGTATCTAAAAGCATTGAGAACATAGTTTCGAAACAACCAGAAAGAGAATGAATATATGAGGATCTAATATGAATCTATGCAAGAGAATTAGGGAAGCATCGAATTAAGGAAAGAAGACAGCAGAAACGAAGACACAAACCAAAAAGCTGGTGGAATAAGGAGGTCAAAGCAGCCATATTGCAGCGGCAAGAGGCATCTAGGGAGCATAGATGGGCAAAGAAAACGGGAGCCTTGCCAACTGAGGTAGCCTCAAAATGAGAAAACTTCCAAGAGCGAAAAATGAAAGACGTTTACGACACCCTGTAAAGCCGAATTAGAGCGCAGATTTTTGAGGAGTAGGTGGAGAGGGTACTGAAGGGAGGTTATACCCCTTCTCCTCCCATCCTCATCCTCCCTGCTACTTCTTCTCCTCCTCTTCCTCCTCCTCGTCCTCCTCCCCTCCTCGTCCCCTCCTCCTCCTCTCATCCTTCAAGCTCCTCCCGTCTTCTCATCCTCCTCCCACTCCCTCCTCTCCTCCTCCTCATCCTTCCTCCTCCCCTCTTCCCTTCTTTTCCTTCTCCTCCCCCTCCCCCTCCCACCTCGTCCACCTTCCACCTTCCTTCTCCCCCTCCCCTTTCCTCGCTTCCTCCTCCTCCCCGCGCGTTGCATCATGGGAAATGTCCCATAATGCACCGCGCGGTTACGCCAACGGCGACGGCGACGCCGACGCCGCTCAAGCCAGAAAAGGGTGCCTATGAGCTGCGCTATAAAATGGAGGCATCAGCTTTAATACAGGCCAAAATTGGGAGTGCAGGAGTGCAGTGGATGATGGAAAGAAATAAAAAAGATAGGAACGCAGCAAAAAGGTTTTGGGAACACATTAAAGCGCAGGGGAGATAGACAGAGGGTTTCCAACACGTGCTAACCACACAGGAGGGGGGAAGAGTGGAGGGAGAGGAGGCCCGCGAATATATTAGGCAGACAATCGAAGAGGCTTTCTTCCAGCTTGAGCAGAGGGGCACGGTGGATAGCACTGACAGCAGCAGCGTAGAGGAGGAGCAGAATTATGTAACAATGGAGACGACCACAAGAGAATGGGATAAGACAGAAAGTAAGGTTCCAGCAGGTACAACGACAGGCCTAGACGATATCCCCATGGAACTCCTTAGGACACTAGGAAAAACAAGCAAATTGAAGCTACGACATGTGATAAATCAAATAATTATTGGAGGAAAGGTGCCCAATGATTGGAAACGAAGTAAAATGAGACTAATATATGAAGGCCGCGGAAACAAGGACAACATTAAGTCGTATCGCCCAATAACATTAACTACAGTTCTGTACAGATTAGCTATGCATATAGTAAAGCGGAAAATGGAGGAATGGGCAGAAGATATGGAAATACTGGGTGTGCTCCTAAACGGATTCCGAAGAGATAGAAGACTGGAAGATAACTTATTCTTCACCACACAATGTATAGAAATGGCAATGAAGAACCAGACTCCTTTATGGTTAGCTTATTTGGACATCAAGGGAGCGTACGATAATGTGAGCCAGGAAAACTGGAATCAGCTGAGGGAATTTAACTTAGATGCAAATTTGGTTATGTTTCATCAGCAGGTGTACACAGACAATAAGGTAGTTATAACATGGGAAGCAGAAACTACACATTCCGCAGCAATAAAAAGAGGGCCCAGGCAGGGCTATCCACTGTCACCTCTACTTTTCATGATATATCTCGGTGCAATGGAAAATAAATTATAGCAGAGTAACTTAGGTTTTGATGGGAGTTATATGGAAGGAGGGAGAAACGTAGTACAGGTAATACCAGGACTGATGTATGCAGACGACATAGTACTCATGGCAGATAACCAGGATACGTTACAGGAACTAGCTGGAATATGTGGAGAGGAAGGGGACACATAGGGCATGAGCTTTAGAAGTGGCAAGTCTGGAGTAATGGTGTTTAACGACGAAAAGAGGGAACCCTTGAGAATACAAGACATTGAAATAGACAAAGTAGTAAAATACAAATATCTGGGAGTCTGGCTCAGTGAGGGAATGAAATATCTAGAGGAATACGAGGAGAATATAATTAGAAGAGGGAAACAAATTCATCTATTATGAAGCTCAAGGCACTATGGAACTATAATAGATATGAATCAGTCAGAGGTATATGGAAAGGAGTGATGGTACCAGGTCTGTCTTTTGGCAATGGAGTACTGTGCATGAAATAAGAGGTTCAAACAGGGTTGAAAATTTGACAAAGAAGCTTAGGCAGACTGGTGCTGGGAGCACATGGAAAGACTCCAAATGAGGGTGTACAGCAGTGTTGCGGAATGGGCACCCCCCATTCCATTCCAATTCCATTCCGGGAATTAGAGATTTCGATAATTCAATTCCTTTCAACTCCTAGGAATGGGGACACTGGGCCCATTCCCACTCCTGGAATGGCTGAATCGTTCCATTCCATTCCCCTAATTCCTAAACGTAAAAATTGGCACTTGACAGCTACATTGTGTTAGAGGGTTGGGCAGATATTGAGGTATTTAGCGCACAAGGTAGAGAGAAGAAGGACAGGACAGAAAAGAGCGCTACTCACAACTACGTTTACTGACAAGAAAGGAAGAGAAAGAAAAACCCAAATAATCCGCCGCGGGCTCGTGCATCTACCACAGCCGCGTGAATGATAGCGGCTAGTTCATCCAGTCTCGTGTGGGCCCTTCATTGTTTGTTCAAGGAATTCCCTTTCCTTGTTTGATAGCGTTACTTTCCTGTCCTTCTTCACTACCTTGTGCGCTAAATACCTCAATATGTTAGACTACCAACTAGCCCAAATGTCAACTTTACTGGGGTTGGGCAGAAATACTCAAAAATGTATTTGGAAATACAAATACAGGAATGCATATTAGGGAGGGCACAAATACAAATAATGACAATGCAATACATTTTTCAAAGTTCTTTGAGACGCCAACTGAGATGAAGCTTGAAGTGGGAAGTGGAAGTTTTTTTGGTTTTTTTTTTATCCCAAAATAACTATCTCGCAGGCTTGGCACTTCACCTTGAAGGTAGTGGTTCCGGACGGAAAGAAGGCTTCAATGGGTTCAAAAAAACGTTCCATCAAGGATTGACCACGGTCCCTTCCCTGGCATCCTGTCTGTCTGACGAGTGATGCGAAAAGACTTCGACCTCTAAATACATTCCATCATAACATCACCACTCTCCTGTCCAAAAAGGGCGCCCCTGTCAACACTGATCACATGACGTCACGGTGGAATGAACTAGTATTCATGTAGATGTAGGTGTTGCCTTGAACATGAAACTTTACCCACGCTGCTGTATGAAAGGACAGTACATACTTTCGTTGTAGGTGACCTCGTTGAAAACCATGCAGGCAGTTGCATTTAAAATTTTCGAGAATAGCGATCCACCTGAAGCATCCTGGAACACTTGTCTTATCTTCTGTCACGGTTGAAAACTCGATATGGTGGCATCCCTGTTGTGACGGTCCTTCCTGCCGACCCTCCACCTCCAACGCATGAATGGCAGTCCTCAAGTTTCGTCTAGCATCGTCCAAACAGAGACCTCGTGGATTGCGACCTGAGATGGCCGGCACAGGTGCGAGCTGTCCGAGAAACAGCGCGCTCGAGACGAGTCGCAGGTGTACGAAGACTATGAGCAGTGCAATATTACAGGCGCAGACGCATTTGGATATGTGTTGAACTTCACTGCGTCAGTCATCCTACTATTTCAAGTCAACCACCGCCAGGCTGGTGTTGCAACGGACTGTGACTCAGCTACTCGGCCACAGGCCAAGCAACACTTCCTTTGATTTCCTGTTTCTCGAGGCTCTAACTAACTGGCAGCGGGCATTGGATGCCAGTAAACAATGACTCATGAAATCCCTACCTCGGGACCTGCGGTAGAAGATGCTCCGACTCAGCTCCTGTCACGCTACCTGTTTCGAGACCCGACTACGGAATATTTCTCAGAAGAGAAAAATAATTCGGAAAATCGTAAGGAACCTTGCTCAGCATAGTAACAATGCACCAACATCTCCTTGACCCTAATGCCCTCAGAAATAAAAAAAAAGATGAAAAAAGGGGGGAAAAAGGCGTTCGGACTTGTATTTTGTTTTCGGAAAAGCGGGGGGGGGGGGGGGGGGTATTTCTCAAGAAATGTAACGAAATACATTTTATCCTGACTGTATCGCGATAAAAAGAAACATTCCCCATGTATTTGATACAGGAATAGAGATACTGGTGAAAAAATGTATTGCGATACAGAAATACAGGTACGAAATGTATTGCTGAAATACGATACTGCCCAACCCTGTTGTGTTGCCGGTTTTACTGATTTTACTAAGCTCACGGAGATTGCCTGGGGTGACACGTAGCGTCCGCAGCGGTCCATCGCAAGGTGAAACAATGTATGCAGAAACTAAAGTCAATGAAAATGAGCGGGAATTCGCTAGCTTGCTTGTAACCCTAACCCACCTGAATGTAAAACATAGAAGACAGAAAACAAGCATCGGAACGAAGACCAAGTAAAAGGCGGACTTACAGGTAAAAATGCAGTATAAAAAACCAAGCGTCGGAGCAAAGCGCAAGAGGAGGAGAGAGATGTGAATCTCGCTTTGTTTTAATGCCGAAGCAAATCCAGATTTCGCACTTTAAAGGAGTGCGCGCGAATGAACGTGGAAGGCAGCAGGGTTGGCCGCCTGCTAAACAACGCTCCTCGAACTATGAGAAAACAATAACTGATCATCTTTCGGCGGCGTGCGAGTCAGCGAGTTATCAGAGCTCTGCGAGTTATGAGTCGCCCCCGCTCCCAGATCTCAGTTTTTCCGCGCGCGTGCTTTCTCCATGCCGTCGCAAATAGAAAAAAAAGCAGGACAAGAAGGACGATGAAGAGCCGTGCATGGCGGCTTCTTTTTTTGCCGCACCCTTCGTTTCTTTTGTTTGGTGCTTGGTTTCTTGTTTCGCTTTCGTGTTACACCAGTGAAGCCCGTCGCCAGCGCATCCGTGAAAGGCGCCACCGCCACCATTCCCCCCACTGCTCTTTGCTTTGACGCTTGTTTTTTGTATTCATTTCATTTCTGAACTGACTCGCTGACTGGCTCGGTATAGCTAAACGTAACCCCCCCCCCCCCCCCCCCCCCCGAGAAAAAAAAATATATGTATGATAAATAAATAATAAAAAAATAAAGAACCGGGTTCATTCCATTCGCATTCCATTCCGTCAAAAGGCATCTAATTCCATTCCCATTCCATTCCCCTCAACGTTGCCGCCATTCCATTCCGGGGTCACGAAAATGCGGAATGATTCCGGAGTCATTTCAACTCCGGAGTGGCAACTCCGCAACACTGGTACAGAGGGACATGGGCTGGTCGTCTATTGAAAGCAGGGAGACAATTAGTAAGTTGAAATTTGAACAAAGGTTGACCGAAATGGATGATACGCGGTGGGCACGGAAGGTATTCAAGTATTTATACAGGAAAAGTTTAAGCACAAAATGGACAAACCGAACGCGAAAGCTTACATTTAACTGGTGATGGGGCTGAACGTAGGCACAGGTGCTTACGAATGAAATCCAGTAAAAGTAGAGTCAAAACTACAGGGACTATGTTCAATCCTGACAACGAATGCGACGTTTTATTGACTCTTACACATTTTCCTGGTAATTGGAGATACCGTATAGTGGTAGCATAAACATAACATTTGTAAAATATACTTTTGACCTCATAGTGTGTTAACATATATCATGCATCACCACACTTGAAATTCAAATATGGTCTTTATAATATTCTTTTGACAATAAAGTTGACACGTTTTGTTTCTTTCTTTTAATATACTTTGAAAGTAAAATGATATGGACGTCCCAAGGATCCTTCACAAAATAATAGGCCTAATGTATACAGTCAGAAACATTTCTCTTCTGAATATTCAAGTTTAGCTTTATAAATTTTTTCTATCGCTATTTAGATTGTATGCTTCTTGTTGGCAGATCTAATGAAATAATAAAAAAAAAAAATCCTCAGAACGTTGCTGGAAAGAGTTCGCCGAGCTTTGCCATGTTTTTCTTTAGTCTACCCGTTCGCGCATCCAATCACAAAGTACTATACCTTATATAGCGAACAGTTTTTATTTAGGTTTGACATTCACACACTCTAAAAAAAAGGGCATCACCTTACACCCTTTTGTCCCGTATAATATCTCAGTGTTTCCCAAGTGTTGAAGGTATAAAAGTAACAATGCAGATATTCGTTGAAGATGATCATAATCATTTATCAAGCCGGGCGCGTTAAGAAGATAGCAAGTTTCAGAAAATTGTAGGCAAATATTTTGACCATGCAAATAAATAGCCTTATCTCTACTGCTCATGCGCCGAGCCCAAACCACGTTTTGACTTGGGACATGGCGAACACGCTATTTTTTGTGTACGCAAAACGTTTGCGAATGATATCGTAAAACTCGGTAATAGTTTGAGTCTAGAGTTAAGCCAATAGGCCATTCAATGTTCAACACAATAAAAAGTCACTGAAAGAATTAGAGCAACAGAGAGGTCCTCCGGTTTTCCCGATTCAAGTGTGAGTTTCCATTACTTTCGGTAATAGCCCGGCACCTCAAAAGCTTCGGGCGTGCACAAGCAGACAAAGCATGGCGGAGGCCAAACCACGGCGTGCTGGCTGAAGGCGGAACCTTCGAGAGGAATTCCATGTCGTTCTTATCTTTTCAGTGGCTATACGCCAAGCAAGTGTTTCAAACAAGGTTTTTTTTTGGCGCATCAGAACGCAAGAGACACGGAAATCAAATGATAGAGAGAGTGCAAGGAACGCTCGATGACGAGGCATCAAGCATGCGCCATGATTGGTTCAGGTTCAGGAAAAACAAAGGTACGGGGGCGCATTTGGCGGGTAAACAAAGGTACCCGGTGCTCAAGGAGCAGACAAACTTGCGCGCCGTATAGTGTGTTGGAGCACCATAGATCGGAGCCCATGAATCGAAAGCTCGCTCTACAGAACCCTGGGAGTTTGGAATCAATTCTCGCCCTTGCACGTTTCGGTATGCATGAGCATCTTATACCGACGTGCGGTCGTGTATAACTACTGCGTGATGTAAGCAAAGACGCCAGGCTAGCAGTCGTACTGCAACGGCTAAGCGGTAACCATGCCTCAAGAGGAAATCGAACTCACTTCGTCTAAACTCGGATTTCTAGTAGTTTTTGTTTGTTTTATGCTTGGCCCGAAAACGCGCGTGTGGAAGCGTGGTTATGGCCGCTATTAAGTTGAGTGGTAAAGCTTAGAGCTTGATGCTTGCCTGTGGAAGTAAAAGAGGTGTAGCTTCAACATGGCGCTGGGGTGACGCCCCAGCGCCATCTCGCTGGGGTGAACTATGTCGTGCAGTGTGTTTAAAGGGGCGATGCAACGATTTTTCTACTTTACGCAAATACAGCATAGAACGGATTCCTGACGTTAAAGGGGCGATGCAACAATTTTTGAGCTTTGCGCAAATACCGCTTAGAACGGATCCCTGACGTTAATGACCTATGAAACACGCGTTCGTTTTTCAGCCCACGCAATAGAAGTCCTGGAAAACAATTATAGAAAAACGAGCAGCGTTCACCCCCTCAACTCGCAGCCAGAACACGCGGCCACGTAATCTGGAGCCTTTCATTCGCCACCAATGTTGATCATTGCCACGCGCTGGGGTTGGCAAGGCACAGGACACGCGCGGAGTTCCAGGCATTGTTATGGTTCGATTTTCGTCGTCATTGCAGCGATTGGGCACAGGCCACTACCCGAAGGCTTCTCGAGCTATCGATTATCACGAGCCCAAATCGAGTGCGCACGCAATGCTCGGGTCCAATCTATGAGCCACATTCAAGTATCGTCACTGGGCGGTACTGTGACCGCCCAGCCAACGTTATTAGATAAGCTCAGTTACGGAACTGCTCATAGACACTGCATGAACGAGCAGTAACCCCCTCCCCCCCCCCCCCCCCCCCTTTCACCACGACTCACCTGCCGTCGCTCGACGCGCCGGACGACTGCTTTGGTAACTGCAGTGTATTCTATGGGATACGTACGTTTCGAAGCACGGCGTCTAGATGGCGTTTCAGCTCTGCTCTATGGAACGCACAGTTATGAAACGCAAATCTAGATGGCGCTTCGAACGACGGCAGGCGGATTGAAATGAGTGACGTTCCGCGGAAGTTCCACAACCAATGGCGCACCAACTTGCTTTTGAGTGGGGGGGGGGGGCAAACCAGACCCCCCCCCCCCCCCCCTATGGCCGGGGGTGGTGCCCTATCCCTTGGGCGCCGCCGGCCGGTGTTTGCCCTGCCCAGTGGCGGCGGTTTCAGGGGGGGGGGGCAAAAACCCTGCCTTGCCCCCCCCCACCCTGAGAGCTGGGGGGGCAAGCGCCCCTTGCCCCCCCGGTTGGTACGCCCATGTCCACAACTGATGTAATCTACTAACGTTGCGCCCAGCTACGTCCTCAAGTTTTGCCAAGGAGAAATTGTTTGAGAACGCTCGCTTTTGCCCTTTAAATTACACTACAATAAAGGAGTTGCGTACCACTAGTGCCAGTAAGCTCGTGTAAAGTGAAAAACATTCCAATTGAATATCGTTGCACCGCCCCCTTAACGTGAAAATAAATAGAGGCAGTAGGGAGCTTTAGCAAACCGTTGTCGTGCTCCGCGTACCGCACCACCGGAGGCTTTGAAGCAAGCTTTTAAGCCCGCGCCCGGGTGGTACCATGACCGCGGGGCGCGCGCTTAAAAGCATGCTTCAAAGGCTCCGGTATAGTGCGGTACGCGGAGCACGGCAACGGGTTTGCTAAAGGTTCCTAATATTATAAAAGCATGCTTCAATGCCTCCGGTAGTGCGGTAAGCGGAACACGGTAACGGTTTGCTAAAAGTCATTAGGGACCTTTAGCAAACCGTTGCCGTGCTCCGCGTACGTACCGCGCTACCGGAGCCTTTGAAACATGCTTTTAAGCGCGCGCCCGGGTGGTAACCGTGACCGCGGGGCGCGCGCTTATAAGCATGATTCAAAGGCTCCGGTATAGTGCGGTACGCGGAGCACGGCAACGGGTTTGCTAAAGGTTCCTAGTATTAGATATGCCATATGTCTCGTGCTGCCAGCGAACGGGGCTGTGACGGGAGCAATGAACTTTCGGGTCGACGTTATGAAAAAGATACCGCTAGTCCGACGAACCTCTTGCTGTCGGTCGCTGAACCCGGAATTCAGAAGTCGGTGAATTGTGACAACTGCTACCACATGAAAGCAAAGAGTAAAAGTTGCGTGCAGCACAAAAACAAAATTTAGACACAGATTATATTGGCCTAAACATGTCCATCCAACTTCGCTAAAAGAAAACTGGGGTATTAACCTTCAGCACCTGTGGGAGTATAAAAGCGGGTATTTAATCGTGGGATCTGCACCACGGTTGCATCCTGACCAGTTGTGCAGCTGAAACTCTTCTCGCTAGAATTAGGGTAAGGCAGCGTTCTTTATGTCCTTAGGCTACATTGTGCTTGTTGAACGCGTTTTCTTGTTTGTACGAGTAACTGTTATGCAATTAATGTATACGCGAAAAATTGTTTGGGGACGGAACGATTTATTCAATTATATACACCACTCTAACACCAGGTTGCTTAGTCGTACGATAGGTGTGGCTTTAATAAATATGCGAGGAAACGAGGTACTAGTCAAGACAAACTTTGCAGCTGTCGAAAAATGTAGATACCCGCATATCGAAATAGGATGAGGTATATTCCTGTAAATGCCAAAAAATATATATAATAAATTTCATTATTCTAATAAAAGTGTTAAATTAGTTGCGCAAAAAATGTACAAGAAAACACTTGAAAAAAAAAATAAAGCAAACAAACTTAAGGATACGCTTTTCGTGGTGAAGACGTGATAATTAAATTCAAGACCACAAGGGCATAGTTCCAGAATGCTAACACACTACACCTGTGAAGGGCATAGCAAAAAAAAAAATTACACAAATTGAGAAATCTTTTGCCCTACCACCCCACCAGAAACATCTCCCACCAAAAAAAGGCTTGCATTAAGGGCACTTCCGAACATATAGCAACAATCTTCAAACTTTGAAGTCACGACATGTACCCCAAAGAAGACGTTTTCGCACAGGCGGAATTGTGAAATATTTCTGCGTACGCCGAAAAAGCTGCCTTTGTTACGTTTCTCATTTGTGTTGATTGTTTGTTCGCGTTTTAGAACTAGGAGATGATAGACCGGGAAAGGCAATGAAAAATTTCGGTTGTCCTGTCTTCCGCCCTATCAAGTATCCTGAGTTTACTTTGTATTATACTAAAGGCCCGTTCACACTGTTACGACCTCTTAAAACTGGGTTCCTTAAAACCTCTTACAACCAGAGGACACACTGGCACCATCTATTGGGTAGCAGTGGAAACTTGGCGGTCCGGCATATTTTCTATTTCTCTCGCGCATTATCCTTTCTTTCTTGGCTCGAAAAACTTTTGTCAACGTTATAAACGAGACTTTCTTATAGGTATTACGCACATTTGACATCGGAGGTCCCGCAAAACGTTCGCTCTTGTGAAAGACAGCTCCAGGGTCCCCGCATAGATGGCGCCAGAATGCCAGTGTGTTCCCTCGTCCTAAGAAATTTTATGAAGTTTTAACAGATCTCGTCTCTGTCGGTCGTACTCGGTCGCAAGAGTGTGAACGGGCCTTAACACTCATTTGTAATAGATAAAACAAATCTTGGATTTTGGTTTTGACCTAATTGTGCCACCCGTGGGTGCACGTACTCGAAGTTCTGGGGAAGCCTTGACTTTTGCGAAACAGAAAAAGTGAAAAATCTTCGTCCACGACCTCAGTCCAAACACAACGTGTCAGTAGTGCGCGTTGGTTTCCAGAGACGTTTGACCAACATACAACATGAAGTTTCTCGCCCTTGTCCTGCTCATCGCCATGACGGCCCTGCTCGGTAAGCAGATAAATCCGGGACTATTGTCACTAGGTGCGGGTCGATTTCTTAAATAAGCATGCGTCAGATGAGGTGAGGTAAAAAGGCTTATTGGAGCGACAGTTTGCCTCTTTTTTTTACACCTCCACTCTTCCCGTCCTCATTCAGCAAATATGTCGTGCCTGAAGACCTTAGGATCACAAACGTACCTGTAGTGGAGTCGAAACAAGCTGGGATTCCTCTCCCCCCTCAAGACATAGCAACTCTCTCCCCCCCCCCCCCCCTGATGACATATGCAATATTTCTAGTAAAAAATGCAGGGGATGCTTCGTCACTACGATTAATGCCACGAATGGTGAATTTTCGCCACACTGCTCATTTTATGGCGGCCTTTCATTTTTAAAACTGAAAAAAAAAAACTGGCGATCACCTGTTCGCGATGACAAGGTGTCAAGTCAGATGTACATCGTGACACACGCCGTACACTTCACATGACCCCTTAAGGAGCAGCTTCACTTAAATAGCAACAAAATATAACATGAGGATGCTTAAGCCTTTAAAAGTGGAACGCGAAACCTAAATATAAATTCCCGCCCATTCCCAAGCCCTGCAAGCGTGTCTTCGTGGCCTATAATAAAAAAAAAGTCTGTGGCCTACCCTAGTGAAAAAGCCATTTGTATGAGAAATTTCTTATGTCCAATAAACACATATGAATCATGCAAGATATATAAGAACATATAAGAAACTTCTCACAAGTTTCCTATACGGTTCTTATATATCTTATATAGTTCTTATATTGTTCTTATATGTTCTTATATATCTTCTATGACTCATATGTGTTTATTGGACACAGAACTTTATCATAGAAATGAGATTTTTCAATATGGTAGTCGGTCGCGTAAAAGGATCGCAACTGAAGGGTCGTGGGTTCGAACCCTCCTCTAAAGTCCTTGAATTTTTCTTATCGATTAATCAGGATTTTCGCGTTCCGCCGACGCCAACGCAGCTTTTCTGCGGAACGAGCTCCTTAAAGCTGTCGCTTGAAAAATATGAAGGATCTTGGTGTGAAAGTGAGCTAAAGCAATGGAAAAATTTGAGACGCCTTGGAGGCGCCTTAGTGCTTTTTTTTTTTTTAAGCATGCCTTTTTTTTTAACGGTACCCTTCACCCCCAACTTGTGTCCGGCCGTCCGTTCGTTCATGCATCTTTTGCTAAATTTAGCGGGGAAATTCGATGTCACATAACCTAACATCACGTGGCCAATACCTCGGTGAACTATACCTAAATTCAGTTCCCCCCTAAATTTAGCGGAAAAATGCACGTCTAGTGACCTACACATCATTAAGTTTCCCCGTTAAATTTTCCGGTGGAACTGGCGTCGCCTGTCGCAAACACCAATTCAGTTTCCCCGCTAAATTTAACTGGCCGCTAAATTTAATATGCCACGTGAAACGCCAATTTCCTCTCCCCATTCCTCGATCTTCCCTTCTCCCAACCCTCTCCTCACCCTTTTACAGCGCCCTCTCCCCTTCCCCATCTGCTTCCTTCCCCTCATTCCCTTCCTTCCTCCTCCCTTGCTTATCCTCTTACAGTGCCCTACCTCCCCCCTACCCTCACTTGCCTTCCTTCCCCTTCCCCCTCCATGGTGACGTGACCCTCCAATTAAGTTTCTCCAAAAATCCATAAAAAATATCGGTTCCTCACTCCCGGAACGACTATTTAATGCCTTCCAAACGATTGAAACAATCGCTCCTAAAAACTGCTTTTAATAAAATCCAAAAAGATTGAAGGTAAACACCGCTGCAAATATTTTTTCCCCTCTTATTTTCGTATGTAAGGAAGCATATAGCATGCATGTGGGATCAAGCTCACGACGACTTGCATACCTGCACGCGGTGAGAAGCTGCAACCAGCTTCAGGGTCCAGCAGCTTCCTCCATGCACCAGTGAAAAGAAAACAACATATGTTTACTTTTTTTTAGGACTCGTGGAGACTTATTTACCTCTATCTACAAACGCTCGTTCTCCGCCCGAATGTAGCTCTAGCGGTGGGGCCAATGAAACACCGTCAAAGCGCACCATCGTGGTCTTCGTCATGCTTTCTGCAGGCATAAAATCATCACTGAACAATTAATAAACACAAAAGGCCTAGTGACTTGCGCTTCTCACGCTGTTTGATTGCTCCCATCAGCTCGCAGCGTCGGCTACGTCTGAACTTGAGCGAAACGAAGTATAGCCGTAATTTTTGTTCAAAAGTTGCGCGTAATTTTGAGAACTTTCAACGGGAAATGGGGCCCTTTCCCGGCAATGAACCTATTTGTCTCCATATATTTGTGCACTTCGTCGGCCACCGTTTTGTATTAAACGTTTAAGAAAGATCGCCTGTGACTTGTGAAGAATTGAAAAAATAAAAGATTGTTCTTGAAGTTTGGCAGGCTTGCCGGGATCGCTAGCGCTACATTTTGGTAGAAAGTCAGCATTTGCAAAAAAAAAAAAAAAAAAGATTCGCGAGGAAAAAAAAAAAAAACGTCAATGCTTTAAACACCCGTTAGAAAAGGAGTTCGGAAACAAATATTAGTTGTAAAAATAAGGAAAACATAATTCAATAATTTGATGCGGACGTAAGCGTATTTTACGTATGCTCCATGTCTTAAAAACAAATTGTTGCTGGAAACAGTTTTTGTTTTGCATTTCACCTATACTGGTTGTCACAATAATAAGAAAGGACGTTTTGAGTGTTATTCGGGAGCTGCGCCAAGTAGTTCTTGCAAGATTTCATTGTTGAAGGAAGGAAGAATGGTTTTAGTTTTAAAAATGTGTAGCTCTTGACAAAATAACATAAAGTTTATCTAAGGTTCACCTTCAGGAAATTAATAACTTTCCGCCAGGACCCGAACTCTTTACTATCGGGCTCTTGAGGTGAAAACAAGTGCAGCTGGTTCTTCTGCAGAGAAATTCTCTGCAAATAAAATGAGAGTACGGGAGTTTTTGTTCAAACAGGAACAGAGAATTGAAAATCAAGGATCTTTCTAATCTGCAGGCTTGAAGTGCTTTCTTAACGTTTCTTCAGAATTTGCATTTCTTTCAATTGCTGCAGGCTCAACGGTGGGTCAGGCACCTCATGTTCAGAGGCCTCCGCATGGTAAGTACGAAATTAAAATATGTGCTATGCAATGTAGCTCTTCGCAGCTTCAGAGAGATGGTAACATCACCCACCGGAAAAGACGTGAAGGAAAGAAGCAAAGAGCTACTGCGTAACTACGCGAATCGTAATATTTGGAGCGGCATGGCGGCCAAATTATTAAGCGGAGAAAATGGAATTTGACGCAAGCCTTTGTAGTGGCGAACACTCACCCCGTAGCTGCAGAACGAACCGTACGTTTAAAAAACAAAATGCCGTTAGTTGACATATAAAGTGGGCTGTTTTATGACAACGTCACCTTCTGACCTTACCGACTCTCTAGTGCTCATCACCGAAGCCCTATTTTGCCATCAAACATCTTGCCTTTTCTTTTGTTTGTTGTCTACTGCATTCCTATGTTGAGGTAGATTAAATATGTTTCATATACATTTGTTTAATTTATCCATTGGTTTCTCCTGTCGCATTTGAATTGTAGCCACATGCATTTATGTTGTATACGTATTATTTCTGCTTAATTACTGTCCCCATTAAGTTTTCGGTGGTATTTATGTTGAATGCGTCGAGAAACTGAGGAAGACGAGGAGACGAAAGGGCGCAGCGACGTCGGACCGCCGAGCTCAGGTTGGAATGATTAGCGGGAGACCTAAAACTAGCTGAGTTTGTCTCCACTGCACTCGTCGAACTCGTTCCATTGCGAGAACCATACCCCAGATGCCAACGTTCCGCCTTCGAACTCTTTTCACGAGTGCAGTCCAGACAAAAGCTGCCTTTGTTTTTACTGCACTCGTCCAACGCGTCCGAATAGAAATGCCGGATGCCGGATGCCGGTGTTCCGCGCTCTAATGCGTTAGACGAGTGCGATGGAGATAAAGTCAGCTTGCTGTAGGTCTATCCACTAGTCATTCGAACCAGAGCATGGGGTTCTGAAATCCCTGAGCGTTCTTGTCTCCGCCTCTCCCCCAGTTTCCCGGCGCAGTGATTTAGTGCTTTCTTGTCTTGTGCGTTGTTTTGTTTATATCGTGATTTTCTGTACCTTTTAGCCGCCCCCCCCCCCCACCCCCGGGCATGTAAGGTATTATGAATTAATAATAAAAATATAAACGACGTCTTTTGGCATATCGACAGTGCTCGCTCGAATTGAAAGGTTAGTTGACTCCCCTCTTGTAAGTTTAGCAAGCTTAGGAGGGTTAGTCGACTCCCCTCCCCTAAACTTTGCTAGCTTAGGAGAGGAAAGTCACAGAACATATGTCATGGAAACACTTTGAATCGAAGAAAATCATGATAATCATACAGGCTGGTCACGAACAGTTTGTTCATGTTGTAAGAAGCCGTATCCTGATATGTGATTGCAGAACTAAACGAGCACGAGAGAAAACGTATTTATGTGTTCCCTTTTTGTTGCAGTTGTCCGGAAAGTTTGATAGAACCGCTAACGCTATCTCCAAGCAAATACAGTGATGTGAATTTGAATCGTCCATAAAACCGACACAACGATGCAGGTCTTTCTTAAGTTCGCACCCAGAGAACTTTGTCTATATAACGGGATATTTTTCCTGACGTGGTCCATATTAACGAGACAGGAGTGCACTCATCGGCCTGCTCGTGCATGCCCTTAATTAAGGGTGGCATTCGTGAAAAACGATTTCTATTCATCGACGCAGCTTTCTGTCTCTAAAACCTACAGCTGCTGCAGGTGACGTAGCTTTTGGTGACCAGTGATGACCATTTATGACCCCTGGTCCCTATTCATTACCAATGATTATGTGTGGATTAGTGTGCCTAGAGATTTCAGAGTGTTTCCAACTGCTTGAACGGGGTCATGTGGTTTATAGGCCACATTTTCAATACGGGTTACGATGATGTGACGAGGGCGTTGATCCTCTGCAATCGTTTCCGTCGATCCGCCCGCTTTCTTCCTCCCCACGCTAAAACGCAACGCTTGCGCACTTGCGACCAATTTGCGTAGAAGGCGTCCGCCATTAAACTGCAAATCCTGTTAACGGTGTGAATTTCAACTTTTATCAAAAGAAAAATCTTGTCTCTACGGGAGATTGCTGACGTCAGCGCCCAGTAAACGAAGGGAGGATGGGATTCTCGCGAGAATTTACTGCTATTGTATACATCGCGACATTGTTAGCGCGAACGCGACATCGGCGCATTTTCGCATTTTACTTCTAAATAGTATTAGCGAGCACAATTTTTTTTCGATTACATTATAGAACTAAATGAGCTCTTTCTGTAGCAATTATAACTTGGATGACATCCCTTGGTTTCGATGTGAAAAACTTGAAAAACCGGCGATCGCTTGTTCGCGCTAACAGTGTCGCGGCGTCACGAGGGTCAGCGGCACCCGGGGCAGTAGCCCGCCACGACACCCCCCCCCCCCCCCCCCCCCCCCCCCCGGTCTCGCGTGGCCCACCGCGACTCCCCCGAGCGCTGCACCCGGGGCGGTCCGCCCCCCCCCCCCCCCCCCCCACCCCCCGCCCTTGTGACACCACTGGCGCTCTGTACGTTTTGCAGAACCTTGCTCTCGGACGCTAAGGTTGCTTCCATCAGAAGCAAGCTTAGCGTCCAAGAGCTTTCAAACTTCGAACCCATATACGTGTGACCGATGAATGGTCGGCGCAAGTCTTGGAAAACACAATCTCTGCACGAAATGTGTACGCCAGAATGTGCAATCGCTGAAGGTCTCTTCATTTTTACCAGCTCTATGGCGGAAATTATCTCCCGATGATTCACCTACCATAGACGACACGCAAACACGTCTTGGTGAGTACTTGCAGTTTTGCTCGATTTTTAATAAGCTAATGATTAGTCAACCGTCGTGACTTTGGGTCTTGGACACACACTAGCATGGTTTAAAGTCCCTACTTCTAAAATTATAACACCTTAAATTAAAAACTCCGATAAATGGGTGTCCTGGTATATTCAGTATCTCCAATACAAGTATTCAAATTACGTATGTAGCATACTTTGATCATTTTGTAGTAGGTGTATGACTAGTTGTTGCGGAATGTTTTTGCCATTCGTGTGTAAATACTAAATATTCGTTATTTTAAATACAACTTTAATTGAATACAACTGAATCTAAATACAATTGCAGATACAATCGCGATGCGAAAACACATGTGACGTCGAGATGTTTAGACAACCATAGGCTGGTCTCGTATTGAGGTGTGGCAACACTGCCTCTTGAGATAATCATTTTTACGGTGCAATAGGCTATAGGACCACACGCAGGCATGATTGCCATTTAAAAAAAAAAGTGTTCTGGGTGGAGGGTTGAATTTTGGTTTGTGCAGGAGGGGTATTCGCTTCAAGTTTCCGTGCTGGTTATCGACAAACCGGTTTTGTCCACCTAGCTACTATGGCTACCTCCGCTGCTTTGACGGGCATGTTCTTATACGGTGGTAATCCCCGTTATGGCTAGGCATTACCGGCGATAACCACCGTCAAACTTCCAAGCGTTGCTGGTCAGACGAGCTAGTAACCAAATATTGTAAACGCATAAGCAGCAACGTTAAGCTACGTGTTGAGTATTCAAGATGAGAATTCGAAGCATACGGAAATGCCATATTATTTAGTGTGAGTTTGCTCGCTCGGGTGCCCCAGCTTGCACGTCAGACAGTCAAACCAAGATAGACAGCTATGCTCCGTTTCCGGCCAAGTCCGAGCGCCGCCGACGTTACGACCCGATGGAGTGAATCAATCGGTGCCATTAGGGCATTGTCACGGTGCCCGTCCTCTTTGTGCGTTCAATCACCGGCTAAACCAGTCACGCACAAAAGAGATCTCAGGATAACGAAGTATTAATCACAGTTCGTCATTGGTTTAGCTGGCAATAGCAAACGCAGGGAGGCGACGAACGCCGACACGATGCATTTTTGGCACTGATTGCTTGGCTCCATCGAAACGTAAGGTTGGCTGCGCCCTGCCTTGGTGTGAAACGGAGTATTTACCTTTTTTGTTCACTCTCGTATCCAGCCTCGTAGTTAACAAATTCTGTGTGCGAGGTGAAAAAAAAAAAAGAAGAAATCATCGCATTATAGACCTTTCCAATGTTTACAAAATCACAGTCCAGCGTGCGACCTTCACAGCCCGGGACGTGTGTGTTCGTCGCTTCGGAAAGCAAGCAAAGCACGCGCCATACGCACGAACGCTCAATATGGCACCGGCCACAAGCTCGTTTTTGGACAGGTGTATAACCTGGAACAAGTCAAAGCGTATAGAAAATGCAGAAGAAGAATGTTAGACACTCCTGATTAACACGTTAGCTTCTCCCAGTGGTGTGGCGAAAGCAAAACGATGTTTTCCCTCATACCGGAAGTTCCGGCATTCAAGATGGCGGCGCCCGCGTAGAAAAGGTCTCTACGACCAGGGTGGAATAAGAGAGAAGCATTTCAACGACGCCAGCCATGGCGCAAAAGTTTGCTCGGGCTTCGCGCAATTCCCGGCAGGAGCATTGTAGCTCAGGAGCCTTGGGCGCAAGCGTGGTCGCGAGCCTCGCGTCCTCCTAGAAGTGCGCGCGAGACAGGACGGCTCCTCGATTGGTTCTCGTTGATCCCTTACAGGCTGCGCCGTCTCACGGCGTCGGTCAGAAATGCGAGCGAACCTTCGCCACGTTTGCTCCGTGTCTGACCCGACCGAAGCGTAATCGTATGAACGTTTCAATAAACGTTCGTTCCTCTCCTCTCCACGAGCTCCGTGGCGAGGCGGTGCCGTTCGGACACCATAAATAAGACATCACAAATATAAAACTCAAGGTAGTCAGTACTGCAAAAGTTTTGTATTTAGACTTCTATACTTAGTTTAATCTTAATTCCGGGAGCAGCCGATCATACCAACCGATGGGACGAATCAAACAGCCTCAAAAGCGCTACGTCAAAATGCTCATAATGTGTCTGTGCCTGTTCTCTCATGCCTAAACAAATTACATACAGAAAAAAAACCAGTGACTTGCTCTTTTAACGTGTGTGTTTGTGGATAAATGTGTTCGTGCCTTTGACTGCGCTTGGACATACGATGAAACGAAGTATTGCTCGAAGCATCAGAACACGAAGGAGCAAGCAGAGTATACAACACACAGTAGTCGAACTGTCTGACATCGGTTGTTCCTACGAAAACAAAAGCATCCGCTCAATGTTGCCTGACTTACGAGGCTGACATGAGGTCAATGTTGTCTACGTTTTAGCGGGTAAGTCGGGGTACCAAGTTGGTAGTAGGAGAGCATATGAAAGAGAGGAACGGGCAGTCACCACCACCAGCGAAGCGCTCATGGCAGCTCCCTAGCTAACACCCACGGCCAACGAATCTATCTTGGAGATTTGGTTCGTCTTTCAAGAGCATCGTTTTTGTCAGACGGCTCCAAACGCAATGTCCACAACGATAACACAAGAACAGATATAATAGAGGAATAGAAAATGCACGGGTAGGGTCAAATTTTTGGTTTTTCTTTGGGGTTGAATTTATTTTCTCTTAGAAACTGCGTCTAGCCGGCAGCAGGAGAGGAACGTTTTTACTCTTCGAACTCCGTGACCAACTTGTTTCGCTTTTAAATAGCCACGTGGTGTCTTCGTCTTTTGGAAACAGATCTTTTTCTTCACAATTGAGTGTACTAGGAGGTTTCCTTGCATAGCACGAACCCTTTGCTTCTGCACAAGGTCCGTTTTGCATTACCTCTTAGTTTTATCATAGCACATACACTCCGTTTCTTTTAATTTTAGTATTTTAGTAAGCTCAAACACTTTCTTTTGTGCTTCAATTTTGTGTTTGAATACATTTTTTAGCTTTCTAATTGAATCTATATTTGTCGAAGTATTTTGTATTAAAAGTTTCATACGATTCTGCAAGTATTTTGCTCTGTGGGTGTCGAACACCCTACTTTTAGGTATAGCCACCGTCCTATGCTGTGAAAAGAGTTACATTCTGTATAATGTTTATGCTAAGGCTAGAAGACTGAAGGCTAGAAGACTAGAGCTCCTTTGAATTTAGAATTTTTGTAATTTGTTCACCGCGTTATGGTTGGTTTTCAAAATTCAAGGTATCGGCTTAGGATAGCCCAAGTATGACCTTAAATGAAAAGAATAAGAATATACCTAGAGATGATCGCAAATGGAAGACTATATGACAAATCTAAGATAAAGTTTGCATTATCTTCCTTTTATTTGCAGCCCTATCCGGGGTAGTTGATCTACCGCATGTCACTGCACAACATGAACATATATTATACTCTTGTTTTGCCTACAGCTCCTCGGTTTGACCTTTTCTTCCGCAGAGTCGAAGGTGAGAAAAGTAAAAAGGGACAGCGACATTTTTCCTTAAAATCATGTAATGCATTGAATATAGCATTTAAGAAGACCTTAAACGGTCGTTTCTGGGAGTGACATCTAATGTTTCCACTAAATTTAGCGGGCAAACTGAATTAGTGTTTAGGTCATTTGACGTGCACTTCCTCGCTACATTGAGTAAGAAAAGTATATAGTCGTACAGGTCACGCGCCATCAATTTTCCTGCAAAATTTAGCGAAGGAGCTGACTTGGTGTATAGGTAACGTGACGTCAATTTTCCCGCTAAATTTAGCAAGAAAACTCAGTTTATGTTTACATTGTTTGAAGTCGATGTCATTGCTAACTTTAGCGGGGAAACTTAATTGGTCTGTACAGGTCATGCGACGTCAGGTCATGTGACGTGTATTTTTCCACAAATAAGCGGGGAAACTGAATTGACGTCCAAGTCACGTCATGTGAAGTTTGTTGCTACATTTACAGGGAAAATTGAATTACTGTATTTGTCACGTGACTTAAATTTCCCCGCTTACTTTAGCAGGCAAACTGAATTCATGTTTAGGTCCTGCGACTCCAATTTTCTCCACTAAATTTTGCGGGAAATGCACTAACGGACAGACGGATGGACAAAGTTTTGGGACATGGAAAGCATTTCCCACTTTAGAAGAAACAAGCGTGTAAGTTAGTTTTGTAAGAGTAGCCGCGGTAATTCGCCGATTCAGATTGAGTGCAACCTATGCCGGTAGACTAGGTCGCGTTGATGGGCTGTTTTTCAGCTAAGATCCGGCCATACAGAGTCAGCATCTATCATCTGTCCTCCGGCATATCCGCCAAATCATCCGGACATCGGGTGAGGAGTTTGGCGGCACCCCGAAAATTCCGCAGACGGCGGATGGAGAAAAATGTTGAAGATCGGTGGATGGCGAGTGTCTGCTACCTAAGCACACTTCCTGTGCCACGTTCTTCCGACACTTACTTGACCACGAAATTCCGCGGAATCTACCAGTTTTGCATGGGTTCATGTCCGGACTCCTTGAACGCCGGGCCGCTTATGGTTTCGATAAACGAACATTCGGTCAATTTAGTGAGGCTCGAAAGAGCTGCATTCACAGGACATGAATCACTTCAAATTTTAGCGGACACGATATCACTCCACATAAGAGACCAAGAAAAACCCGTCCTCTCTGATCCGATTTGCATGAGCTTCGATGGGGCGCAAAATCGTGTCCTTTAGAAGTGGGAGGAAGTCGTTCTTCGCGTCGAGAGCCCTAAATCGTTTCAGTCTAGCGAATGTCCTACGATTAGCACTCAATTATCTTGAACCTTAGCGCACTTTTTAGCGCAATTTTGGACGTATTCTGCTAACACAGTTCTTTTGGCCACAGTTTGGAGCTTGTTTGGGAATTCAAGGCCTTTAAAAACCCGAAGAAGTCAAAATAGAGCAAAACCACCTTCTTTGGCCCGAGTCTGGGTGTGTTCACCGTAAATCACCAAACAACAGCCAAATCTAGGCTTCACTGCCTGGTAATGTGCCTGTCACGTGGCACCTTTGTGCGATAGCCGTAAAAAAAAAAAATAAAGCCAGAGTTAGGCTCCGCTTATGGTTGTTCAGTTTTTATGTAGTAACTTTGGGCCAACATTGCCATACAAGTGCCAGAATTAGGCTTTACTATTTGTTGCTAGGTTGTTGTGTGGTGTCTTCGGCTGGTCTGGAACTTTGGCAGTTATGTGGCGAACTAGAGAAAAGCCTAAAAAAAGTAAAAGAAACCTACTTTGGCGCTAACTAATGCCTTGAAACAAAACCGTATTAGGCCCTAGTTAGGCCCCTAGGATTGCCAAATTGGGCAAAGGTACTTATGTGCTGCCTGTGTAGCGTTTCGATATTGTTAATTAACATTACTTCTATAGAAGAAGGTTCACAACTGTTGCCTCGTTACAATTTAATAATAGCGTCAATATTGTTATCAATCTCACCTAAAATTCCAAGTGATCTAAATAATTAACATCGTTCATGTCATTTTTATTAGTTCCATAAAAATATGTGTTCGAGAGAAACGAGATATCAGTCCAATGCATATATTTTGCAGACCGATCCGTTGCTCTTGTGACTGCTCTTCACGTTTTGCGATCCAAGGGTAAGTGTCATAGTAAAGAACAATATTATTCAATGAAGGGGTTTGTTCCCAGAAAGGTCACTGCCTGAAATAATATTTTACTTTACCGACTGCATTTGTGTAGAAGGACAATGCTGTGCCTACAATTGAAACATTAGTTACTCATTTTATTTACCTAGAAGCCGGCTCAGCCAAAACCTCCCTCATATCATTATCTTAGTTTAATAGTTCTGCCTCGAATTTTATGCTTTATCCTGTTAAATGCACCGCGCGGTTACGCCGACGCCGACGCCGACGCCGACGCCGCTCAAGCCGGAAACGGGCGCCTAAGAGCTGCGCTCTAAACTCGAAACTATCTGCTAGAGGGATGGCAACACTGATGATCAGCCTTACGGCCGCGTCGTGATGTCAAACTGGTGTTGCGGTACGCGGTACAGCCAATCAACCGCAGTTCCACTGCGACATGACGTCACAAGGGAGCTGCGCCAATGTTCCTTGACTAAAAACTAACCCGCTTGCCGCCCGCTAAAGAGCAGCTGGTCGCATCTTTAAAATCGGTTTTAGTGCAGTACACGGCTTCACTTTGACATACTATTTCGGCTGTGGTCATATGTCGTGCCACTAACGCGATACCAGTAATTTATTTTGGATTCGTTTTCGACCGGAGTTGTCCTTTAACATAATTGTTTACAAAAAAGAGGGAGACCCAAATGACACACGGGCCGTTGTGTCATCACGACCATTATTTGACATCCCACGCTTAACGTGAGACGTGATAAATTTGATTTTTCTTTATTCTAAATCTACACGATCATACTTATCAAAATATATTTGGCTGGCTGCACCTGGCCCTCATGGTATGATCACTCCAACTCACAGCTGCTAACAGTCCTTAAAGCAGGTCGAGATTACCAAAACGCAGATTCAAATCAGAACGACCTGTTGATCGAAAATCACCATAGATCGAAACAATTGAGATCACGCAGCCTGCCTAGCATATAGTAGCTTCATTGTATTTACCTGCATTTCCTGCACCGGTGCAGAAAAGCTAAGGGCGGTGTACTTGCCTAAATACAGCAATACTTTTGCCGCAAGGGATTCTTAATACATACATCGTGCCATTCTGAAATTCTTACATTGCAGTTCAGGCAAAGGACCACGTGACAGGCGGCCCGAATTGTGAGTAACAAATAAAAGGAATTCATTTTTCGGTAGTTTGGGTTCCCGCATTCTGTTCCTAAAAACGAACAAAAATTGAACTAACAGTCAAAAAGAAAACTGCACACATTGACGTTTGAAATGCCTGCATGTGAATTCCTTTACGGAATGCACCGTTGATCAGTCACTGAATTCAACGAAGCCAGGTCAGGCCTTGCAGTCAAGGAGGCACTGCAACGGCGCTATCAATCTCTCACCGTGGTGTCGTCGTTTTTGCGTACGAATCTCGCCGGAGTTCGCCCGAAAGGGGCACTAACAGATACAGCTCCGGCACTTTCTTATAGTCCCCGATTAGCTTGAAAATTTTATAAACACCCATCAAACATAACTCAAATAGTAACGCTAATATTTGGTCAAAATATTTTTTTTTTTGCGACGTTATTGAATTTCGGTTCTCACCGTTTTTTTTTTTAATTAGGAGAAAGTTTCTACGGGAAACCATGAACAAGTGGCGTCAGTGGAAGGCAATGGTTCACTATTTGGACCGTAGACTTTCTGAACAGATTACAGGCAGCTTCATAGTGTCAAATGAATGCTTTGGAAGCTCGCTCCAGCTCCCGCGCACCAGCACGAAACAAATGCTCAGCATAGTCCATTTTTAGATTGTCTGCACGACCTGCAAGCCTGCCTTCCCCTGGCGTCACGGCACTGAAACGCGAAAGTATATTTGAATGTTGGTTTTGGCATCATATTCACTTGCCGAGTTTCTCAATAATCGTTTTGAATTTTGCGATGCTAAATATTACTCCAGAAAGAGTAAAGACCAGTGATCACGGAACTATAGTTGGTTGGGGTTGCTCAAAAAATCGCCGGAGTAGCCCTCTAAGTGAAGAAAGCAGCAGAAAAACCCGTTAAACTTGAAAATGCTATCTGCAGAGGCGCATCGAGCAGGTGAAACGCGCCGTGCTCATTGTTCCTTCAAGATGTCGTGATCGAGTGCACTCGGCCTTCGAGGCACGTGATTCACCGGGTCCGCTTTATTACTTCTGCGCTTGCTGAAGGAGTAGGTACTTGGGAAATCTTTAGAATCTTTTATACTAGTAGTATATTTTTATTTTTGTTTCATTTTGTTGTACATTTTGTTTGCACATAGTTCGCCACGTCGCGAGGCGGTTGTACGTTGCTGTTGTGGAGACGACTTCAAACTAGGATCATCTATCTGATGGCGGACCCGAACCCCGACTATGCATTCTCGGTAATGTCTGGACGTATGTACCTACTTAACGTTACGGTGAGAATGTTAAAGGGGACACGAAACAACTTTTACAGCCGTATCTGTTAAAGCCTCATTCGGGCGAAGTCCGGCGAGATTCGTACTCAGAAAACTACGTCACCAGGGTGAGAGATTGATGGCGCCGTTGCAGCACCTCCTAGACTGCAAGGCCTTAACGCTCCCCCCGCATGACCTTGGGAAGAGGTCGCCAAGAACCGCGGTCGAGCACTGAAGTGAAGGCACGATGAGTGGGTGAACTCTGGTAAGAAGAATTTTATTTCACATACAACATGTTAGATCACTAAATTATTGCTATGAAATTGCACATGAAACGCGTATAAGACACCTCGAGAGATATAGGATTGTATTAAGCAGGAAACGTTCAGTAGTGTAATTATTGCTGGGGGGAGTGGCCGTTTTATACAGAATTATTTCCATAAAATCGCGAGACACGTAGTGGGTGGCCAGGCAAAAACGTATCACAGTACAGATTAGGTAGACGTAGCTAACGCGGACACGGCAAGACAAGTGACAGTAAGTAACAACCAAATAGAGGCGATGTTAACGCATGGAGCCGCTAAATGCTTGCATTTATACCTCCGCTACACGGCAAATGTTATGTAAATTCTATCGAATGACAATACGTGATCGGCAAATCTGCTCGTGCCGCTCTTAGCACAGGGTGGTGTGCGCACGACGTTCGTAGTCAGGATCGTGAGCCGATCGCCAATCACGTAATTTCATTTGACGGAAATCATAGTAACTTTACCGGGTCGACGGGGGGTTAAATTTACACACCATTTGCAATCAAGTAATGCTCCGAATTTTCTTATGAGCACGAGCTACCTTAAAACAGCAAAATGTATTTGTTTTGTCATTTTACAATGCCATTACCCTATTAAACTAGTATTGTATTATGAGCGTGGTAAAGAAAAATAACATTAGCATAAATAAACATGCGCTAAAACATAACGGTAGAAATTGTCAGATTTTATGTGGCGCCCGGCTGCTTAAAGGAACTGTCAATAAAATCAGCATTCGTAATGCTGGAGGTATAAGAAAAATCAATGACTCTTTAAAGTTATTTTATAAATAAATTTGTTCTCTAGAAAATCCGTCTTACTTTCGAGTTTGAAGAAACAAAAACATGCATAACTTCGAAAAAAAAAAAAAGACTACATGCTATTTTGAAAATGAGTGGTACTGTGTTTCTCCTTCCTGTGTTTTATGGCGAATTCCACTGGTCGTTTTGGAGCGCGCCGGGATCGACTTTTCTGGAGCGAGCCTATTTCACTGGGAGATCGGGATCGAGACGAACGTGTTCCACTGGTCGTTTCGGATTAGATCCCGCTCCAGATCTCGATCTCGATCCGATGGCGAATTCCACTGGGCGTTTTGGAGCGCGCCGGGATCATTTGACCAGATCCGGAGTGGGGCGCGGTCGATTCGAAGACGTTTTCGCAATCGCGGCGCAAACACGTGTTCGACGCACGAGCGGCAAAGATGGCGCAGGAGCTCCTAGCAAATGGCGAATTCTACTGGTCGTTTTGGAGCGCGCCGGGATCGACTTTTCTGAAGCGAGCCTATTTCACTGGGCGATCGGGATCGAGACGGACGTGTTCCGCTGGTCGTTTGAGATTAGCTCCCGCTCCAGATCTCGATCTGAATCCGAGAAAAGTCGCTCCCCCGATTTCGGCGGATTCAACCGGAAGCCAGCCGGGCCAGCCCTCGACGCACACACGTGACTTCCTTTCTCGCGGGGCATCTCGCCTGATCTCGCCTCAGAAGAATTGGTAATGGCCGCTTGCTTACCCCTTGGCTCGACAGCCGGTTCGTTTTCCAGGAAGGAGAAGAGAAGAGAAGGTTTTGCCGCGCTACGGGCACTCCGGAAATCTTTGCTAGACGCTTCTGAGCCATTCCTGCCGCTCGTGCGTCGAACACGTCTTAGCGCCGCGATTGCGTAAACGCTGATGCTTGGAACTTGGAAACAGCCGCTACTAGACACCTGATTTGTTTTAAAAATACCCAGGACGTTTTGGGGGAATGAATCGATCACATAGCAGGCGGTAGACAAGTAGACAGCGTTGAAAAATATTTATTCCACCGATTGTTATGAGGGCCGATGGTGTCGGTGTAGCAATTTCGAGGGGTTCCTATCATTTCGTCGAAACTCGTTTCGTGGAATTACGTTTCGTGGACAACGTTTCGTGGACACACGTTTCATGAACACACCTTTCGTCGACACCGTGACGTTTCGTCGAAAATCGTTTCGTGGACAGCACTTCCCTGAAACGTTTCGTCGACAAAGTTTTTTTTTTTTTTTTCTTTACGGCTTCGCGCGCTGCCTATTCGGATATTTGGAAGTTCCGATGCCCGTTTATGGTACTGAAAGTTACTGGAAGAAGAAAAGTAGTGGAGAAAAATATGCGTAGGCGCAAAACTAAACTTCGATCCAATGGTGGGTTGCGGAAAAGAGCGTGGACACTGATTTTTTTTTTTTCATATTGGTTATTTTTAAACAAAAATGCAGCTTGCAGTCTTTTATTGCTACATTACCACCCTAATAGTTGAATTTAAATTAGTCATATACATTACCTTCAATTATTCGAAAGGAAAAGTGATGCAGTGTTTTACTGGCTACTGCGACTTATACGCGAAAAAACTGTTTTTTGGCACTCGTTTCATCATTTAAGGGCTGTTTGAAAATGACATTACATAAGAAGGGGGCTGTAAACAATGTCAGATAGAAACAAAAAACAAAATCACGAAAAACAATGACACTCGCACTCCCGCGAGCACGGTGCCCGCAAGTAAACCTAGAAAACGCTATATTGCAATTCTTTGTCTCACTACACAAAGTAAACCATAGTTTATATCAAATGTGTAACTTAATGCATTATATATAGCTTCTCTCGAGCAGCCGCCACATGCAAGGCCTTGGAGGCGGTAGTACCACTAGACGAGATCTGTCGGCAGCATGCCGACTGGTCCTCATACGCGACATTCAATAGTGTTTTTTTTATTTTTTTATTGATGTTAGCAGACAGATATCAGAGCAAGTTCGTGACCGAGCTCTTTGCACAAAAATACGGCTTCCAGATCTAATGTTCTTTGGTCACATACTGGTTTATGTGCATGCAAAATGTCAGTGCAGACGTAACATATGCAGAACTATTGTGTTATTTAATACCCAGAACCTAAATATGCTAAAGTCGAAAACTCGTATGCGGTCTGCTAAGTACAATACTTGAATACCCGGTGTTTGGAGGAAAAAAGAACCGTGCTTTATCACCGTAAAAGTAAAACGCGTAACCGAATGCTCAGTCTCCTCCAAAGTTTATTGCTAGCGGCTGAGACATGATGCCAATTAGCTTAAAAACCGATTTTATGCCATTTTCAACGATATAACGGCTGTGTGCACCGCAAACAGGCCTCGTTTGTTTTCATTTTTTTAGAGCTTTAGTGTTTTGACGTGTCGACTATTTTTTTATGCTATGTTCAGGAGGCTCTTGAGGATTCTACCAAAAGACGCAACGCGCGGTAAGATACACTTGCTCTGGAAACGACCCTGCCAATTCGCCGAAACAGTCGGAGTGCCGGCGGCCAGCCCGCGAAGGGTTGCATTCGATGACGTACAGACACCTCGATCACGTATGCTGCCGAAAGCGTAGCCCTCAAGAGCAGCGCATATCGTTGAATGTTTTAAGAATCTGCTTAGGAGAAGAGCGTGTTGGTTCAAGTGATGGATGAAGAAAGAATAAGCAATTAACACTGGGACAACACAACCACATCTTTCATGTGGTTGTGTTGTCCCAGTGTTAATTGTTTATTCTTTTCAAAAATCTAATTTGAGAAAGGACAGTGGTCGAGAACAAAACTTTCCTGCTTTGACAACGCTTCCCCAAAGGTTCGGGCGAAGACACGAGCGAAACCATACAAATCGTAAGTTCCGACATCGGTGCGATCAGTAACCTAAACAAAAAAAAAAGAAAAAAAGAATAAATAAGCTGAAAAAGAAAATGAGATAGTTTAAGTCTGTGAGGCAAGATGGCTGCGCACTGGTTCGCTCTACTTGACCCAGTCGGCCATCTTTCACCCATTCATCCATCCACGACCGCGTCCATCCATTCAGCATAAGGTCGCGAGCCGCGCAGGCGCAGAGGCCGCAAGGAGGTGCAGCTGGCAGAGCGAGCTGTCGACGAAACGTCGCAACGTCTGTCGATGAAACGAGCGGGTACTCGTTTCCACGAAACGATCTGTCGATGAAACATCGCATTGTCGACGAAACTATTTGTCCATGAAACGTCGTTCGACGAACTGATTGCCACCGATTTCGAAGCACTGTCATTTCAGCTCAACACCACGTTACATAAGACGCTTTGAGGTACTGCCGGTGCTAACGCAATTTTACAGTAGAAATGGGAATTGCATGGAAGAACCGGACAGAAACACTTCATACGGTGGCGTAAATCCCGAACATATATCAGCGATGTCACTTTCCTCGGTTAGGGCTACTGCTTTGTCAGCGAATGAAGAACATTTCGATAAAATAAAGAGCGGAAAATACTCCCCGTGTCAAGTTTTCTAATCACAGTCACTGGTTGATGACGTACCGTGGTAATTCCCGGCCCTTCGACCGCACTAGCACTTTGTAGAGTCACATTTCCAGCGATTCCGCGCCGCACACGAACGAAGGTAAACAATCAAGATGGCGGAGTGTTCCCCGTGTTGTCCTCGCCGTCAGCGCTGTGTGACAGGGTTGACGGACAACAAATCGGGAAACACGGTTGCCGGGCGGCAGCAACATGTTGCCCGACTGTTGTTGTTGCCGCGATTAGAGCACTATATAGCTCCTACGGAGCAGAGTAGCGCAATCGTTTGATCCGCGTGTTTCGCCGACAGCATGGCCGACAGAGCAGCGCGGCGCGAGTCACGTGGTACTCAGGGTTCCAGGAGGCGGCCCGCCCTATGGGAGAATACATGGAGATCGACTCAACACGGCAGATTAAAAAATAAACGCCAACTTCACACTTTTCGAAACTAGTCTGTCATGAAGTTGGTAAAGCACTAAACACTTTATCAAAGTTTTCATCATATCGGATGCGTGTGAAAACTTTGGAAAGGCAATTTCCAAGGCAATGGCGTTTGAAGCAGACGATGTTTGTACGCAGCGGAGATGGACTTTCTGGGTTGGCCGGAGCGGGTCACGTGGACGGTGCGACGTCGCCGTGACGTCGCCGCGTCGTCTGCTGCATGATTCCGCTCAGGCAATTTTTTAAAAACAATTACGTCCTTACATGGCACGCAACTTAGCGCAAATTATTCTAAAATGTTCCTTTATTATGTCAAAAGCGATTGACGTTCCGTACATCTCCACAATATTGAAGAAACAACGATTTTCTCACGTTTCCCATGCATTTCTGACCGGAGTTGGAACCCCCGGGTGTTCGCCGCTAGTCGTCGAGAGAAGCGTTCTAGATTGGGCTACTCTGCTCCGAAGGAGCTATATAGTGCTCTAGCCGCGACGTGACAGGGACGCCGGCAACACGACTTCCCCGCGTTGGTGGATAGAGTTGTCCAACTGTTCCCTCAATGGGACAGGGCCTTTACCCCTTGGCTCGACAGCCGGTTCGTTTTCCAGGAAGGAGAAGAGAAGGTTTTGCCGCGCTACGGGCATTCCGGCAATCTTTGCTAGAAGCTCCTGAGCTATTCCTGCCGCTCGTGCGTCGAACACGCGTAAGCACCGCGATTGCAAAAACGTCTTCGAAACGACCGCGGCGGCCGCGGAAAGGGGATTCCCGGGCAGTTGAATGACGGGAAGGCATCCGCCGATCCCGGAGCAGTGGTCATGTTCCACTGGGGATCCATCGGCGGCGCGACCCCGTTCGGATCGTGTGCTCCATTCCGGATCTGGTCAACTGATCCCGGCGCGCTCCAAAACGCCCAGTGGAATTCGCCATTAGTCTATTAAATAAGTATTCGTTGAAACAACGGAATTGTAATAATTGCACATACGTCTGTTATTTACCTTCCATATAAAACTTGACTGTTCCACGTTTATTTAGAAATGTGGACTCAATTAATTGCGAATAACGATAAAAAAAACGCGATTTCATACCACCACGGGATTCAAGCCACCAACTGCACCATCCTACTCGCGTCGTACACGATCAACAGAGCGTGTAGTTAAGTTATTAATATCCGTTATGACGAAATTCGAACACGAACTCTGAGAACTTTTCAGAGGTCTTTCGATAATTCATCAATGACTTCAATGATTCGCTGCCACACATATCCCTCACACCGCAGCAGGACGTGCTCTGTATATGGACATAAAGGCCGCAGTATGAACAACAACAAAAGGGATCACACAGACAGACTCACAGCACCGCTCTGCCACGCGCAACACGACCACAGCGGTAGAAACGTTGGCCGAAATGCTTAATACCTGATTCACACTGGCGGTTGAACCGCAATTGCGAAGCTTTTTGCAAACGCGGTTGCCGGTAAAATTGAGTGTAGTTTCACGCGCATTTGATGATGAAAACGAGCGAATCGGCTTCGCGATTGCGATTTGAACAATAGTGTGAACGCAGCGTCAGAGCGGCGCCGTCCTGGACCCATATCTTGCTCGTTGCGGCAGTGACTGAATTTTTCCGTATTCCTTCTCTTCTGCAATGTCTCGGCGCTTCTCAGATCCTCACCAGGTCACACTGAACGTAAGTGCGCCAGTCGGAGCCCGCATGCTGGAAGAAAGTGTCGCCGTCGGCTGGATGCTTCGCTCGAAAAGCGTGGACACCTGAGGGACTGACTGGAGTCCCGCAGTTACGGAACGATCGTCATAAATTTAAAATTCTTACTTTCATCCTTTGTCAACAATGTAAATTACGTCTCTCTCTCTCTCTCTCTCTCTCTCTCTATATATATATATATATATATTTATATATATATATATATATTATAAACACTAAATTATACAAGATGGCGCATTTAAAATGATCTGAACGCCGGAAAAACCATCACGAAGAATTCACGTGAGTTCCGTGAGCACACGACGTGGTTGGGCTGCGGGCCCCGTTTCTCAGCGAGGCCTTTTTTCTCTGGCATTGCCTACGTCCCGATTGGTTAGCGCAGAGGCTTTAAGGCCCGTTCATACATCTGCAACGAGTCCGTTACGACCATGTCCGTTGTGACCGGAGCGACTGGAACGAGCGCTCTGCGCCGCGCGTGCACACTCTTGCAACCAGTGCAACAAGCGCAGCAACTCTGGCAACTATCGCGGTCGTCAGCACTGCAGCCGCTTGTCCTCCGCCGTCAACTGTTTTCGCGGCGGCTCTTAAGAAATAGGCGAAGTATTGTCACTCGCTGGTTGAACAGGAAATGAACGGACAATTTTGAATAGCCTGCAGCTTATTTATTTTCATTTTTGCAGGATAGGGCTCGCAAAAGTGTTTAAATGAAAAAACAAAAACAAAAAAGACTCCATGCCGTCTTGTCGATCAGGACTTTAACGCACGACTTTACCGATAGTGCGAATGTTGACACACGTTTTTTTTTTTTACGAATACAGTAGACGCCGAAAGTTTAGCAGCGATATAACAAACGTAGAGATATGATTTTGTGCGCATATAGACGTTGCAAGCGTTCAGATTTGCTACCATTAATCATGTTTCTCGGATGATGAAAACGTGTGAAAATTCGCATCTTTAAGGCACATGTTCAAAAACAGTACGCGTCAGTAGAGGGGATCTTCACTTGTAGGACGGGCTGGTTTTCCATCCAAACGCACGACAAGAATCCACGGTCAAGGATCGCGCTCTACGCGGAACAATGGACTTTCCAAAGCCTAATATTTTGACTAGCCTCAAGCAAAGAACATGTTGCTTTCTTTTTATTGCGTTAGCATCGGTACTCTTATGACAGAGAAAAGCTGACGGCGTCTTTCTGTGGACAAAACAGTGGAAAGGGAAGCGCGCCATGTAGAGGGGAGGAGAGTAGTGAAGGACAAAGGGGAGAGGGAGGCGACGTCACTGGGCGGAAGCCAATGCGCGCGCGGATGCTGGGGCGAGTCTGAACTTGCAGATGTGCGGAGCACGTATGCCTTTGTTCGTGCTACGAAATGGAGTGTGAATCAAGTACAAGCGCTGGTCCAACTAGGCGGCAAAACAATTCAAGGCTGATCCATTGGTGGATTTTTAGGGAATGTGTTAGGATTACCCTTGGGAAACGCCACACACGTCCCCCTTTGGGAAACGCTAACACTGACCCCGTAACAAAGCCAAAAAGAGGCAGCAGAACATAGAAAAAGCAAAAGAGAAAGCCGAAAGAGAAAGGCAAAACAAAGAAGCGGAAGTGTCAGCTTTAGTGTTTCCCAAAGGAGGACGTGTGTGGTGTTTCCCAAGGATCATGAACACGCATTTCCTAAAGATCCATCAATGAATCTTCCTTTAATTTTGCCATCCTGCTTCAGTTTCTCTTTTTCGTTTCTGGAACGTGGAGCATTAATTGCCACTATAAGCGTGTTCTGAGCACAATACTCCTCATTATTAGGTGCAGGTAATCCCGCGCTGCATTTAACTGATTTCAATTCCCCATGGTCACTGACTTGACCTGACAGTTGCCTTGAACTTCATTTGTTTACAGACCCAGAACTTGACGCACATTTCGATCTTCTCCAAGGTGAGATCTCTCCGCATGCGTTTCGTCCGTTTAAAGTTGTCTGTGACGTGCGGTGCAACGTGAAAACATTGGCATTACCCTGTTTTTTTTAAGGGCATATACAACAGTTCTTACTATAACCTACCTTTTTTACCCTTAGCCAAGATCCTGCAGCTGACTGGAGCCCTCTTTAACCTCCATCATCAAGGTACGATGAACGAAGGTCGTGATCGCTTTGTCGTGTTGCGCCCTTTGAAAGCGGTAACTTTGGATGACAGCCATCGCGGACTTTGCAAGATAGACCCCGGGAGAGTGCCAGCAACGAAGCGCACCTGGTGTTTTTGACGTCATGGTACTCGCGAGCAATGGCCAATGTTACTAGATTAGCTCAGTACTGAAACTTCGGTAGAGGAGGTACGCCCCTTTTCTTTCCCTTATCCCTTTTAGTCCGCCTTCCGTCATTTAAAGCGCGTTCTAGACTTCCCTTTCAAAACCTTGTGTTCCATAGAGTACGGTGAAACGCCATCTAGACGCTGTGCTTCCAAACATGCATATTCCACAGGATACACTGCAGTTCCCATAGCAGCCGTTCTCAAAACGGTGGCGTGTCGAACGACGGTACGCGGCCGTGGGGGAAGACGCGGGGTACCGCTCGTGGATGCAGCGTCTTTAGGCCCGTAGCTTTGAGCTTTGGAGAGCACCTCCTGCGAGCAAAGTCGAATTTTTCACGGTCGCGTTTCAGTTGCGCGTCATTACACTTTTTCACGTTGCTTGCGGACGCCTGAAGAATTTCATTGGTGGACATAAATTTGTGGAAGAAAATACCAAGAACATAGGAGCTATGATAAAAGCACTTATCGTTTTGATAGAACTCCGAAAGCGCAAGCTGCATTTTTTTTTTTTTTGGTTATGTCAAGCTATTTTTGTTATTTCAGATGCTTTATGACCGCGCTGAGACAGATGCCGACACACGCTTGCAAACGATATTGACTTGTGCATAATCGAACGCTGGAGTGCTCGGTGCACGTATTACATGGTCGCGTCTTACGGACGCCCTCGCGCCCCCTGGCCGAGTGCAACAGGCTTATGGGTAGTTCGGTAACGGAGCTAATCTACAGTAAGAGCAAGGTCGCTTTGGGACCAATTTTGAACGCCGAAAAAAACACTTTCGCTCGCCGCAAGCCAATCAGAACGCACGGGGGAAGTGGCGCTAGCTGACGTCAGATCCCCGCTGACGAGCTGGCGACGATGGCGACGAGACGCGCGCGGGCAAGGAGGAGGTTTGGGAGCTCTCGTCAGCTCACGTCTGTTCGGGAAACTGCGAGACGGGGCGCGCCGCGCATTCCGCAGGCGGCAACAAATGTGAACGGCCCGATCTTTTTTCGGCGAGCGAATCCAGTCGGCGGCGAGTGCGTATTTCGCAAGTGTGAACGAGCCATAACGTTGGCAATGTCTTATCGCCGCGCTGAAAGGGGCGGTGTGGAAAGGGGGAGGAGGGGGGGGGGGGGCGTTGAACAATGGACCAACGCCTCCCCTCCCGATATGTAGGAACAGGGGTTCTGAAGTATAGACCTTTTCAAAATTCGCTTTCCGCGTGCTGCCATCTTTGCCTTCTTGGCTGTGAAAGGCGTTTGGAGCGTACACAGTAGCTCTCTTCTACGAAATATAAGACGCCCCGCATGCGTCCAGAGCCCACTGACCCGGCAATTTTTGCATAGGCGATAAGGGCCGGAATGGTCTATAGGCTGAACTGCGTATTAGTAAAATTACCTAGCAGGCGCGGTGCCATTAAAAAAAAAAAAAAAAAATCAGCGATGTCCCGGGAAACGCGCGTTCGTGAAAGTAGAAGAAAAGCATTTTGTACATTCACAATTCATTGGCCAACTGTCACAATGCATCTACTTCCCATTGCAAATGCTGCTCGTTGGAAACCCAGTCGAGTGCACGTTTATTACAAGGGAAGAGATGTCGCCAAGCGATATTTTTATTATATTTCCCTACGAATTAACGCCATTGTTATTTCTTGAGGAATGGCGAAGGGTGCAGGCGTCTGCTGTAGGCTTACTTGCGTCCTATGCACCACGATTTCTAAATTACAAAAAAATATTTAGTATATCGTTGAGAAGCTACTCGCCTCCCTCACTCTTTAGGTCTTTCGAAAGGTCGAACGTATCTTTATTAACGTAACCCGGGCATGCTGGCTATACAGTACCCTAGAATGGCTCTATAACGAACCTGTGCACGTATCAGCCCGCGCGAGTTACCTGAACTTGGCGGCTCGTAGTTCTGCACCTTAATGAGCCCTAGGCTAAGGCAACGTATACTTAGGGATCCGCGTACTCGGTATATATCAATCGACCCCCCCCCCCCCCCCCCCCCCCCCCCAAGTCGAGTTTTATAAAAATCAGGAAAACAGATAAACCATGCGATGAAGTAGTCCCTGAATGAAAAAAAAACAACAACCCCAATCTTCACGGAAAGAAATAGCGATCTATGGCTTTCCTCTATGTTGAACCGAAACACAGTCCGCATAGGAACCGTTCATCAGTCTGCCTCTTCTTTCGGGAACTACACAGCCTCTATCATCTCCATCTCTTATCGGTATTGTGATATTTGCGAAGCACTCGGACCACGCGCATGTTTATTGGAGGATGGGCAATTCTATTTATTTATTTATTTACAATACTGAAGGCCCTTTCGGGCTGTTTCGGGAGCGTACAGCAATAAAACAACAGAAAAAAAGAACCGAAGATCAAGTACAATCACCACAATACAATCATTTGAGTACATGTTCGGTTGAACAACACCACCGAAAGTCACCACCACCAAAGAATACTACTATGTCTCTGCATATGAATCAAATAATACACCTTCAAACTCATCGGCACTGTCAATCCCAACAAAGAGGTCGCCATCCAAACTATTCCACTCCTCAATTGTTTTTACAAGAAAGGAGTACTTCAAAACATCGAGATTTGGGAAATACGGCTTCACTCCAAACTGGTTATTAACTCTCGGTGACTTTCTACCAGGAAGCTGTATATAGTCACTCGAACTGATGATATAATGCCCATTGTAGAGTTGATAGAAAAATGTTAACCTTGCAATTTTTCTCCGCTGACCCATGGATGGCAGCCCCGCTTTTTTTAATAGTTCTGTTATCGATTCCGTGCGGCGATATTCTGAATAAACAAATCTTCTGTTTTCTTCAACATATGTTTTCTTCAACGATAAACGCAGATTTTTTTTTTTTTTTTCGTGTGTGACAGCCAAAATCAGCAATGAAAAAACACCGACTATTAGTCGTCCGAAATAAACCCCTAAAAATGAACTAAAAGGAAAATTAAACTCCATAAAACAGATAATCTTGCGTATGGCAAACCTAAAGACCTAAATGCTAAAACTATTAAGGACCGCAGCACTACTGCGTAACGGTGGATGAACCTGCGCACGCCCTCAGGAATGAGAAGCACATGTAGTTGCGTTGTCATAGCTGGGCATACAATATTGCCGTTAATGCATGCAATACGGTCGATGGCGGAACAAAGCGGCATTTTTGATGATATATTATCGAACCATTAAATGCATGAAGTATATTTTTTCCCGCGCGGACAGAACTCATCAATGCAACCTTCTTCTTGTTCGTGTTCTTACAGCGTATCACAACACCCCGCCTGCCCTTGCCCGTTCTACCGGTGAGTCAGGGATATCTTCCACCGAATCAGTACAGTGCGTCAAAAAAAAAAAAAAAAAAAAAAACTGCTTTGGTTACGTTGGACCCTAGAACTTTGAAATTGAAAAGTCAGGGCTCACTATATGCGCCTGACTCGATGAAGCAAAAAAAGAGCACGCAAAAAAAAAAGAAAAAAAAAGCAAACACTGTGATTTTGTATTTTCAGCACTGCTTAATTGATTCTCGGCTTTTACCCTCAGCTGTGTTCGAACTTGAGGCAAAAGGAATTATAGCTGATATATGTCATAAAACGGATGTGCTAAGCTTTAAATCTTTTGAAAACTATTTTAACGTCGCAGACTTATGTAGTCGTTATAGAGCAGGGGTGGCCAAGCTGCGGCTCGCGAGTCGCATGCGGCTCTTCGCGTGTTAAAAAGCGGCTCGCGGCTCCCTCCCCTAACCCCCCTCTTTCCCGGTCACATGAGCACTTCCCCCCCCCCCCCCCCCAAAAAAAAAAAAAAAAAATGGAACGCATTTTAAATCGAAAGACAGGTTGCGGTTTGATGGTCCTGCGCTACTGCTACCTTACGTACAGTAGGACTGCCTTTGACTCGGACAGATTGAAAGTAGTTCGAGTTTCGTTTATTGCTCTGACAAAAGTTTGCTCCCCCCCCCCCCCCCCCCGCGGCTCTTAGGCCGGGTCAGCCTGGCCACCCCTGTTATAGAGGGTAAAGACGTAAGGACTAACAAATTTTTCACGTCTTGCAAAATTCGAATTCCAAACATACATAACCTGAAATTAGACAAGCGTACTTCGTTTCGCGAGAACTTTAATGTATATTGTTTAGAATTCAATTCCGATGTATTGAAATGTTAAATATCAATAAAAATCGGTGGGCATGCATTTTCCATGTCCTATTTTACCCTATTTTCGTCGTGCACGCACTGGTATATGAGCTCGCTCCTCGATGGCTTGCTCAACGCAACAACACTAAAATCCAACACCAAAGGCAGGCGATGAGCAATATAATTGCGATAATTAATACGTTTAACAAAATATGTCAACAATGACTACCTGGGAGCACCTCACAAAGCACTGTGCAGGCAAAGAACATCCGGTATAGACCGTTTTACTGAAAAAGGGCGAGAGAGAAGAGGGGAAAGGGCTACCGGCGCTTTCCCCCTTGCCGGAGCGGTAGAAAGAGTGAAAGTCCCGGATGAAAGGCTTCGCCGGTGTTGGGTGTATGCATTGCCCGAACTTCGTTCGCGCTTTCGTCTCTTTTAAATTCTCAAACTTTATTAGAACCACGGGCTTGGATGGCGACAATCCAAGGTCATCGGGACACCATTGCTTGGTCATAGGGTGCACGAATAGTGACAGAAAGCGTCGAATACTGCCCGAGGATAGCTTGCATGGAATCCGGCAAGGCGAGTGCGACTGCAATGTCTAAGCTCTATCACTTTCCACATGACCCCGATTTCCGGCTGCAGTGTGTTGCGTTCGTAAACCGAAAATACTTTTCCCCAACGCCATCCCCTCGTCTGTGCTCAGAATATTTTGTGAATTGAGCGCGCACCGAATGCTGTACCGTCAATGAACATGGGGTAGGCTCGCAAGGTGCGTGCAAGTTTTCTCATGATAATTGCTGTTTCAGCTTGTAATTTTTTATAACTGAATTTATCTTAATGATATTTTGAAGTGGTGACACTGACTCGATTTTATCATCTACAACACTTAGTTGAAGGCTCATTTTCGGTGCCGGGTGTGGCTGGAAAGTTTCGAAACGTTAGTTCTATCGGATTTCCTGAATCGCGATCTCCTGTGCGATACCAGCGAGCCGTGAACCTACGCTGACCGTCACAACGCGACTAGATTCTTCTTATTTTCAAAATTAGTGCATAATGCAGCTGGAAAGAAACCTTCAGTTTCTGTTGATGAAAGTTGAAACATGCTGATGCATCCATTTCGAATCGTTGAATTATTGATCGACCCGCTCCGGCAATAGGCTCATCTCCACTTTGCTGTTTTAGTTCTCGACAAAAGACACACTCGTCGACACGGGAGCTTCGCATAAAACGTTTAAAAACACCTTCAAGCCGGCATGACCTGCCTGCGATGTTTCCAAGCAATGTTTATAAACGTTTTATTTCAGGATCCTGTGTCGACGAGTGTGTCTTTTGTCAAGAACTGAAAACAGCGATGTCGAGATGGGCTTATTGCCGGAGCGAGTCGATCAATGGTTCAACGATTCGCAATTGATGCATGAGCATGTTTCAACTTTCTTTAATAGAAAATTAAGGTTTCTTTCCAGCTTCCTTATGTACTACTTTTGAAAATAAAAATAATCTAGACGCGTTATTAAGGTCAACATAGGTTTACGGCTCTCTGGTATCGCGCAGGAGGTAGCGATTAAAAAATTCCGATAGAATCAACTTTTCAACAATTTCAAGTCACACCCGGCGGCGGAAATGAGCCTTCAACTAAGTGTTTTAGATGATAAAATCGAGTCAGTGTCACCACTTAAAAATATACATATTAAGATAAATTCAGTTACAAAAAGTCACAAGCTGAAAGAGCAACTATCAAGAGAAAACTTGCACGCACCTAACGAGCTTACCCCATGTTCATCGGCGGTACAGCGTTCCGTACGCGCTCCATTCACAAAATGTTCCGAGCGCAGTCGAGAGGATGGCGTTGAGAAAACGTCTTTTTGATTTACAAACGCAACCCACTGCCGCCGAAGATCGGGGTCATGTAGAAAGCGATGGAGATTACAGACGCACTTGCCGGATCCTGTGCAAGCTACATAGGTCCTCGGACAGTATTCGACGCTTTCTGTCGTTATTCGTGCACCCCATGACCGAGCAATGGTGTCCCGATGACCGGGGGATTGTCGCCATCCAAGCCCATGGCTCTAATTAAGTAGGTGAGTTTAAAACAGAGAAGAAAGCGCGAAAGGGGTTCGGGCAATGCATTAGCCCAACACCGGCGAAGCCTCTCATCCGGGACTTTCGCTTTTTCTACTGCTCCAGCAAGGGGGAAAGCGCCGGTAGCCATTTCCCTTCTTCTCTCTCGCGCTCAAAAGGGCGCTACCCACGAGAAAACGGTCTATAGGGCATAGAAAATGCACGACCGTCGTCTTTACTCCATTTTTAATAGGTTATCACATCTGACTTGAGCTTATAAAAAATATATATATTTAAAACTTGTTGCAAAACTATGTTCGCGTACCCAATTGTAGGTATGTTCGTTTTGAATTCGAATGTTGCAAGTAGCGCCAAATGTGTTTGTCCTTAAGGCTGCACTCTGTATATGACAATAAAAAAGAAGACACAAACTGGTATCCCAATGGAAATATTCGCCTTCTTACCTTGTTGCGTCACAACTTTTATTTTCTCGTCTTCCGATTTCTTTCAGCTATAAGAGCATAGTCACGCTATATGGACATTTAAAACATTGCTTACAAACACGAGATAAGCAGCTCGATTCTCAGCAACCTTGCAAACCAGGGAAAGTTGCTCGCTTCCCTTGTAGTCTAACTTTATTTTAGCATATTGAGAGCAGTGTTCGTCCTTGTTTTGATTAGGAATAATATTCAATTACCATTTTTTTGGTGATGTTTAGCACTCTTGGGCAATCTACCTAGTATAGCGATACCATACCTCTTCCTTACAAGCTACCCGAGTAGCACAGTTAATTCAGTCGCGCAGTCTGGTATCAGAGCAATTGCTGTTGTAGGCTCTTACCCCCTCAGAAATGACTTGTACTCTGGTTCATAAAAGAATTTCTGTAGCAAAAATAAGCAAACAGAACTGAAAACAGAAAGCAGGGGGGGGGGGGGGGGGAGTTGCTTGGACGAGAAGGCAGGGGCACGGCCCCCGGGAAGCGCCATGCCGGCATGTTGAAATTAGGAAATGGACCGTTGAACGGAAGGGTTTTTTTTTCCTTTTCATAAATGTGCTTCTTATTCTTTTAAATAAAATTAACATAGCGGCAACGCAGTTCCACAGATCAGATAGTCAAATATCTGCGGGACTCCTTTGGCCATACATGAGAAAGACGTTATACCTAGAATACCTTTTTTGGTAGGTAAATATTGGCGCTACCATTTATGTACCGACACTCATACCGCGACTTCATATCGTCATTGGTTGTCGCTATAGGGTCCCATGATTGCTTACGCCAGCCCATCAGACTGAGGCTCCACCCGTGAGCGTGACCTGCTACAGTGACACTATATATAGTTCTCTTTATCATAACGCTTTCACTTCTTACACTTTCCTCACTTTGCCTTCATCAAATACGAATTCTACGTTACGATGAGTTTTTCTTAAGAGATTCCGTTCTTATTTCGAGCGATAGTCACCGACAGCTTAAGGAACGCTGGGATTGGCCCATTTTGCTCACGGGTCTTGCTTGGGCGTTTGATTCTTGGCGATAATGCGACAATCTCATTTACATTGCAGATAAACTAAGAGGCTCGGGGCTCGCCATGACCCTTATTAACGTGAAACGTTCTTTGGCTAGGTTATCCGGCATTTCGTCAAGCCCAGATAAAAGCGTGGCCGCCAAGCTCTACACTGATTGGTTAGCGTGTGGTAGAGGAGGCGTGACGTGCTCGACGCTGATTGGTTAACGGGGAGGTCATCTGACCAGAGGGGTAGCCCAGGAGGAATGATGTAGGCGGGGAGGAGCTCGACCACACGTTCGCACTGAGGGAGATGAGCACGGGAGTACTGAAGGCTCTGAAGATCGCCAGGTTTATCAGCCCTATGAGCGGCAGTATCGCTTTACTCTAGGAACAAATATCAAGTGTACACATGGTACGCGTTAGACTATTTGATGAAGCACGCCGTGAACGTGGGCGTCCGGTGTTTTGGAACTCAGTATATCGCTAAACGTTCGGGATGCTACAACGCTTCACGTATGCGACACAATTACCTAGCAATTTGCCATACATTTTTTTTTAGCTCCATGACTATACAATGCACATAAAAATGGTTTACTTTAAATGCGTAAAACCCGAAACTTTGAGACCGAGAGTAATCTTCATACAAAAAGTGTGATTCTCTGTTTCTACCACGCTTTAGGTGTGTAGTCGCAGCGCGCTAGCTTGTTCATATCAGAAACTTAAGCATTCTGTCGTTCATCTCCCAACATAAACTGTGATCGCAAAAAAGCTATTTTGCACCGCGACAGAAGCTTCCAGAAAAGTATCTTGGTGTGTGAAAAAGCGCTTATTACATTCGTCAAAGACTGAAAACTTTTAATAAGCCGGTAAATCCCTTCGGAAACCTATGCCCTCTTGGCAATGGAGCTTGTTTCAACAGGGAGTGCCATCTTGAGCAATGCTTTTACGAATCTGGGACGGCCAGCGGCCGCAGTCATTGGACCCGATCTTGAACTCGAACTTCCGAGTGCCCTGCCGAACTCAATCGCAGAGCTAACGTCTAATCGTTCAGTGGTTAGGCCTTCCCAAAGTTGTCCATTTTAGCCAGAAACCGCACTGACTAGCAGTCGACCGAGGCACCTCCGGTTCACTGGCGTGGGGCCATGATGTGTATTTGTAAGGGAAGTCTATTCTACATAATCCTAAACCTTGAAACAAGAACAAATCAAATCCTTACTCACAGCAGCATCGCTTTGTTATACAGCAAATCGCAAAACAGCAAAATTGTTACAGATTCATGCCTTTCTTCTCAGTCAAATTCTAAAAGTGCTCAACGAAAACTCGACTACTCTATGCGAAACACCAAGATGACAATACGATTGTTAGCCGGAAAATGTTCAAGTAGTAATGAAATTGAGTGCAAATTACAACGAGATTGGTGGCTTCGATCCGCTGCGAGATACACCACGTGCAATCCGTTCCCTCATCCTGCTTGCCTCCTATATGACAACAACAGTAAAAGTTATTTCTAACCTCTTAGACTACACGTCGAATGTATGCCTAAGTTCAACAAGTACCCCGTATGAGACAGTTCGAACATGAATGACTTCGAATATGGTAAAAAATGTTAAGCCCTCAGCGAATACGGAAAGTAATTTTCAAGGTCAGGCATAACTTTCTATAGATCGCTATATAAAAAAAAAGAAAAAAAGAAAAAAAGAAAACAGATGTACGTGTTTTTTTTCCCCCTCTGGATAAACAGTCAATTGTGGTCCCTTGCGGTGTCGGAGGTATACACGCTAAGATGAGTTACTTTCTTGTTACAACAGAAATTGCACGTCAGCCTTTGTGAACGACAAGGCATGTCTGATTATGAAGGTTTTCATCGTTTCACGAATGAGCATGATTGTCCTTTATCCGACGATGCTGACACGTTGTAGCCTGCTCAACACTAAGTGCGCGTTTGAATTATTTTCTTCACAGTACTCACTTTTCATTGATGGTTTTCAGGAGCTGAGCGCGGACCCAAGTAAGGCCGATAGGGGACTCCCTGTGGCTGACACAGAGTTGTGTGCGCTGGAGTCGACACATCTTTGTGAAGAAGGGTATTGATATGGTGGTGGTAATTTTAAGTGAGCATGGAAATGTTTTCTGCAATTGGGCTGATTAGTGCTCAAAATAAAGTCTTCACGTTGAGAAGGAGTTGAACATTGCATTCATTTCTGTTTGTATACGCGTGTTTATTAAAAAAACAAACCCAGCATTAATAAAGAACAAATAAGAAGTTTTAACAGGATTGTTTTTTGTAGGGCTCCGACAGCGGTAGACTGCATGCCCAAAGCCGCACATCATGGGCTAGTCTTATCGGGGTGCAAATACAATGTACTATACTCCGTTTCACGTAAAGTCCGAGCGCAACCGACACTATGATCCGGCCAAGCCAATCAAGTAGCAGCAAAAGTGCATCGTCAAGGGTCTCGTCCTCTCTGTACGTTTTCTATCGCCGGCTAAGCCAATAAAGGGTATTGATATGGTGGTGGTAATTTTACGTGACCATGGAAAATGTTTCTGCAATTGGACTGACTAGTGCTCAAAATGAAGTCTTCACGTTGAGAAGGCGTTGAGCATTGCATCCATTTCACCGTGATCCTGCATCATTTCAGTGAATGCACTGTGATCATTTCAGTGAATGCAGTGTGATCATTTCAGTGAATGCACCGTGATCATTTCAGTGAATGCACCGTGATCCTGCATCGAAATGAACAAACCGCACTCGAAAGTGGATCTTTAAGAATCTACACACTTACCAGTATTGGGCAGTGTATTCCATCTAAAAAGTCCTTGATGTAAAGTACAAGGTAAATGAGCGGATATCTGCTTCAAGTAAAGTAGTGAGTACAGCGGGCGCTATGTACTATAAATCAGTAATGGACAAAATGCTCGATAAAAGCATTTAAGTTAAGTTACTAAAGACCTGCGTCATAAAGTATTTAAAATACTACTCAAGTTACTTTCACTGTAAAGTATCTTGAGTAGAGTACAAATACTGAGAAATGTAACTCAATTACTTCTGAAAGTACTTCCGCATTGCGTAATTTGTATCGATGTCAGTGACAAACACAATTATACAGTTGCGCAAACCTTGTTTACCAGAAGGGTTTATTCGCACGCAACAGAAGCTACTCCTCAAACTTCTCGTCAGACAGCCGTCCTTGTTTTCTCTGGAAGACATCACCGCCTATGCTAAAAAGTCGCTCAACCGAGGCACTAGACGGCACTGCCACGTTGTACCGCAAGAGCTGATGCAGAAAGGGGTAGTTGAGGATGTCCGTGACCTCTTTCCCGGCAGTGTCCGACAGATATCTTGCCAGCTCTTGTGATGCACCACGTCGTTCCCCTTGTTCCCCGCAACCAAAGTCCTCGAAGCCGAAAATATCTTCAGCTGATGTTTCAGCACTTCCGGGCGACGCCTGGGTAGAGGGCTCGACATTTTGGGAGCAGGCGCGCCACTTCATCTTTCATTAGCTGAGTGATCATCCCCCGCTGAGCCTCTGCGATCCACTGCATCTTGAACTGCAACAACAGCACAGCGCTGGCCACGCGTGGCGTGTCTCTCATTCTGTCACCAAACCTGGAAAAAAAATGTATTTTTTTTTAATATTTGCGGTAACCTTTACATGATATGCGTAAATGACAAGGCATTGTATTGTCGTTGGAGACAATACGGCTGTCGTTGTATTGTCTCCATTCTAGTCAATAACGACATACACCCGATCTTTCCAGTGATACTGAAATAGAAATAAGAATCGTCTCATACACATAAAATTCGAAGTGTACACAAAGTGCCCAAAACGACGCTCAGAACAATAGGGACCTTTAGGAAACCGTTGCCGTGCTCCGCGTACCGCACTACCGGAGCCTTTGAAGCATGCTTTTAAGAGCGCGCCCCGCGGTCACGGTACCACCAGGGCGCGCGCTTAAAAGCATGCACAATAACAACGTGCAAAAAAAGAACGGTGGCTTTCTTGACTTGCATTGCAGGACATGCGGTTCTACCCCACTGCTGGACGGATGCGTAAAAATTGGAAAATGCAAGTCAGCGTTAACACGCGAAATCGTAGAAGCTGAGCACATTGATTATTTGGGAGACACGTGTGTTGCTATGCCGTCCATTGCATTATCGGAAAAGGAATTGTTTTTCCTCCGGACAAGATAGTGTTATTTTGCAATTATGCTCTGTGGTTATCGTTTTTTCTTTTGCTTTTGTCGGTTTGTGTGTTGTCATTGTGACGATGGTTGAGAATATAAATACCGGAACACTTTTTCAATAAAATTTAGTTGAAAGTTGCGCCTTGTTGTGTCCTGTTCTCTCCTTTTGTCCTCGTCCTTGCTGCGCACAAGATTGTATAAGATGACAAACCAACTCGCCCAAACAACCACTCTTCTTGAATTCATTTCTAGTACATCGGGCCCTTTTATGTGTATTCATCGTGATCCGTGTGCCACAGTCACCTTCATCGCCACAGCCATGTGCAGAGCGCGATCTCTGTCGTTTTGCATACGGACAAAAGTTCTACCTGACGACGTACGTACGCTATTTGGCGGTCTTCTACCTTCCTTGGGCCATGGGACCAGGGTGTGCAAAATTCTAAAAGCCGAATGGCTTCGGCAAGCCCGCATCTTGAGGCAGTACCTGGCCATGCAACTTCAAAGCAGGGCGGATCCTTCGACAGCGAGGCGTCAGCTTCGTGAGTACCTCACACTTGCGGATCAAACCACAGAGTTCATCTGGCAGTTGCAACTACGTCAGCTTCGTGAGCGCCTGCCGAAAAAGGATCCTGCACAGTCGACTGCGCTTCACATGCCCGAGGAACTCCATCTACCGGAAGACGTCCAGCAAGTTCTACGTCTTGGACCCAAGTTTGCTGTCGAGCCAAAAAAGTCGCCACCCGAGCTGCTGTCTCTGGTTCGTGAGGTGTCGAGGCGCGTCCCTGAAGAGGACGCTGCCCGCTGCGTGTCCGAGGGTGTCGACGTTGTCCGTTCCTGCAAGCCTGCTGCTACCAAGGTACCCGTAAAGCTTGTGTTGACATACCTGAAAGATAATTCTCTTTGCGTGTTACCTGCTGATAAGGAGGGAGGCTTTGCGGTTCTTTCACATGGGATGTACAATGAAAAAGCCCTGGAAGCTGTTGAGAAGGTGTTTAATTGTCATGGGAGTGTGTCGCTGCCAAAACTAAAGTCGGAAGCAAAAAACCTGTGCAAAGAACTTGAACTCAGTAGTGTTGTAAGGAGCATTGAAAAGAGCACGCGCGAGTTTTTAGATGTTTTCTTCAGTGCCAAAACCCACAAACTAGGAATGCCCTTACGCGTAATAATTTCCGAAAGAGGCACGTGGCAAAAATCAATCGCACTGTATCTTCAAGAGAAACTTAATATGCTACACATTGACGACCCTTTTCTCGTCAGATGCTCTGAAGAAGTTCTAGACTTCGTAAAAACTCAAAAAGGAAACGCTCTGAGGGCGTTTTCGGTCGATGTGAAAGACCTTTATTACTCCCTACCACATTCCAGCTTGCTTTCGTGTGTAGAGGAGTGCATCGACAAGTTTGGAACGGTCGCTTTTCAAAATGAGCTAGGGATGTCAAGCAGCGGTTTTTTAGAATTACTCAGTTTTTATCTTCGAACAACTTTTATTCAGTGGGGAGGCAAGCCTTACTTGCAGAAACAGGGCATATGCATCGGCTCGTGTATTGCGCCTGTTCTAAGCGATTTATATTTAGCTCAACTTGATAGTACTCTTAACGCCCGGCTTCAGGGATCGAAGGTAAAAAAAGTTTTTAGGTACGTAGATGATTTTTTTAATTTTCATCGCATGTGACAAAAACGCTTTTGAAGCAGAGACTGTCGAAACCCTGACAGCGTTTAAGGAATGTTTTGGCACACTCGAGGTCACGCATGAGATACCCGTGGACAACACTATTCGCTTCCTTGACATCAGATTTGTATTTCTCGACGACCACATCTGTTGGTGTTATGAGCCACGTGCGAATAAGCCGTTACTTCCGTTTCATTCAGCTCACTCCAAGCTAGTCAAAAGAAGTATTGTTACCCTGTGTTTCACCAATGCACTAAAAAAGTCCTGTGTGCATTTGATCTCCAGTGGTTTCGATCAGCAAGTTTTGCGCTTGCTCGCAGCTGGGTACCCTAAGCACATTCTTGTTGCGGTCGCGGAGGGCCTTCTAAGGAAGCGCTGTCTCGTGGAAAACGATGGGAGTCAGCTGGCAAGAGAAAAAGGAAAAGTTGTTGTAATACCGTACATACACCGAGTGTCGCACAATTTAAAGAAAGTAGCAATGAGATCAAATGTAAAGGTAGTATTTTCTGCGCCCAATAAGCTAATGGACCTGTGCAAACTATCAAAGCCTGGCGTGCGTGCCAAACACGGATGTCAAAAGAAACACAGAACGAAATTTGTCGACTGCACAGATGGTGTGGTATATCGCATTCCGTTGTCCTGCGGCAAGCACTACGTCGGGCAGACGGGGCGCTGCCTAAATGATCGGCTCCGCGAGCACAATAACAACGTGCAAAAAAAGAACGGTGGCTTTCTTGACTTGCATTGCAGGACATGCTGTTGTACCCCACTGCTGGACGGATGCGTAAAAATTGGAAAATGCAAGTCAGCGTTAACACGCGAAATCGTAGAAGCTGAGCACATTGATTATTTGGGAGACACGTGTGTTGCTATGCCGTCGATTGCATTATCGGAAAAGGAATTGTTTTTCCTCCGGACAAGATAGTGTTATTTTGCAATTATGCTCTGTGGTTATCGTTTTTTCTTTTGCTTTTGTCGGTTTGTGTGTTGTCATTGTGACGATGGTTGAGAATATAAATACCGGAACACTTTTTCAATAAAATTTAGTTGAAAGTTGCGCCTTGTTGTGTCCTGTTCTCTCCTTTTGTCCTCGTCCTTGCTGCGCACAAGATTGTATAAGATGACAAACCAACTCGCCCAAACAACCACTCTTCATGCTTCAAAGGCTCCGGTAGTGCTGTACGCGGAGCACGGCAACGGTTTTGTAAAAATCCCTATTGACTGCCTCGGCCTGAGAAGCGTCATGGTGGGCAAAGATCGCGGCGTGCTGTATGCGCGCACTTTTCAAATCGGGCTGAAAGACGGGAACATTGATTAATTATTACCTCAAACACTAATACTTTTGCAAATACTTTTAGACAGTCTGGCCTCATAGCAATTGCCGTCGATTCTTCAATGGGAACATGACCCGTAAAACCAATAATTAAGAAATTATTAAGAGATTTTAGTTTATGAGCCAACTCATGACGATTATACTCCGCTAATGTCTGCCCAACTCGAGAAAGACCTACCGAAGACAGCATTCAGCTAGCAGTTTGCACTCTTTTTAAAAAACAATATTTATGTTTCCATTGTTACACATCGCCCTGGGCCTGTATATATTTTAGGTAGTTACTGAATAAATTTGTTTTTTTTTTGTGTAAATAGGAAAAAATATGGTTTGCGCTTTTTAACGCTTTAGTCAAATAAAATATAAATAAGTAATCTTACCGTTTTTCGAGACCTGCGCTTACGGCCGTTTTCAGCGGCTCGCAGTACTCCACTCCACGTAGCGATGTCAGCTTGCGTTTCAGTGCTGCAACTGTGGGGAGTAGGTATCCTAGGTACATGTTTTTGTCCCCTTGTAAAATATCCAGTGCGTCCGCCAGTGGTTTCATGACCTAGAATGAGCAATTAACAAAATGTGACTGAGTACATAGACTCGCACTTGAATTTCCGCTCACCTGGCAGTACTCTCCGACAAAGTATACGTCAACGGGGCGTCGCAAAGCTTGCAGTTTCTGCCACATACAGAATTCTTCCAGGCACTCCGGACGGTCAATTAAGAGATCTCGGATGTATTTCATGGCGTTGTAGCGCGAATTCCAACGCGTTACATTTGGCACAACAAGGCACCTTGAAAAGCACAAAAAAGAAGCCATATTATCATAACCTAAAAAAAAAAAGAACTCGTTGTGCGAATAACCGCAAAAAAGGTGATGTGCTTTTGTTTGAGTATCAAAGTTCGAACCGTAGTTACAGGTCGATCCGAGTAAATATGAACACCTAAATAAAATGACTCAACGTGTCATGGTTGCAAAAATTGAGATGGCAACTAAAAAATTGAGTTGCCATCTCAGTAGAATCTGGCAGCTCGATTGCAGAAAAACCCTGGAACCGTTGAGAGGCAATACAATTTTAGTATTACGTAAAAATGGAGAACTTACCTTCCACAGAGTTTATGGAGTTCATCGGCAGCCAGCGTTGACTGGGTTTGTTTTGCCCATAAGCTCTGGCACTTAGCGAATACCGCCTCGGAGATGGCGCAGTAGGAATGGTCATTTTCTGCTTTCTGGGCGTCGGCACCAGCAACCAAGTTCAATGCGTGCGACGCACATTTTTGATGTGGAGGTAGTCGACACGGCTCCCCATTGTCGAGAACTGACGTCAGCTCAATGGGCTCTGTTTCCTCATCGTCATCGTGAGAACCGAAAACTCTAAATGAAACAACGTCGTAGTTAGCAGTTTTAAACATAAAACCAGGAACGCAACGCCGACATTTAGGATAAAAAACACACTCGAGAAATGCAAACTGTCATGTCAGCAAACTACACATGAAAAATTGACAATCGTTCCTTTCTGTGGCACTTGCATTAACATTTACGTAGAGTATTTAAGAGTTGGAAATTCTACGAACCTGAAGGCCTTGAGAAAATTCGACCCACTGTCGGTGACAGACTTGTACACGTTAATGAAAAATAGTAAAGAATTACAGTTACAATTACTCAAGGCTAAATTGTAATTTATTACAATTACAATTACTCTCCCATAAAAGTAAGTGACCGTTACCTCAAAAAGTAATCCGTTACTTTCGTGGCGTTACTTTCAACAATATTGTATACAATTAAGAAACAAAGGGAAGAGGGTTAATTATTTATCAGTTCTTATTGTTGCAACCTGTTGCACTTAATGTCCTTGAGTATTTTGAGAACAGCTGACTCGAAAGTCTCGTCAGACATTTTGCACTATTTCTTACTGAAGATGTCGACTGTTGCGCTGAACACCCTTTGAACTGAGGCACTGTATGGGAGTGGCATATTATTCCTCAGGAATGCTTTATGCTCTGCATGAAGCATTGGAAGTACTATTTACTTCGAAGATAGAGCAAAGCTTCGTCGTAGCAGCCATTGCCTGATATTCGAGAGTTGTAGTAGATCGTTCCGATACCACCATACCCCCGATAACGTTATGATGAATGCGCATGTGCGGCGGCGGAGTATCGGGTATCGTTATCGGAGTCATCAGACCAATCTGCTGAAATTCTCCATTGTTGAAATCGTGAAGCTGTAGAAGTCAGCATACATCTGGTCAAAACTAGAATAAGAATATACTGCCAGACAATAGCAAAACATAGTTGTAACAGTAAGGTATTATCGATATTCTTCTTCCTTTGGTTCTGAACAGGTCGAGCCTCGGTTGAGACGTTGGTGAATAAAAAAAGGTTTCCAGTATATAAATATAAGTAATCAAAAGAAAAGAAAGGACACTCATAACAGCAATTAATTAGAACGTCGGTTAAAGCAAGGAAATGTAAACGCACGTTTGCCGTGTGTACCTTTCTTGATGCCATTCAAAAACGCAGGGAGCACGAACCGACTGTAGTTTACTCCGGTGTCTCCAGATAGACGTCTGCTGATGCCACGGGCAGCGATGGGCAGAGAACTAAGTAAGCCGCGCTATGGCCCCACTCACGAGTTTCACTCTCTCCTCAAGCCCAGAATATCAAGTCTACGTCAGCCACCATTATGTTTTATTTGTAAAAATATCTGCTTGAGATAAGATGCGTCCTGCTGGGGTAAAAACAGAGAGAAGAAAAAAGGAGGACTATTGCCATTTCCGAAGTGCTCGCAAAAAGCTGACTCACAAAAATGGTGACTGAGATGCAGATAACGTGGCTGGAATTCCCAAATGAAGTGGGCCAACCCTAGAAGTTGGACTACAAAAGAGTAAGTAGCTCTTAAAACAGGGTCAAATAAGGTGAAAGAAGCAGAAAAAAATACATCCTGTTTTCTAAGAGAAGATGATAAGGGTGCAGCAACGAACGAGGATGCGTGTGGCAATAACACCTTCACATATTATCACATCCCTTTAGTGGATTTTAGGGCAGTCGGAGCGTGGTCTCGTGTTGTGACATTATGAAAATGGTCCTAGTCACTATAACCGAGAAAGACATTGTTAATTCTTGTCTGTGCACTTACCACCTCGAGCTTCTCGAAGAGGCACACAATCACTTGGTGTCCGCCTTGCCCCGCCTTCGATCGCAAAGAAAAACAAAGGGACTAAAAAAAAGCGGATATAACTTGCCCCCCCTCCCCCCTTTTTTTTTCTCTTATATTTGTAGAAATGTTCATTTGGTTTTTTGGCATTGTTGTTAGGGTCTAAAAAACAAATAGATTCAAGGGCTTAGTGTTGCAAAAAAAAACAAAAAAACGGCTTTGTGGAACTGAAGAATGCCAAGCCTCCCTTTGCGGTGTAACTGCGCTCGACTTTACCAGAATAAAAACAACCCTTTCTTTAAAAAGGGGGGGGGGGGGGGTCCTGAAACAAAATGTAACAGGATTACAAGGAATCCGTTACGTAAAAATGTAAGGGAATTACTTTAAATTACTCTAGAAAATTTGTAATTATTCCGTTACTAAATTACTGATAAATGTAAGGGGTTACAAGTAATTTCGTTACTTGTAACGGATTACGTACAAGTCTGGTCGGTGACAACCCTGGCAACTTTGTTTTGAATACGGTACTCTAGGAAGACGTTTTCCAGTTCTTCGGCGATCTTTTGGCAGGTCATGCTCCCCTTAGTGCGGTGACAACGAAGCGCCGCAGACTTTCGCTGCAGTGATTCGGCATCCAGCCACAGACATGTGACACCAAAGAAGCCTCTGCAGGAAATAAATCACAGTATTAAAGAAGAAAAGACAGGTTTGCTAAACGAACGTACCTGTTGAATGTCTTCCAGCAGTCAGCAGAAATGGTGACGTATTTGGCCCTCTCCAGATCCTTGATCAGTCGCTCTTTCATTTTCGAGAAGCAACGGTCGATGCGAGCAACAAGCATTTTTCTGGTCAGATGAGTGTTGTTTGGCGCCAGGTTCCGAACCAAACAAACAAATCTTCATTTTATACAACTGAAAACGGTTGCGTCGATCCGGTCACAAAGTTTTCCACCAGCTCTTCGTACTTGTTCTGGGGCAGTCGTGCTTGCCTGTTTGAGCACTCGTCAAGTCGTTGCTGTTTTAACGAGCTGACTGGATTTGGGTCGCTAGGTCTTGAGCGTTTTCCTCCATGTGTCGTACTTTCGAGTAAAGACATATGACTGGAGTGCACGGCCTGCAACATGAACGTCATATAAACATTTGGCACATACCTCTAAATGCCTTCATTGCAGTTCGTCAAGGCTCGCTTTCTCGCCCAGTTCCTCTGACAGCTTCAGATGTTGCTATGTTAGAAGCTTCCTGTCTATCCGTCCCTTTTCTTCCCCTCGCGCCAGAAATACGATGTCTCAATAAACCCTTTTTCAGTTTTTAGTTCGAAGCTGCCGCATAATTTCGATTTACCCTAACAAAAGGCAGTACAGTCGCCAAATGCAATACTAAACTCATTAGGGTTCTTTTTGTTTTAATCTTCATAGCAGTTAGAGCGAAACAAATACACAGATGGGTTATCTCAAATGAAAATGCTTTGAGATAACATTAAACTGGGTCCGGACATTTCATCGAATGCCGTTTCATTGAACACCATTTCTTTGAAGCCGTTTCATCGAACGCAATTTCATCGAACGCCGTTTCATTGAAGGCGTTTCATCGAACACCGCCTACTTGAGCACTAAGAATTCTAAATCTAGGAAATATTCTTCTTTTTAGCGCCTGTAGGATAGTAGTGTTCCAATATTTATTATAATTTATTAACTTATACATATATAAAAGGAGGAAACCTTTTGTGTCACCTTCTATTCTTTTTTTTAGTAAATGATGACCTCTGTTGATAATGTGGCCAATAAGAAAGGGGAACACTGACGACACTTTTTAAAGCTGTGATCATCAGGTGCAGTGATGAACGCACGTCCGTTCAAGGGCGTAGATATCTTCGTCCTTGAAGAGACCTATTCTGCTTCAAGACGACGTCGTCCTTGAAGCAATGTTCTGTCTCTGTGTCGCATGATACGGGGACAAAAAGATGTGTTATCCTCTTTGTTAATTTATTCTAACCGACAGAACCATGGACCTCCCGGATTTTTGGCATACAGTATATATACTGCATGTCGAAGATCCGACAAGTCCACGGTTCTGTCAGTTACAATGAATTAACGAAGAGGGGAGACGCGTTTTTTAAGAACATATATGTTCTTAAAAAGAAATCTATTATCCTAGGATAAAATGAAAACATAAAAAAATGGACAAATACAAAATAATTTAAAAAGAAGACGCCGCGGAGAATAGCTGTTTCTTTCTTAAGAAAGTGCCTTTCACGCGTGGATATACAGGGGGATGAATTGGGGAAAAGTGTGTGGCCGAGAACGGCCGCCTACCTCGCCAGAAAAGAATAAGTCGCATATCCACTCAACTTTTTATATGTTAGCTACCTTTTATGATTCTGTAACCAACGTTTAGGTGGACAAAAAACTGACTAGGGTAGTAATTCTATTTCTGGTGAATTTAGAGCGGCGTTAAAACTATTTCAAGAGCGATAGTAACTTATGTAAATAGTATTGTATTACTCCAAAATTCAGTAAAGGGAAATTCGACGAAACGGCGTCAAGTGATGTCCACTTATTCGATGAAACGGCGTTAGATGAAAATTCCGGTACCCACATTAAACGATTGTATATAGAGCTGAAAGCAAGAATAAAAATTCAAACGTACCTTCAGGTGCTTCCGGATATTCGAATTCGAAGCTTTCCCAACGGAGAGCAGCTTCGTCTTGGGGAGGCATAGTTTGCATTGTACTTGAAGATTGCTGTCTTTCTCGGACACACATTCAAAATAGGGTTTCAGATAGGGCCACGGTAGCACGGAACCTTCGTCTTCCATCATGATGAGTGTGACAGCTTTCAAGAAGGTGGCTTTTATAACATAAAAACGTTTTTTTACCCTTATTAACTTGATTAAGGTTAAAATGCAGCTGGGTTAAAAACAAACAAAATGGAAAAAGAAATCATCGTAGGGCCTATTTTATGCAGTTCAAGTATAAGGAGCAGGATATCACTGATTCATGTGACAAACATTTCTAAAACAAAAAAGAGGTCGCTCCAGCTATTGTCACATCGCTGAATATCACGTCCTGCGGCTCCCCTTACACGCATTGTTTAAAAACAGTCCATATTCCCTATATGGGAAGTTCACTATAAACAAACTTGGGATACGGATATGAGTGAAGGGATAACAAAGAGAGCCCACACTGGTCGTACCTTCTTCAAGTGGGCTGCGTTCAGAAAGGCACTCAGCGTTGGTGGGCGCATTGCTCGCATTTTGAAAGCTCATCCTGCTCGTAGTTGGTTTCCTGTCCTGTTCTCTGCTTATCAATGTTTGCTTAATGACAGTGTTCGCGACAGCAATAATTGCTGGACTGACAAAAAAAAAAAGAGGTCGCTCCAGCAATTGTGACATTGCTGAATATCACGTCCTGCGGCGCGCCTAAGACGCATTGTTTAACTGCAATCTATATTACCTTAACGGAGAGTTTACTATAAACAAACATGGGATAAGAAAATAAGTGAAGGGATAACAAAGACAGCCCACACAATAGTGGTCGCACCTTCTTCAAGTGGGCTGCGTTCAGAAAGGCACTCAGCGTTGGTGGGCGCATTGCTGGCATTTTGAAAGCTCATCCTGCTCGTAGTCCGTTTCCTGTCCCGCTCTCTGCTTATCAATGTTTGCTTACAGACAGTGTTTGCGAAAGCAATAAATGCCAAACTGACTAAAATAATAATAAAAAAAAAACCTTGACGTTGTTTGAAGGTTTTTTCGAGGGAAACTCTAGGAAACAAAAGGCGCCTTTGGGAAGGCGAGGGGAGAACCTTCATTGTAGGAATTTTGAGGTGAAAATATGAGTCACAATAGGCACAAAGGCGTTTTTTCACGAGCTTGATCTAAGTCACCTTAGCTTATTGGAGCTAGCAACAGGATTTGGTTGCTCGAGAGAATGTTTGCGATTCCTCGTGCCACGCCCACGCCATTTCATACCGAAAAACTCGAAAAATAGCGAAATGTCAAAAATGTATTTGAGATAATGAGTACAGGATACTCAGAATTGTAATTAAGATAGAGTATCAAATACTCTCGATCAAAAGTATTTGCAAGATACCAAGATACTTCAAAATGTATTTAAGATACAGTATCTTGAGTAGAGTATCTGAGATAGGCACAAGTCTGCTATAAATACAATGCACTCTGAAAATAAAGTTCAAGATGTCCCCACAAAAAAAGAACAAAAATAAAATGTGCAGAGTAATTTTGTTTTCTCACCGCAAATTGTAGACTATACATCGCGGAAGGATCATTCTGCGCCCAAATGTAGTGCTAGAGGTCGGAGCCTAACCGTTATCTTATTCAAAAGTATTTAAGCAGTTTTCTAAAATTTTCAATGGAAAAATGGGGCCCATTTTCACCCGTTTTCGGTAACTGCAGTACCATAGATCTTCGCGTCTTTAAGAGCTCTCTCGGCCGTCATTATGCCATTGAAAATTTAAGAAAATCACTTATAATGTTTTAATAAGATAAGGGTTAGTGCTGAAACTTTGGCATCTGGTCCGGAACTCTAGGGCTATGTTTGAGAGGAGAATGATCCATACAAAGAATATTTCAGGCAGTTTATAGAAATCGTACTCGCATTTTAATGTGGACGTGCTGGTCGATAGGCCTTGGGCGGAACAAGACCACATTGCATACCTGCGCATGGGAAATGAGCTCAGGATTGGCTACTGAGATAATCTCCCGTAAACAACTCCTTGAACTTCTATCCAGTCACGTTGTATCGACCATTTTCTATACACTTTCCATAGAATTTCTTTCAAACGAAGTCTATAAAGTGCAGATGACGGGAACACTATAAAATTTCTATCACCACGTCTCAATCGACTTTGTGTCATGACATTTGTATAAAATTTCTGTAGACTAGAATCGAGAGAATAATAATATGCAGTGCGGAATAGCGAGATCACATTCAGTTGTAGCCTCCTTGAGGAGGCTGATTTTTTTCGACTTTCAAATAATTATCGTCTTTTGCAATGCTTTATAGTTTGAGATGCCGCTAACTAACCCTTATATACCACATTTCATATAAAATATGTGCGAAAAAAACATATAGGCCGTCATTATGCATTTGAAAATTTAAGAAAATCACTTATAATGTTTTAATAAGATAAGGGTCAGTGCTGAAACTTTGGCATCTGGTCCGGAACTCTAGGGCTATGTTTGAGAGGAGAATGATCCATACAAAGAATATTTCAGGCAGTTTATAGAAATCGTACTCGCATTTTAATGTGGACGTGCTGGTCGATAGGCCTTGGGCGGAACAAGACCACATTGCATACCTGCGCATGGGAAATGAGCTCAGGATTGGCTACTGAGATAATTTCCCGTAAACAACTCCTTGAACTTCTATCCAGTCACGTTGTATCGACCATTTTCTATACACTTTCCATAGAATTTCTTTCAAACGAAGTCTATAAAGTGCAGATGACGGGAACACTATAAAATTTCTATCACCACGTCTCAATCGACTTTGTGTCATTACATTTGTATAAAATTTCTGTAGACTAGAATCGAGAGAATAATAATATGCAGTGCGGAATAGCGAGATCACATTCAGTTGTAGCCTCCTTGAGGAGGCTGATTTTTTTCGACTTTCAAATAATTATCGTCTTTTGCAATGCTTTATAGTTTGAGATGCCGCTAACTAACCCTTATATACCACATTTCATATAAAATATGTGCGAAAATTATCGTCTTTGCAATGCTTTATAGTTTGAGATGCCGCTAACTAACCCTTATATACCACATTTCATATAAAATATGTGCGAAAAAAACATATAGTATTTTTATCTTCCGATATGGTCCTCGTTCAACTGATCGCCTTTCAGGTGTAGGGTATATATATATATAGCGGGGGAGCTGTCAACGCTGCTGAGTGTTCTTGTCATTCCCTTGTTCTTGTGTTTTATCTTTGTTTCTTTCTTCTGCTTCCCTCGCCTCTCCCTCCCAATACCCAAGCGTCAGAGACCTATTGGCATTACTGCCAGGTATCCACCTGCCGCTTTTACGAAAAATAAATAAAATAAGTGTGTATCATCATTAACACTACTGGATTACTATAGTCAGTCCCAAGTTAAGAAACATTTTCAATGCGTCTTTAGCAGACGATCTTTTCGACTCAAAAGAGGCACGAGCTTTCTTCATAACAGTTGCCAATGCATTTTTTTCATCATGCTTACAAATAAAACACAATGAATGGACACATAATGATTTAAAAATGGTTTGTCGGGTTATTTTAAATGTTTCTTCCTGGTACTTAGGTCGTCTGCTTTGCAGTTCCTTGTTGTTACCGCGCCTGTTTTTGTTTCTGCGACTGTCGCCGCCTGCGGAACGCACGCCTCTTTTGAGTCGAATATATCGTCTGCTAAAGACGCCGGCTCTCGGCGCCGTACACGCGCCGTATGCTCGTTCGTTGGTGGCAGTTGGCGTCGCGACCGCTTGCGCCATCTCTTGTCTCCCGTGCGAAACGGCGCCGTATTGTTCGAAGACCGATGGCTTTGTTGCGTTTTCATATGAGCTAAGCCTTTTTCTTTCTTTACTCTTTCCTCGGGTAAGTTCGCTCTTGGCAAACTTTACAAAAAAAAAAAAAAAAGCACCATCTGTGGGCTACGCTGCCCAGAATCATAGCGCGATAGGTCAAGAAACCGAGTTTCTCGGTCGATTTAAAGAGCCTGACCGCTACTTGGGATAAACGGTAGACGCAGTAGCACGTAGAAAGGGACATTGTTCTCATGTTTGCTTGGATAGAAATAGCGCGTTGTTTAGCCACGGAAGAGCCAGGGTGTTTTTTTTTTTTTGGCCCGGCTGCTCTTGTGCCATCGTCGAAAAAGGGCGCGTTCTCGGATCACTCATAAATAGCCACTGAGCTGGCAGTCGGCGCCTCTAGTGACGAATCTATCACGCGGCAACTGACTGACGAGATCCCTCGACATTCGCGAGCAGAGCAGGTCAGGACGAGATGAGGCCGCCGCGCCTTGCCTGCCTTCGATTGATGCGTAGATACTTACGGGAAAAAAAAAAAAAAAACATTTCTGCAGCGCTACGAAGTCATAGCGTGACGAAACGCTGTGGCTGCGGCCATGCAGTCTCAGGGAAAGAGGTATCTATAGTCCTCCCTAAAGGGAGGAACGGTCTTGTAACCTATGTTCCTTTAGAAAGCGAGAAACTTTCGTCCCGAAAGCAGGGAAGCAAAGTTCCTCCGTCGCGTATATCTCAATTATGGCGGCCCCGAATCGAGCAAATCAAGCTCAATAAGGCTTAAAGAGGACGCTACGTCTCTTGTACGGGACGAGAGGAGCAGCAAGTAAAAGCATAACACGATCGAGCTTTCCGCGAACTGTGTTTATTTCTGAAGGTAGCTTCCCCCGCAGGTAAAGAAACTTGCGTTTCGAAAGCAGTTACTCAGTCTTCTCATCGTCAGCACTGCGATGTTAAACAGAGACAACCGGCACCCAGTTACTTTGCGCACCTTACGTCTTACCTTTGCTATTCCTCGAGTCACAATTCCTTCGGCAACCGCACATCACGGAGGAAACGCAAACCAATCCGCGAAACCAAAAGCCGCTCTCAAAAGAACAAACTCGAAGCCGCTGCTTATCGCGCAGCGTGAAAGAAGGTTAAATCGCTTGCCACCAGATGGCAGGGTCAAGCAGAGTAAATTGCAAGTAGCTAGGCTAGGTGGCGCTAGGTATCGCACAATTCAAGTTCTATAGAAAATAATTTTCTTTCATCACGCCACAATTTCATTTCGGGATCTTTGGGAACCTTTATTATACACACATGTAGACAATTACGCATACTACAAGCATCAGCTGGACATATACATTAAGCACATACACATCCACGACACATACAAACATCAATACAACAGCACACTAACCCAATTACTACTTCCAAACTCCATCTTTTATACTAGTCGTTTTGAACGTACGGAATTTATCGGTGACCGCCTAAGCAATAAAATATATTTCCAGCAAGTTGATTTTTTTCCAGCAAGGTCATACCTCTGAAAGTATTTTGAATGGCTCAGAGGATGAATCTCTTAGTAAAACGTGAACGGTCATGCCGTAATTATTTGAAAGGAAATAAAACAAGCCGCTCCAATGCAGTTCTAAGCCATGTGTTTGCTTCCCCGCACGGCCCGTCGTAGCCAGTATTTCTATTGTAGTGTTTCTTTTTCTATTTGTGCTGTTCGCGCGTGGCTGCAATTGTCGTCTTGAATTAATCTATGTAGAGCGAATATGCACTCAGCTGGAAATGATGCTTCACGGGCAGAGAAATCGCTTTTTGACCAACTTGAATGCAGTCAAAGCCGTGACTGGCGGCAGGTGTTAAGTGTACAGAGCTACGCCGTGGCGAGCTCGAAGACTTCAAGCGCTCATCCCAGCGCGCCACTTGGGGGGCAGTTCCTCCAGGAACCGTAGTATATTTAAACAGCAAAATAAACGATAGCCGTTTTTGTCAATTTTACCTAATATACTTTATTAATGCTAAAATATCAAACTGTAAATATACGTGCTTTCCGTCATATTGTCACACTGTTCAGTCCTTTCCAAAGAGCGCAATCGCTCTCGGGGAGGAGACAACCGACAGTCACATTGGCCACTGTACGATAGGAGCTTATTGTTCAGACCAGCGTTCCAACATGACTATCCGGAGGTCGATGGATTTCACCGTAACCCCTCAAGCGGTCTTAAACTCGTTAATGTAAAGCGGAATGTCAACCTGCGACACCCCGCCCCCTCCGATCACGGCCCGGCCGGCGGCATCAATGCCCGAGAGTTTGCGTCATCTCATCTTGTTGTGACGCCACTGATACGCGAACACATGGTCACATCGGCGATAATTCGTCTTTTGTTCACAACACTGTAATCGCGATGACACGCAGGCATACAGAACCACGTTGATTGCCGGTTGGCACTGGGCATCGGAACACAGAACAGACCTCAGCACAGAAGGTCCCCAGGCACCCGGCAGCATAACCTGACTGCCTTGGACGCAGTTTCCGCGATTTGCATAATGTTGTCAACGTCTACACATCGTTCCGCGTGGTCTGCGTGGTTTCGCGTGGGTTCCGCAATCCGGAGACGGCCATCTGAGCATAGTGTACGTAGCGCTGCTGGGACTGCTCCGGAACTTCGCTGTTTCTAGCGGCTTTGTTTGCTTCTTTGAAAAAATTAGTGGTAAAAACGTCAATGCAACCGAAATGTTCAGCACGTTTGGACTGTGAGACGGAATTACAGGTGGCCTTCGCTGCCGCTGAAACCTAATCAACTCAACAGCGTTTATTAAACAATGTGCGCGACGTGCTCGAGAAACGAAACCGAAAGATGAGTCGGGAGGGCGAAAGCTTTCTCCCGTCTGCCTGGAGAAGCAGAAAAAAGTGGTTCCTCCCTTCTTCAGGTGTGCGCTTGGGGTCGCGTCAGTAGAATAGAGAAAAATGCGCCGTTGCTGCCTTTTTCCTCAATTTTTTTTAGAGTGTAGCCTTGTACTCGACAGTAGAAAACACGTTTGTTCCAGCAACTCTGTCGTAATTCGTCTGTAGTTGAACACAACTGCGCGAATCGATCTTTACTCGCGGTCGTACCTCGGCGTAAAACACAACACTCCGAGTAACGTAGTCAAACGCTACGCCGTCTCGGGCCAAGTCACTTGCGGGAATTATCGCCGCTCTTCATTAATATTCTTGCATTCCTTAGGTCGAACGGGTCGATGAGTTTAGGACATCGTAGACACATTAATTGTATCCTGTCATGTGCTCGATCGTTCAGAGGCAAACACCGGTAATAGGCTTTCGTAATCGCGCGAACCCAATAGAAAAACACTCACAACACCTAGCAACGGGAATGAATATGACAACCGGAAGCCGCCAATTTGTTTGTTGTTGCTTACCTTAAAAAATAGACCTATGGCAGAAACCACTTTCGCGGAAGTCGACCGCGCGTTACGTAACCGAAGACGTCGTCGTCGTGCTTAAGCTCGCCGGTGACATTTATGCATTTTTTTTTCCGCAGCGTCTTGACGTGTTTTGTAAACACTCTAAAAGACTGCCGAAAGGGACCTATTGAATATTCTGAGTCAACAACATGCGGTTCCACATTCTGAGGCGGCGACAGTGGTGAAGCGACGACAGTCGGCCTCAAATCCTCTGGTCCTTACGGGGTAGTTTCGTTTCCTTCGTTGTAGAAATAGTATACAAACTTGCAATCCCAACTTCAGATATACACTGAAAATATAAGGTTATACATATATATATATATATATAACGAAAGTTGAGGAGTTCCAGGAGGGCCTTTACTTTACCAACGTTTCAAGCGGGGACCGCTTGAAACGTTGGTAAAGTAAAGGCCCTCCTGCCGCTACCCCCCCTAAATGTAGCGGGAATGTTTCCGCTAAATGTAGCGGGAAAATTGACGTCATGTGACCTGAAGTCCCGTGACCCATGCAACCGTTCAGTTTCCCCGCTAAATTTAGCGGGAAAATGTAACTCACGTAACACACCAATTCCCTCACCGATTCCCCATAATGCATTTATCTTTTACGCTGTAAACTCTGTAACATGGAATATATAGGACAAACCAGTACTTCATTTCGGTTGCGCTGATCACGACAGAGAGTTGAAGGAGGCTTTTTTCATTCACAAATTCAATTCGGTTGCTTGTGGTATTAATGCAAGTCCAGGCGTGCTCACTTGGCTGCCACGGTCTGTGTAGGGCCGAAGCCACACAAGTATTTTGGTTCTGCACGGACTGTGCTAGCCGAGCGCGTCGATCACATTGTTCCGCCAAAGGCGCCTGCCATCGGGAGCTCGTTCCACGCATCTCGTGAACATCCTCGTGAGCGTGCGTCCCGTGATAATCCTTCCGCTGCGTTAAATTCCTGGGCGCGTAAGCATAATTAAAATATGACATAAATACTTCATAAAAAACCGCCACGGCACTCTTGCGCTCTCTAGATCTCCGCTCTCGAAGCGGTGTTAATCCCGAACACATCCTCATTGCTACTTTTGTGTGCGCTCCGGTTGCTCGGGGGTGATTGGGCTTAACAACTGTAACAAAGACTGTGGCAAATACTGCAAATCAATTTATTTAGTTTTAATAGTTTGAATTAATATTGTTTATAATTACTAATTTCAAAGATTAACGATCCTTTTGTTGCTCCTGTTCCGAATATTTTTAATACCCTTCATAGTCACTCTTCCTCTTCCACACGAACGTTAGCAAGAAGAAGAGGACATTTGCCATCCCACCCTGAAGAAAAGCGGTCCCCGCTTGAAACGTTGGTAAAGTAAAGGCCCTCCTGGAACTCCTCAACTTTCGTTTTACGTCCAACCGGCCCGTTGAACCCTCTCACCTCACCGTGTGTGTGTGTGTGTGTGTGTATATATATATATAAAGTCTAAATTATATAAACGGGTGAGTTTTAAATGGTATTTTAAAGCATGAAGTGCATTTAACGCTAACCCCAATTCCAAAATTGCGTCCGTCCGCTTGTCCGTCCGTGCGTTTCAAGCTAAATGTAGCGGAAAAATTCACATCTTGTGACCAAGACAACAATACAGTTTTTCCGCTAAATGTAGCGGGAAAATTGACGTCATGTGACCTGACGTCCCGTGACCCATGCAACCGTTCAGTTTCCCCGCTAAATTTAGCGGGAAAATGTAACTCACGTAACACACCAATTCCCTTACCGATTCCCCATAATGCATTTGATGCATTATACGACTTTGACGATAAACGTCGCTGCCGATTTTTGTAACACCTTGAATACGGCACTATGGCGTTCGAATAGCCGACTGTCCGGAAACAAAGTACTAAAAAAAATGAAGTAAAGATCAAAGAAAAGCCCAAAGAGAAGCCAAATTTCTGGGAGTGCCTCCTCCTCCTTCGGACGTTCGTGACGTCATGCCTTCGAGTTCTCCGGCCTTGCCTCTAGGTGGAGTTAGTGCGATGAACATCCTTCCCTTGCATTCACTTCAGTTCGCCCCTAAACTGATAGGGCGAGGTTTGGCGGGTTTGGCGAACCTATCAACCGGTCCCCTTTCATCACCTGGCCCCGGCCTCTGGGCTTGGATAGAAAGCCTCGATTGCAGGGAGGGTCCACGCAAAACCATGGGGAGCGGAGATTGGTCGTAAGTGCGCATGCGCTGCGTTATTGTGTAGCGAGGGGGAAAGCGAGCGGAGAGGCTGTGACGTCGGCGGCACACCGTGTGACCCTCAGCATTCGAACATGAAACGCCAGACGGTGGCGGTTTACTTCGCCGCTTTCCCGCAAGACAGCACTCGAGAGGTTGTTGCCGCCGTCACCCGTGTCCTTCATTTACCTTGTGGTATTGTCCTAACGGGTTGGATTGGCTCGATTATTGGCTGCTGAAGTTACTTGAAGTCAGTTTCGTTATTTCGCTAACTTTTTCTCCCTCACCTCCGCTCCCATTTCAGAGGTGACGGCACCGGAGACTGTCTGGTGCCCGCTCGCCCGGCCCTTTGGAGCTCGGGCGGAAAAAGCACCGGAAAGTGTCCGGTGCATATCGAAGAACCACCACCCGAACGGTGCACGCCGGCAGCAAACTTATCACGTGAACACTATTGCCGGCTTTCCGGCAAAATAAGCTGCTGACAATTGGCCACCCGAATTCACCAATAGAAATATGGGTCGCGCCTGAACCGAGGTCTTGTATAGGTCCAATCTCCCTCAAAGTGCTTTACTTCCGTACTTAGGAAGGAGTACGTGAAATCATGCGCGATATGGTCGGCGTTTTGAAGCACTCGGAACGTCGTCCGGAGCCTGATGGCGGCACAGGGAAGTTCGACGTGAAGGTCGGCCCATCCACAACTTTGTTTCCGTTTTTGCAGCTCGCGCCGTGCAACTCTTTCGATTTGTGATTACGAGAGAAGCCGTAGAGCTCCCTGTGGCACTGGTTCACCGCTTGGCGGGATGGCTGGAAAAGGGTACTCTCATACCATAGGACGCTTCACAGTCCTCTCTTTAAGATGCCGCTGCGAGTGCGAAAGTCGTAGTTATCGCAGGATAGCTGCTCTGAAAGCTTCTTCAGCATCTTGAGAGGTTGAGCACACCGTCTAGGGCCCATTTCCGGAGAAAGGAATCTCCAGAATATTGGCTTCCCTCCCAACGGGCACCCCGTGGATGTACGAGGGTTCGTCCGGCCACAGGAAAGGCAACACGGCGGACTCTGCCACGTTCAGTGTCGGCCCCGATGCCTCACCGTATTCCCGCATGATATTGAGGGTCTCGCAGACTCCTCCCACCGAAGTGGTGCACACGGTCAAGTCGTCCGCGTACGCAAATATGGTCGGCCTGCAGGTGTTTCCATGGGTTGTCACCGGGAACATGCTCGCTGAAGATGCGAGTTGTCGGTAACAGGTGTCACAGGCCAAGACATAAAGGAGCGGCAATAGCAGGCATCCCTGTATCACAATTGCTGCAATCTAGAAAGCCTCAATGGGGCCACCGCTCACCAAGACCATGCTTTTAGCAGTGGTGTAAAGGCACTGCCCTGTGAAGGCACTGCACAGGTGTACCGTCTTCCCCTGATTTGCTACTGTGAAAGTCCGGCGTCTTCCGTGTCCGACAGAGATGAATATAAATGCTCCGTGCGTGCCGCTATGGCGCCATCGACTCTCTCGCCATGAGCGCCTCCTTTGGTCGGTATAAGAACTAATGGTGTGTTCCCACACGGAAGGGGAGTGCAGGAGTGGCCATGTGGCGCACCTTTGCAACTCAACAAATATATGACACTGTAATACATTTCAAAGCAAAGCGTTTCAGTCGAGGAAAGTAGCTTTAAGCTGTGGAATCAACTACTTCCTGTGGATGATGGGATGATTCACGCGGCGGCAACCAACAGATTGGCGAAGTCGTGGCGAAATGTTTCGCGCAGTTGATTGTACGACGACCATTTGCATTGTTTTTTCTTTTTTTACGCGTGACGTTTTACCTACGGAGTTTCTATACTTTGCCTCGGCCTAGTAGATAGTTGAGTTTTCGAGCCATTTTACCCCAATTGGGAGATATGGGCTAGTTGGTACATCATGCCTTTGGACAAAAGCGCCACAAGACAAGGACATAAAGTAAGATCCTCCCGGTTGAAATATATGAGGTGTCTGCAGAGTTCCGAATCTTGCCGGTGAGCGTTGCGGGACGGCTGAAATAATCTACAGAAACTCACTAACTTGTGCGCGAATCGCGCTTGCAAAGCCAACATGCATGATTAGCACAACGCTTGATCGCGCTGGCGGTTTTGTCGCTTCGTCAGTACCTTTTCCCTGAGGCTGGGTAGTACAATCACTGCGGCAGTCGTCCACGAGCCGAAATAATCAACAAGCTTCTTCATTTCTGCTTCAGGCTTCTTGATCAAGAAGCATAATTAAACGCGAACAACGCAAAAAAGCTTGTTTAGAATTTATTAACAAAAAAAAAAAAAGGTGTAGACTTCTTAGCCGGCAGAAATATAATTTACACACTTCACATATTTCGAGCGTTTCAAGACACATTGCAAGGACTTATATATTTGTTTGTGTAAAGTGCCGCAGTCACTTTTACCGTCACGCCGTTGGGTCACCTTTATTTTTATATATTTTTAAAGACTATTGATTTAGGCAAGCTGGTGAGGCTGATTTCGTTCCCCACGAAGTAGGCGCTTCAGGACTTTTAACGTCTCCGTTCACGGACTTCCACTATGGGCCTCCTGCGTTGCCCAGGGGGTGCTGCGAAAAGGGACTTGTTAGGCCTTGTTTTGGGTAGTACAAACTTTAGCGTCTCAAACTGTCACGCATGCAGAAGCGTGCCTGCTCTGGTGCGGAGCGCGAGATCCCGATGAAAATACAAAGAAACAACAAAAATTCGAACGCCGTCAAAGCTAAGACGCTAAGCGCGTGAGCCAAGAGCACAGGTGGCCAAGAGATGCCGTTTCACGCGTTCTAAAGTAGACATGACAAAGAAAAATTAAAACGTCGCGACACAGGTGTTTTGACGTCACCACCCAGCGATAAGAGACGCGTACCCTAGCAGTGGTGTCATAAATTTGGCACTTTTGATTGGCTTGCGGCGTTGAGTCTAGCCGATTTCTGGCGTCCAAAGGTGTTTTTTCGTTCTTCAGCACCAGACAGAAATAAAACAGCTCAACCAACGTGCCATAAGTAGTGCGAGGCTCAATCAGGTGAGCTTGTACAAAGCTCCTGCGGAGGAGGCCTATTAGCCCCGTGCGCGACCGAAAGCGTCGCTGTGGTCGGCCTTCCACGATTGGCCGAACGCTGACTATGACGTCGGAAAGGGGATTTATCATCGACGGAAATAAGAGGAATGAAAGAACTTTAATTTTGACGGTGTTGGCAGTGTTCCTTTGAGAGCGCAAAGATTTCAAGCTTCCACCATGCTAATAAGAAACACCATCGAACTTGTTGTTTGCAAGGTAATGACGTCACAAGGGGGAACACAGGAGGGCGCCACCAAAACATCTCGCCGCTAATAGACGATTGCAAACGGTACAACTGGCCGCCGCCATGTCTCCGCTCGTGCGGACAAGCCCGTGCAAATGCAAGCTTGCCAAAGCTACGGTCGCGAGCACGACGCACGTGCTTGCACTTTTGGGGCACCAGTCGCGACGTGATGCTTGCAATTGTCTATAGATAACAAAGAAATATGTACTGATCATAAGACTGCTTTGAGTTGAAGCCAGAAACGAACACCCGCTCGTGCCTTTTATTCCTGAGCTCGCGCACCAGCGCGGCTGGAACGCGAGCGCGTCGGCAACACCGATACACGACACATCCTCGGGTCTTTAGTGAACGAAACAAAATCAAAGGAAACATTGCAACCGTATAACAAAAGATAAACACATATACGCATATACACACTAGGATAAAAAAAGGGGCACCCGTATTAAATCGATACCGCATCAAACGGGTACCGTACGTTTCAGACGGACACCGTTTCAAACAGATACCGTCACGTTTGATCCGAACGAATCGACAAGTTTGCCATCCGTTTAATTCATACGGGTCGACCAGTTTGTCACACGTTTGAATTTCAAATGTTTTATTCAGTAGGTTGGTCAACAGTGAGCATCAGGGTCGGAATGTCCCGTTTGTCTACTCAGTAGCACATGTCTTTCAACGCGAAAAGGTTCTGCTGAACATTTCACCCAGGAACAGAACAGACTTGTTGCGGCGACACCAAGTCATGCATTACAGATAAGAGGCGGTTCTGTAGGACTTTGGCTAAGATCTTGTAGGACGCGTTGAGGAGGGTGATTGGTCTCCACGCTACCAGGTCCCGTCGTCTCGTGTTGTCTTTGTAGAGCAGCTTTAGCACCCCCTGGCGCATGGACTGTGGCAGGCAGCCCTCATCTATGCTCATATGATAGATCTCGACTAGCGGGTCCGCCAGCAAGTCCCATAATTTTAGGTAAAATTCTGCGGGGAGTCCATGTGGGCCTCGAGCCTTGCCCTTGGCGAGGGAAGACAGAGCCTCCCAGCACTCTTTGTTGGTAACGGCGACATCAAGGCTTTCAACTTGGCGGTTGGTAATCCGAGGAAGTGGGTAGCAGAGCTTCTTCCAGAGAGTCTCGTCTACAGGGCGTTCTGTATAGAGGCACTTGTAGTATCTCCGACACTCTTCTACAACATCTTGCTGCGAGGTCAGAAGTGTCTTGCTGGCCCCATTCAGCTCAGTGTTTGTGCCTGTGGTTTGGACGTGAGCTTGGCTGCAAGGGCTACTCGAGGGGTAGGTCTTAGACTTGGTCTGCGCTGGAAGGACGGACCTTGGTCACATACCCTTGCCATGAGCAACTGCTGGAACTCTGCCTGAAGTTCAGTGTACGCTTCGACGTTGGCCGGAGAGTCCAGGCCGATGCGTCGTAGGTCTCGCGTTACCCATTGGAGCACTGAAACATCTTTGCGGCGCTCTGCCGCTTTCCGGTGACCCCAGTTTCTTAAAATCTCGGAGATTTCTGAGGTGAAGCTGTCCCTCCAATGCAGGTCCAGTTCAGCAGTAGTGAAAGCCCGAATATCTTTGACCACGTCCTCGTCTTGTAGCACCCTTGTGTTGAGGCGCCTCAAGGATTCTTGCCCGCCAGGGCCCTGGCTAGGCGTCATCAAAAGTAAAACAGCCCGATTGTTCGAAACGGTGGTCCCTACCGGGACGATCTCACAGTGCTTTAGGGCGTACACGAGGGCGTTGGGAACATAGAAACGGTCGAGCCTCACCGAGCGGCTTTGTGCTGTGAAGGTGTTGCATGGCACGTCGTCGTGTAGATGTGTCCAGGCGTCCACGAGCCCACAAGACGCCACTAGTTGGCGTAGTCCCTTGGCATTCTAAGGTGGTGCTTCCGCGTTCCTCCCAGGACGTCCTTTGTATGGTCAAGGTCGCAGTTTAAGTCTCCGGCCAGAATCAGCTCCCGTCTCCCCTGTAGGTAGAAGTACAGGTTGGTAAAAGACATTCCGCTTTCCACAGTCGACTGGGACGTAAACGTTGAACATCCTCATCTCCTTTCCCTTGAGCCCCACATCCGCCGTGAAGAGGCGTCCTTCGTCATCCCGTTGGTAACTGCTGGTGCTGCCTTGGAATCTCGGCGAGAACAGGATGGCCACACCTCGCGCTCTAGTTTCTCCGAAGTTGTGAAGGCCTGTGATCGACGCCCTGCTTTTTAAGCCCTGCACCTCCCGCATGCACGTAAGGTGAGCGTCCTGAAGGAGCATGACGTCGACTTGTAGCTGAATCATCAGCGCTCCTATCCATGCCTGCTTTGCTGGTGATCGCAGTCCTTTCACGTTTAGGGACATTATAAGCTTGGTGGCGGTAGTGGGGTGTTGTCCCAGTCCTGCTTTTTCCGTGGGGCCTCGGCCGACGTGGGTGGCATTGGCAGCTGCCCCAGCTGTCCTGGGAGCGGATGCCCTTTCCGCCTGGAGTCCGTGCTGTCCCTCGAGCTAGATGACGATCACTGGCGCTTGATGGACTGTGAAACTGCTTCCATTTGGTACTCGGTGGCCCCTCCTGTCGCCGTGTCGTCCTTTCTTTCAGGCCAGGAGGTCGACGATGGCAGTGTGGTCGACGACTCGGACGTTGATTCCGTATGCGTAGATTTCTCAGCTGATGCATCTTCTGTCGAAATGGCGGTGCGGTCCCGCTGCTGTTATCTGCCTCCTTGGGGTTGCTTATCAGAGGGGATGCAGCACCGCCCCCCCCCCCCCTGTCCACCTGCCGTTTCGACCGCTTGTTTGTCCACTTCCCGGGCGTCCGCTGTTGCGGTGTTAATCCCTTCGTGGCTTCCCGTTTTCTGCGCGGACCGGGGGGGGGGGGGGGGGGTCTCGCCCGTCAGCACGTTGGCGTAGGTGTTGACTGGGCACCGAAAGGACTGGTGATCTTCGCCGCACTGGTTGCACGGCATCCGACACTGAGGGCCGTCGTGACCGTACTCCCCGCACTTGGTGCATCGGAGATTCCTGCAGTCGTATGAGAGGTGGCCACCCAGGCCGCACCGTCTGAACTTTTCTTCATGCCCAAGTAGAGGCACATGCCTTAAAAACAGCAGACTTGGATGTAGCTTGGTCCCTCCTTCTTCATTTTCATGACGACCCGCCTGGTACCGGTCTCCAATGAGGAGTGCTCGCGGTGGGTCTCGCAAGTCATGCGGATGACCTTCCCGTAGGCGCTCAGGACCTGGGCGACGGCATAGTCGGGGACTTCCACCGGGAGCAGGAGGAGGGTCGGGGCCTTCAGCTTGAATGCCAACGGCAAAAGCTCATAGCTCCTGCCGCCGACGACCAGGCACCCTGCTTCACGTAGCTTTTCGGCTGCGTCCGTGGTCTTCACAGTGAGCGTGAATCGCCCACCACCGTACGGGTGAAAGGCCCGTCCACTAGCAGGAGGCACCAAGGCCAGGAAGGCTTCGATGCCTTGCTTTGTCAAAACGCCTTGTCCCACGTGCACATTAAAACTGAAGTCGCGTCGGACCTCGGGTACGGACCACCGCTGCGACAGCGACGCGGCGTCCATGCTGCTGAGCGTGGCGGCAACGATGGGCAGCAGGGCAGCTGGTCAAAAAAAAAGGGCGTGACCGATGCAGGAAAAAGACGCTCGATTGCAATTACTCGAAAAGGCGAAAGATAAAGTCTGCTTGGGGAATGTGAGTCACCTGTGTTGATCCATGAGCTTCATCAGGGGCAGACAGCATCAGCTTCAAGGGTCTTTTGCTGTTTGCAGTGTCTATCTGTGTTTCCTGCGAAGTACGAAAAATAAAAATTCGGATAAACTCTTTGGGTATATTTCAGGACCCGTGCGGTTGTAACTTTGTAAAGCAGCTTACCCTTTCGGCAGTTAACGGAAGCTGCTACACATCCCATGCCACGTCAGCCAAAAGCAACAAGTTTTGCTCCAAGGCTTCTTGCCCGACATTCGAGTCCGGTGCGCCCTCGCTTTCCGGCAGTTCCGACGCCTGCGGCGAAGACGGTTCGAGCGGAGGCGGTGGGATCATGTTACGGGCAGCTGAGCGACTCCAATTCGCCCGCCTGTAGTTAACAATCAGAAAAGAATGCGGGCAAGTCAGAGCGAAATGCGGAATACAATTCTATGCTTCGTCTTACCTTTCGTGCCTTCCGCCGCTTACACGCCTCTTTTTGTACGCATGGGGGAACAAAAGCGGCAGGTAGGCTGGGTTGGCCTGAATTTCGCTTTTCGTGTTATTGACAAAATGCTGGCTGCATATTCGCGTAGCCTTTATTGGCACCCACGGGAAGCATCACAGCTATTAAAAAAAAAAGCAAGGCAATTTTTTGTAGTAAAGCTACTGAATCACACTCTTAGATAAATGGGTATCGGTAGTCCTCCCTTAGGGGAGGAACAGTCTTGTAACCTATGTTCCTTCAGAAAGAGAGGAACTTTCGTCCCTGAAGCAGGGGAGCAAAGTTCCTCCGTCGCCTGCATCTCATTATGGCGGCCCTGAATTGAGCAAATCGAGCTCAATAAGGCTTAACTAGGACGCTACGTCTCTTGTACGGGACGAGAGGAGCAGCAAATAAAAGCGTAACACGAGCTTTCCGCGAACTGTGCTTATTTCCGAAGCCAGATTCCCCCCACAGGTACATAAACTTGCGTTTCGAAAGCAGTTACCCAGTCTTCTCGTCGACAGCACTGCGATGTTAAATGGAGACAACCGATACCCAGTTACTTCGCGCACTTTACGTCTTACCTTCGGTGTTCCTCGAGTCACTATTACTTCGTCAACCGCACATCACGGAGGAACGGCAAACCCAATCCGCGAAACCACAAGCCGCTCTCAAAAAAAACTAACTCGAAGCCACTGTTTATCGCGTAGCGTGAAAGGTTAAATCGCTTGCCACTAGATGGCAGGGTCAAGCAGAGTAATTGCAAGTAGCTAGGCTAGGTGGCGCTAGGTACTGCCCAATTCATGTTCTACAAAAAATATTTTTATTTCTTCAGCCCACCATTGCGCTTACGGATCTTCGGGAACCTCTCCTTTACTCACATTACACATACTACAAGCACCACGTGAACATACACTGAGCACATACACTGCACGTACAAACATCAATTCAACGGGATACTAACCCTAATGCTACACCCGAGCTCTGCTTTTCCGTCTTTTATACAGGTCGTTTTGAACGTACGGAATTTTTCGGTGACTGAATAAGCAATAAAACATATTCCCAGCATGTTGATTTTTTTCTAGCAATGTCATACCTTTGACAGTATTTTGAATGACTCAAGGGATGGATCTCTTAATAAAAAGCGAACGCTCGATCATGCCGTAAATATTTGAAATCCAATAAATCAAGCCGCTCCAATGCGGTTCGAAGCCATGAGTTTGTTTCCCCGCGCGGCACGTCGTAGCCTCTATTTCTATTGTAGTGTTTGTTTTTCTATTTGTGCTGTTCGCGCAAGTCTGCAATTGCCGTCTTGAATTAATCTCAGTAGAGCGGATATTCACTCAGCTGGAAGTAATGCTTCACGGGCTGAGAGATCGCTTTTCGATCAACTTGAGTGCAGTCAAAGCCGCGACTTGTGGCAGGTGTTAAGTGTACGGAGCTACGCCGTGGCGAGCTCGAAAACTTCTTGCGAGCATCCCAGCGCGCCACTTTGAAGGCAGTTTCTCCAGGGACCGTAGTATATTTATACAGCAAAATAAAGGGTAGCTTTTGTTTTTTCGATTTTACCTACTATTCTTTTTTTCATGCTAAAATTCCACTCTGTAAATATACCTACTTTCCGTCATGATTTCGTACTGTTCAGTCCTTTCCCCAGACGCAATCGCTCTCGGGCACGAGACAACCGACAGTCACATTGGCCACTGTACGATAGGAGCTTACTGTTCAGACCAGCGTTCCAACATGACTATCCGCACGTCGATCGATTGCACCTAACCCCTCAAGTGGTATTAAACTTTTTAATGTAAAGCGGAATGTCAACCTGCGACACCCCACCCCGTCCGATCACGGCCCGACCAGCGGCATCAATGCCCGACAGTTTACGTCATCTCATCTTGTTGTTACACCACTGATTCGCGAACACACGGTCACATCGGCGATAATTCCAGTCTTCCGTTCACAACCCACAACACTGCCATCACGATGTTGCTGCTATGTTGCTGACACGCACAAATACAGAACCACGTTGAACGCCGGTCGCACTTGGCATCGGAAAACAGAACCGAACTCAGCAAGAAAGGCGCCCAGGCAGCCGGCAGCAAAACCTGCCTGTCTTGGACGCAGTTCCTGCGATTTCCATAACGTCGAGAACGTCGACACAGTTCCGCGTGGTTTCGCTACTTTAGTTCCGCGTGAGCCCCGCAATTCGGAGACGGCCATCTTTCCCAGTGTACGTGGCGCTGCTGGCACTGCTCCGGAACTTCGCCGTTTCTAGCGGCTTCGTTTGCTCGTTTCATAAAATTAGTGATAAAAACGTCAATGCAACCGAAATGCTCTGCACGTTTGGACTAGAAGACGGAATTACAGGCGACCTTCGCTGCCGCTGAAGCTCAATCAACTCAACAGCATTTATTAGACAACGTGCGCGACCTGCTCGAAAACGAAACCGAAAGAAGTTGAGTCGGGAGGGCGAAAGCTTTCTCCAGTCTGCCTGGAGAAGGAGGAAAATGTCTCGTTCCTCCCTCCTTCTCGTGTCCGCTTGGGGGCGCGTCAGTAGAAGGGAGGAAGACGCGCCGTTGCTACTTTTTTCCTCCATTTTTTTTAGAGTGCACGTGTGCGTCTCGTACCACTTCCTGGGAAACGAATGAAAGTTCACCAGAGGGACTTTTCCCTTCGTGTTGAACTCGCTGTTGTGGCAGTTCACCACGCAACAATACCTGTTGCTTTTTCTTTCTTCGGCGCCGTATTCTTCATCGTATGAAGCGTACAAAGCATGCACGCCTCCACGAAAGTCTGCTTTGCGACTTCTAAATAAACCGGCCACCCCTCACTAGGGGAGGATAGGGCGCTGCCTATGCGCGGCGCAACTTCAGCTATACGCGAGAAAAAACAATTTAAATGTGGCCGCGGTGCGGGGTTAAAAGCTAGCCTGATAAGCACACTCTTGTTTATCGCAGTTTTGCTTCACAGAGATTTAGCTCTTTCGGAAGAAAAACTTGTCATCTGTTCGTGTCCCGTTTACAAACATGTTTCATGAACTAAATCTGAGTTTTGAATTTAATTATTAGGCTACTACCGAACGGTAGCAGCCTACCAAAAATTTCTCTACAGGCTCATTGGATTGCCCCTCCCTACGGTAGTCTTTAATAAAAGGTGAAAGGCTGTTTAGGAAAAGTTTATTGACATCAATCGACAGTGGTATTGAAGCTTGTTTAAAGAATATGGACCCTTCAATACGGTAGCACACTTTACAGAGGAGTGGAAAACAGTACCTTACCCCTCACGGGAAACTAGCGTAGAAAAACCACCGATTCAGTTAAAAAAGAGATACCTGAGAAGAGATAAAAAAAAAAAAGAACGTCTAACTCGGATGCCTTATCAGTAAGGGTCCTATCACACCCAGGGAAGTGGCGTGAAAGAAGGATACGGCCATTGGCTAATCGGACGTAGAGGCAGGACCATCGTCTCAGGAACTCCTGCTCTTTTAGCCAAAAAGGTTCGCCGTCTAAATAATGGTACAAGGAACCACGAAGACGGGACAGCAGAGGCCAAATGGCTCGCGTACGACGCTGCTGGCCCACAGCAGCACAAAGATTCTGCCAAAGCACATGCTGGCCGAATGCTAAAGGCCGGTTCAGACACTTGCGTTTGAGTGCGTTTGACTGCGTTGCGGCGAGAACCGAAAGCGAGTCACCGACACATCTGTGCTTCATATGAAGCGTGGAATCAAATTCAAGGAATCTTCTTGGCACGCGATATAAGCAGCAGGGATGTCCTGGTGTCTCGCTGCCGCAACGCAGTCAAACGCAGTCAAACGCAACTGTGTGAACCGGGCTTTAGAGGAGGAGGGCGAAGCCTCCTCGAGGATAGCGGCGGCCCGAGACGAAGTGCACGATGCCCACAGTGCGGAAACCGTGGTGCACGAGACGCAAAAATGATCGCGCAACGCTGCAAGTCGCAAAAACGTGGGACTTCGTCTCCACTTCCCCGCAGTTGGGGCAATGGGAATCGGGTACCATGCCCCAACGTCGCAGACGATCCCTGGTCGGATGAACCTCCCATCCTCGGCGCCTCTCGAGGTCTTCCACGGGTCCAGGAGGACGGCGGGAAACCAAGGAGTCCCACGGAAAAGCGTTTGCCCGTGCTGGCTCATCCGTTGTGATCCGCGTCAAGCAAACCTCCTCGACTATTCGAGCCGGTGGCTCGTCCCGCACCCTGAGGTCTGGCGCCAATCTGCCTAAATCTTCTTGAAAAGTCACCACCGTTTGGTAGAAAGGGGGTGTAATCTCAGCGCTCGGGTAGAGGTTGCCGAGGGCCCGAGGTACGAGTCTTCGACGCGAGGGACCCAAGAAATACAAGGCAAAGGAGCGCGCCTGGTGTTCTGTGTCGTCAAGTACACCCAAGATGGTGCGAAGCGCGAGTACGCGCGACATGGTGTCGATACAAGGAATTCCCCTTCCACCGAGTGACGTCGAGAGACGGAGAACAGCTTTGGTCACGAGCTGCGTGCCCTGGCTCCAGTAAAACCCACAAAGGCAGGTCGTTACACGCCGGAAAAACCGGGGTGGAGGGAGGCCGACGTGGGCCGCATAAAAAAGTTGGCCGCAAAAAACCGCTCTCACAAGACACGCTCTGTCACGAAGCGACAACGCAAACGGTTCCGCCAGAGCAACTTGGCGCTCGAGCGCGGTGTTTATAGTCTCCCAAGTGCGTGGTGACACTCCACAACAATAAAATACACACCTAGGACACGAACCACGGCTACAGTTCGGATGTCTGCATGTAAAGAGGGAGGGGAGCTTCCGAAACGAAGAGCTTTGCTCTTGGAGGTGTTTAAACGCGCTCCCGAAAGGAAACCGTACTTTGAGAAAAGCTGTGCAGCGGACTCAAAGCTATACAAGTCACGCAAAAACAAACTGACATCGTCCTCGTACGCGCTAACTGCGACATCACCGCAGCCAGGTAACGGAAAGTCGCGCATGTGGGAGCAAGACACAAGGCGCCAGAGGAGAGGATCTAGACTTAGGATATAAAACAGGGGAGACAGGGGGCAACCCTGCCGCACTCCCCTTGTCACGGAAAAGGGAGCAAGGATGCGCCCATTTACTTGGAGATGGCTCGTCAGCCCCCTGTTCAGTGATCGGAGCAGGGCTATAAAGGTGTCAGGAAACTCAAAATCTTTCAAACCTTCAAACAGAAAACAGTGCTCGACTCGATCGAAGGCCTTGGCCTGATCGAGGGAGACGAAGCACCCCGACAAGTGTGTAAAATTGGCGTACAAAAAAAAGTTCGCGAGTGAGAAACAGGAAAGAAAAAACATGGTGCATACGGTGTATGTTAATTCATGAGTGATGAAGCACTTTCAAAACATATACCAAACATTTTGCGGTAAGAAACGCATCGTAAACTGGTGCACACAAAAAAACAAGACATCCCATAACCAGTTATGCACATGTTACCCCCTGAAAAGTAAATAAATACCGTAAATCGTTGATTGCTCAAAAAGTAACTAAATACGTTACTCGTTACCGATTCTCGAAAGGATCGCGTTGCTTTACCTCAAAAGAAGCGAGTTACGTTTCTCGCGACTTTGATGACGAAATAAATACTTGCTTTTGTTTCATGGTTGATTGTGTTTTTTTTTTTCAAGTAGTTGTTTCACTTAAGCAGTAGCTTCCTTTCGAAGTTAATATTAATTATGTTTCCCCGCTTCATCGAGGCACACATCTCGGGAGACGCTGAAGAGTTGTTCTACTGACGCGATCGAATGAACGGAAGTGTTGTGCTTCATGAAGAGATGGTGAATCTAGGATTCCCCTCTTTCTCTTTTTCTCTCTGCTTCTGAAGTTCGAAGTTGACAATGGCTTCTGTGCCTTCCGGCGTTGGCAACCTCCGGGTTTACATTCAATCCGTACTCGGTTCTAGAAGGTTCAACCAACAAACCTTATTGTGTTCGCTGGGTGAAGGACATTCCCAGCTGTAGAGTTCAGTACAGCAACGTTTATCACTGGACACGTCAGTCGAACTGTTCGACTGACGTGTTCAGCGATATACGTTGCTGTACTTTCATACTGTTTAGTTATTTTTCGGGTTGCCCACCTACTGTTCTCGCAATAGACGCATACTCCGGTTAGAATTAAAACGAGGCGGTTTAAACGTTGTTGTACACGTTACTTCTCAAAAGTAACGAAATACCGTTACTCGTTACTTGGCCTTAAAAGTAACTAAATATGTGACTCGTTCCTTTTCTAGAAAAGTAACTAAATACGTTACTCGTTACAGAAAAAAAGTAACTAGGTAGGAGAAACTCATTACTAGTACCGCGTTACGTACATGGCTGCCCATAACCTCCCAACTTGGTTGCTTTTGCGTCCAAAACTTGAACCTGATCGCGCCAATAGACGTCATTGTTAGGTTAGTGTTCCAGGAGAGCTTCAAGATAACTGGGTGGCGATCTCTTCTACGCAATACATATAAAAATAGTCGGCGATGAAGGCCAATCGACATGCCAAATGCCCAAACACTTATGTTAGTTGACGAAGCTCCTCGTATTTTCGCCAAATATCTCTGCGAGACCGACGGTTTAAAAGAAAAGTCACGTCATTCGCGTAGGCTAAAATACGCATCTCTTTCGCTTCCAAGAGCCAAATAAAGAATAGAAATACTGAGGGACAAGGACAGACAGCACAGTTCTTTAAACTAGCGACGAACATTTACTCATGTCTCCTTCAATACGTACAATCTCTTTCCCAACTTACTAAACTGAAGAAGATACATAAAAAAGCGGAAAGAAAAAGAAAATCCCCCAAAATAAAAGAACGCTAAACTAGAAGAGAAATAAAAAATAAAAAAGGAAAAAATAAGGCAGAAGAAAAATCATTGACAAATTCAGATTCATAAGCACATTGACTAATTGAGTTCTGGCTTTAGGTAGTTCATCTCATTGGAAAAGCCACGAGAAGGAGCCGCGATGTTGTGTACGTCACCAGCTATCCTGTGGGCTTCAATAATCTATCGGCCGAGCTTGTGCTTGTGTTTCCCAATTATGCTGGAGTCCTGGAAAGGAGTTTCAGAGTTCGTGGAGAGGCGATTATGCACAACAATTGGACGATAAGATTCGCTCGAAGCACGGGAAACGTCGAGGACGCGCTCTCTTAAGCGGGCGATCAGGCAACACCCTGTCTGACCATTGTATCGGTCACCGCATCAAAAGGGGGTGGAGTATACCACCTGTTCTTCACAGGGAACGGTCTGATTCTCATGTTTGATGGCACATCCTTTGGAGACTTCGTTGTCATTAGCACTTGTGCAAAGTTGTTTTAGGCGTAACATCTTTTTCGTCTTTTTTATTTTTTCGGGTATTTTTTATGTATCTCTTTTTTCGGTTTAATAAGTTGAGAGGGAAATTGTACGTATTGAAGGAGACATCAATAAATGTTCGTTGCTGGCTGAAAGACCTGTGCTGTCTTTTCTTGCCCCTTTGTGATTTTATTCTTTCCTTGATTCTTGTATTTTCACCAACACGCTTTTGTTCTTTTTTTTCTTTAACTTCCAACTTGAAACCGCGAATGAAACCACTCTGAATAATACTTACGACAAAACGGATCAATAAGTATACAAGAAAAGCAACAGCGAAAGTAGACAGCTTTGTAGCACCGAAGAGAAATTGCACACTTGTTTACAACGAGACTTATGGCGCAGTTTCAGTACGCCGTGCGTACACTGTCGCACAAGATAGGCCCCAGACTTACATGTTCTATTATAGAAAACATAACTTTTTTTTTTTTGTGACGCACGGTCGAACGCTTTTTTTTTTTTAAGCCTGCCGGTAACATGACAACTCTGCGCACAAAAAAGTCGCAACTCCCCAGAATGCTCCGGGCGACATGCACATTTGTTACAATGCTCCTCCCTTTTATTCCCCACTTCTCAATCTGAAACATTTCCACTAAAACCTTATTCAATAAACCTTAGGTCCTCACTTTTGGGTATAAAATCGTCCACAAAAACGAGAGATTTCAGTCTGTTTGCTTCACTAAATACGCAGTGCGAAAAAAGAAGAAGTTGGCCCTAAACGCTTTGTAAAACTGAGCACCCAGACCGTCTGGTCGTCGAGCTTTGCCAGGCTTCAAATGGTCAACCGCCTTTTCAAATTCCGATAACGTGATGAGCTGTTCAAACTTTTCTTTTAAATCGGCTAAAAATCTCGGCAATAAAGGCAAATAAAGCCTCTGGAAACCTTATTTTTTGGCACATGGTAACTGAAATGTTCTTTACAATATTCTACGAAAGCGCGTTCGATAATTCTTTATAGCGCGACGGTTCCCCCTGATACACAATCTCACTTACTTCATTCTTACTCACGTATTTTTTGGCCATTTTGCCATTTTCGTGGTTATAGCTCCGAGCCATAACCGCTTCCAGTATCAAGAACCTAGAGGATTTTCTTTTTAAACTGACCATTTCGTCGGAAAACGAACCGAGACAAGTGTATTCCTCCTTCATCAGCTTCGGAAGTAGCGCGTTTAAACCATTCCCTTCTTTCGTTTATTTGTGCTTTAAGAAACTGAAGCGTTCAAGAGCTGTCATCTTAGATTCCTGTTTAAACAGTTCCCCTTTAATTCCGAACTCTTCTGTACATTAGCTCTTGCCAAATCTTTAAGATTTCGGCGAAACCCTGTTTACAAACCATTATTTATTTAGAAGCTTTGCATTAAGCTTACCTAAATCCCAAACAAACTTCTTCGACGTGTCTTTAAAGGAACAAAGCTTAAAGGAGGCAGGAGCATGATCGGTAAAGCACACGTGATCAACCTCGTACTGCTTCCACCCTCTGACAAGGTTGACAGAAACGTACGGTCTATTCAAGCGCGCGTGGCTTGCACCTTGAAATTCTGTGTACAGTACACCTCGCCCACTTGACGCGCAAACAACATCTTCTAGCTCACTGCTTTTGACCAAATTATAAAAAAAAAAACACGCTGCTAGATTCTTTATATCGCGCGCCTTTCGCTCTGACATGCCCCGCACAAAAACAGTTAAGATCACCCCAAAATAGGAAGTCAGTTGGTTTGAACGTACTTTTCAATGAAATAAAAAAAAATATTATACGTTCCTCCGCCTTCGCAGGAGCCTATATACGCAGCACACAGCCACGCACGCGTCAATATCGTATATGGGCACCCTGCATCCGCTAGGAGCCGCTAGCGATCGCACAGCGAACAGCGCCGCGCGCGGCCAATTTTGAGTCAGCGTAGGGAGAGCAGTAAATTTGCTCCGCTGCCGCTCACGCTGCTCCCTCGCTTCGCCAATGTGGCAGCCCAAGCAGGCACGTCGAGCTTGCAACACTCAACGGTGTACCACCACAATCGAGCTGCGACTGCCGAGGTAGGTAGGTATAGTCGGTTACAAGTTAAGAAGGTAGGAGAAGCTCCTCCCACAAGCGTGGTGCGCCGGTTTCAAATCCCTCCACAATCGAAAGAAGAGTTCACTGGAAACGCTCCTTGTTCCGCTTCAATGGATAGATAATGGCCACAGAGTGGTGCCAACTTGTCTCCGACCCCCACTTTTTAAGAAAGCGACCTTTGTATTCATCGGAGAAGGAACCGAGCCCCTGAAAGCAGCCTTTGTATCAATCGGAGGGGGAAGCAAATCCCCGAAAGTCGTCTTTATTTCCATCGGAGGGGAAAGACTCTAATCTCCCTCTCGTGGCTTCCACAATGCTAAGTCAAAGTCGAAAGATTAAGCAAATATGTACAGAAAGGCAAGACTCTCCTCGCGCGTTGGCCGCAACGTCACGGAAACGATGGGACGCTATTGGATGCGGAGGTGGCGGAGGGATATGTGATTCCCTTTGAGGGGCATTTGCCGCTACCTTCTTGACTTGTAGCCTACTATAGTAAACGTTTATTGCAAGAAACATTCGAACGGTCGCCCTAGGCGTGGTTCGAGGAGGGAACAGGTTCTGAGGCAGTCTTTGACGTGAAGGAACGGCCGTGCTCAGAACGTCGACTCTAGGCCTGTGTTCTCCAAGTACAGGGGCAAGGAGTCCAGGATCAGTGCGATTCTGGCCGAGTCTCCCTCAGGCCGGGCCCAGCAAGAAGACTAAGCGCCCTCTTTCTTTCGTCGGTGAAGTGACCGCACTCCCACACGAGGTGGTGCAGGTTTGCACTCAGGGTTTCTTTGCAGTAGGGACAGATCTCGGGCTATTCCAGTGAATGTTGGCGTTGCATCTGCTGCGGCTGTGGCGGGGAGGCCGGCGGACTGGCTGCCGACACTGGTGGTCTGTTTCTGCCGATCTTGCCAGCACTCAGTTCCCACTTGCGTCGGTCGTGGGGGGTCACGGCACTGCCGGTCCTGATCCTGCGCAGAAGGACCATTTTCTTCCTGGAGTAGCGGCCGAGCGGGATGGGGTCGGGTTCGCGCGGAAGGGAGGCCAGGAGCCTCTTCTTTAAGTCTTGTCTGACCTTCCTCATTGCGTCTTCAGGGACGTAGGGGGTCCGGTCTCTAGTCTCGTCTTGTTTCCTGGGGCTGGTCTTGCCAGAGTTGGATGAAGTGCCGGGCAGGGAGTCCACACCTTGTGTTCGCGAAAGGAGAAACGTTGCTAGCGCTTCCGCGGACCGGTGAGCGGCCTCGTTGCCCGGTATTCCGGCATGGCCGGGGACCCAGTGTACAGTGGCCTTAACGTTCTTGCTCTCGAGGCGCCTGGCGAGTGCAAGGCTGCGCCGGGTGGTCGGGCTGTTGGGGTCGTGCTTTCGGCACCTTCGTATGGCTTCCTGGGCGTCGGTGTAGATGTCCACCGTCTTCACTGGTGGGTTCAGGCTTTGGGTAACGTGTTCCAGGGCGTGAAGGATCGCCTGGGCTTCGGCTTCCTCGGGCGTTCCAGTGGTCTTAGTTTCCCGGCTCCATGACTTGTTTTGGCGGAGATCGTGCCAGGCCGTGGTGGTGACTAGATCCTTGTGTGCTGCGTCTGTGTACAGCACGATGGCGGTGGGGTCTTCCAGTTTCGTGGTTACGACGGTCAGGTGCTTTTGGGCGTAGTCCCGGCGCCGTTCTGGTTGGTCCAGGCCCATATTCCGCGGTACAGGCGTGCTGGAGGCCACGTCTGCTATTTCCCAGGGGGGTATTGGGCGGCCGAGTCTAGGAAGCGTGGACACGTCTTGTCGCAGGAGTCGTAGTATGGCCCTGCCCTGTCTAGTGTGTTGCAAAGAGACAAGGTGCAGTTCGTGCTGGTCCTTGGCTAAGTCCTGTAGTTTGGGGAGGGGAACGCATCTATGCAGCTCCTCCAGTTTCGTGTGTATCAGTAAGCGCGCAATAGTTCTTCGGGCGTCATTCTGCCATCTTTCAATTGCTCGCCAGTGACTCTTATTCAACTTGTAGTAGTTTGCGCCGTAAAGTACCTTGGAAGCTAGCACGGCCCGTATCAGGGTCTTAGCCACCTCCTCGCTCGCACCACCGGTCTTTTGGGCGATGCGGCGGACCAGTGCCGTGCCCTGTTTCCAAATCTTGGCCATCCTGGTTAGCCATTCCTTGGGGGACTTTCGTTGGTTGAAGAACACTCCCAGGATCTTGTGCGTCTCTGCTTGGGCGATGGGGAGACCACCGAAGGTCAAGTCGTGAGTTGGGCTGCCTTTGCGGGCAAATATCATGTATCTGGTTTTGTCTGGCGACGGGGAGAGTCCGGTCTCTTTGAGGATTGCTTCGATGGTGTCCAGTCCTTTCTGAAGGGTCCGCTCCCGCCTCGCCAGGTTCCCACCTGACGTCCAGGTGGTAATATCGTCTGCGTATATGGTAAACTTCAAGGTGGAAATCTTGTTCAGGCGCCACGCCAGCGGGGCCATTGCCAGGTTAAACAGGATCGGGGAGATCACCGCGCCCTGGGGCACACCAATATCGTTGTTCCTTAGAGGTCCACACATGTCGCCAGTCTTGATGGAGTACTTCCTTTGTTTTAGAAACCCCTTCACAAAGTTGAGCGGCTTGTGCGTGATGCCACCGTCTTGGAGTGCCTTTACGATCGCTTCGTGGCGTAGCGAGTCGAATGCCTTACAGATGTCGACCGCGACGAGCGAGCAGGTGCTTCCCTTGCGGTAGACGTCTGTGGACAGAAGTAGGAGGCTGTCTCTCGCACCCAAATGTTGTCGAAAGCCCGTTTGTGCCGCGTGGAAGAGCTTGCGGTCCTCGGCGATCCAAGTGATGCGGGCTAGGACGATTCTCTCGAACAGCTTGCACATTACCGAGGTCAGGGATATAGGCCGGGTATTCTTCGGTGTGTTCGGGGGTTTGCCCGCTTTCGGAATCGGGGTAACCCACGACTCGCGCCATTCGTCCGGGAGGGTGTCGGTTTCCCACATGTGGTTGAACCAGCGAAGGACTTGCTGCTTTCCTTCTTCGGGTAGGTTCCGCAGCATGCTCGCGGTGATGCCGTCTGGGCCGGGAGCAGACTTTATTCTCCCTTGGTCGATAGCGGTCTCGAGCTCCCATCGGGTGATCGGGGTGTTCCACGGAGGAGGGTCTTTCGGTGCTGGTTCTTGAACGTAGATTGCTGCATTCGGGGTCGTCGAGGGTTGGGGGAAGAAGGCGTTTCCCATGTCTTCAAGTACGTCCTCGAGGGGTTTGTCCAGGGCTAGGGCCATGTTTTGTCGTGTTGCCGACCTTGGTGATACCGAGCATACCTCGGAAGGTGCGCCATAGCTTGCATATTGACGTACGCTGGTCAAAGGAGGCGCAATGGTCGAGCCACTCGTTAACTCTGAGCTTGCGTGCATATTCCTCTGCTTCGGCGGTGATCCTGTTCACTTCCTTCAGTGTGTTCCGGGCTTTGGTGTTCCTGTACTCCGTGAGTTTGCGCGTGCGGTGGTCCCACAGGGACAGGAGGTGGGTGTCCGGCGTGGGGCAGTCCCAGTTCACCTCTTTCTTGGTCGAGGCTTCTTTTGTGGAGACTACTAGCAAGGCGCAGATGGTCGTCGACATGTCGTTTTCGTCAATATGGGCGCGTAAAAGGGCTCGGAATTTGTGTCAGAGGACTGTGACCACAGCTTTTTGGCCTTGGCCCTGTTCTTGATACGGATCGATATTTCTATGGGGTAGTGGTCGCTGCCCCACGCGTCGGGGAACACCGACCACTCCATCCCCTCGATTCTTGAGTCCACTAAGGTTAGGTCGGGGTTGGTGTCCTGCTGGTTGGCCGAGGTGCCTACTCTCGTCTTCTCGTGCGTGTCGTTCGCCAGCTCGAGATCCGCCTTCTCGTAAGCTTCCAGTAATCTGGCTCCTCTCTGGTCGTCGTCATCGTAGCCCCACTCCCGGTGGTACGCATTAAAATCACCGCCTATGACCATCCTATTATCTGGGTAGGCCGTTCGTAGCTCTTCTAGCCAACTGAGGTTGGGGTCTTCGGCGGTAGGGCGGACGTACGCCGACACTAGGATGAGCTTGTGGTTGTCCATGAGTGTGCGCACCGCAGTGACTTCCTGGTCTGGTGTGCACCATTTCTGCGTGTCAATTTGGGCATGTGGTAGGGTCCTCTTGAGGTAGACGGTGGCCAGTCCTCGTGCCTCAGGGGGGCCAGCCTTTGTATATTTCCGTTCGATCGCAGGGTTGTGGAAGTAGTTGTATGCGGAGAGCCTGGGGTCTTTCACGTTGGTTTCTTGCATCAAGATCGCGTCGTACGAGTGTCGGTGTTGCGCCAGTCGAAGCTGGAATTCGTTTTTGCGTTTGGTTAGGCTTCTGCAGTTCAATTGTAGGATCCGAAATTGTGTCGGGACCAGGGGTGAGGCTAGTGACGGTATGAATTCCCCGGGGCCTTGAGCTTGCTGGTTACGAGGATTGCTGGTGTGACTGCTGCGTGGATCCCCCTTGTTCCGCGGCTTATTGTCCAGGGACATTAACGGTGAGGATGGGCTGACGTAGTTGGAACTGGGCGGTGCCGGCGGGGTGGGGGCAACGGTTGAGTGGTGGAGCTCGGCTATCAGTTGATTAAAGTGGGCCTGCATTTGCTGCTGCATTTGCTGCTGGAGTTGTACTTGCTTTTTTTGCAGCCATACTTGCATTTGAGACTTGAGGTCATCCTGAGATGGTGGAAGCTGGGATTGCTGCTGCTGTGGTTGCTTGTTGCTTGCTGGAGGAGATGCGGGGTGGTTTGCGCGTGATTGCGGCACTTCTCGCGGAGGTGGCGGCGGGCTTGGGTGAGTTTGAGGCTGGCTCGACACTTGATGCTGGGAGCACGGCTGGAAATTAACTTCCAGTTCTTCTATCCTTTTTTGTAGGGTAGCCATTTTGCGTCGGCGGTCAGCAGCTATGCGTGCGTGTTCTGCTTCCTCCTCCTTATACCGCTTGAAGAGGGCGAGAAGCTCGTTGCGTTGGTCCATGAGCGGCGTGGTTGATGGGGTCCTGCAGTTGCGAGGCGTGGCTTTATGTGCGTACGTGTCTTGCGGTGGTGCCGGCTGGTCAATAATGTTTTCAGTCGATCGGGGCGATGGGTTTTTCGTCTGCTTGGGGGAGGGCGGGGCTTGCCCATCTCCTGCATGTGGGGTCTGGGCTTGCCTTCCCAACTGTGGCTGCTGTGGGGGAGGATCGGGAGCCTGGCCTTGGTTTCCCACTGCTGTTCGCCGGCGCTGCTGTTGTTGGTTCAAGGCCGGACGTGGACGGGCACGGGCCTGGATCCTAGAGTCTGCCTTTTTCCTCTCTGGACAGTCCCGGGAGGTGGCGACGTGGTCTTGGGAGCCGCAGTTGCGACACTTGACTGTCTCACAGCGGTGCCCTTCGGTCAGAAGACCGTCGCAGGACTGGCAGCGCTTTTCCTGCGTGCAGATGTCCGACTTGTGGCCCAGTCCGTGGCAGTTGTTGCAGACCACCGTGGAGGGGCGGTACGGCTTGACTTGGATGATCTCGTGCCAGGCGCAGATGCGGCGGGGTACACCCTGGCCTTGGAAGGTCAGAAGGTATGTGCCGTTGGATCCCAGCGGCCTGGCCTGAACAATCTCGTGGTAGTCGGCTCGGAGCCCCTCGAGGAGCTTCGCCGGTGGAATACCAGGTGTCAGGTGAACGACCCCGCGTGGGAATTCCCTGGTGGCCGTTCGGTAGACTTGTACGTCGACTCTGCCGCTGCCCGTCTCAAGGTGCGTGAGCTGAAGTAGACTTGCTAGGTGTCGTTCGTCGTAGACCGTGACGGAAATTGTATTCGTCATTCCGTTGCGGCGGTATTCGAGGCGATCTTCAAGAACGGACTCGCCTATTGTTCTTTGAAGTTGTTCTCCGATGAGATAGCTCGGGAGTTTTGAGACGTCGAAGTGGGCCCGTGGGCGGATTGTGGCTTGGTATTTGTCCAGGTCGTGACGGGGTAGTTTGCTACCTTTGTCCACTTGTTGGTCCTTTTCCTGCGGGATACGGTGATCCAGGGGAACTGACTGTCGGAGTCGGTGAAATCGGTGGAAGCATCTTGGTCGTCCTCGAAATCCGCCGGGCTGCGTTCGGAGCATTCACTCTCGTTGCGGGCCCTCTTTGGGGGCGGGGGGGGGGGGGGGGGGGGGCCTGTCCGTGATGGTGGTGGCGGAAATTCCTTGCTTGGATGTTGTCAGCGCTTCGTCGGGTAGCGGAGGTGCGTCGGGTGTCATTTCCGTGTCGGGAGAAGCCGGTAGTTCCGTGCTGGAGGCGGTAGCCATCGTAGCCGAAGGCCGGGCGAGCTAGGCCTAACGTTAGGCCCAGCCTTCCCACTGGCCTGGAACGGCGGCGGCGTCGATGCCGGAGGCTTCGGCAGAAACGCGGCTGTGACACTCACTTGCCTTCGGGCAGCTCTTTCCGGTGGCAAGCGATGCTTTCCGGCGGAAAAAACGAAGCTCGAGTTCGGGTTCGGGCGGGCGAGCGGCGGGCAGGGGCGATTCATGCAGCTCGGCGGGAGCGCCGAGAAACACGACCTTCTCCCACGGCGGCTTAATCGCGAGTCCCGACTGCCGAGGTCGCTTCCCGATGAGTACGCGCGAAGCCGCCGCGAGAGGCGCGCGTATCGGCACTGAGTTACATCTGAAGGGTGCCCGTACTTCGTGTCAGCTTTAAATACAGACGCAGCTAACACCTTCAGCTGATGAGACCAACCAGACAATGTCAAAGAGCACAATCACGGCGTTTGTCATGTTTCTGTACGTGTTCTATTTTCGCTAAGAAAATCGTAAAAAAAAAAAGACCCAGTGACTTGCGCTTTTGACGCCGCTTGATTGATCCATTAGGTCGTAGCGTCGGCTGCGTCAGGACTTAAGCTGTAACAAAGTATAGAAACTGTCGGCTTACGCCCGGAATGTGCTATAATATTAAATATAATTTTTCACATTTATGCGATGTGTATCGGGAGCTTATTTCAGACTTTTCGCATCGTGTTTAAGTCCGTTAAGGCTACATTATATCCGGTATAATCACGTAAGTTTTTCGACCAGGGTGGACATTTTATAAGGGGCTAATCGTCACGAAATAAATTTTTTTGAATAATTTTATTTAGGGAAAATAAACATATGGTTCCAATTAACGTCAGCGAAAACCTAGACCAGTGAATTTTAGAAAGAATCACAGCACATGAGAAACGCGGTTGTGCGCTAAAGGTACCACTCAATGAGAAGGCCGCGGTTGTGCGCTAAAGCTACCATCATGCCAGATTATGAGAACTCAACGCACACCTAATAGCATCGTCTGAAAGCGGGAATGTATCGGCCGTTTTTTACGAATTCGTTCATCTTTTGAAATTTCGGCACTCGCGCCTCGCCAGGTAACTTTCTTAGGAAAACGCAGACCCCAAATAAAGGCGGAATATCAAATGTAGAGCCCTCGTGCCCATCCTGGTATTATGGCAAATATTCATAAACGAATCTTTGTTGAGGAAACAGATCTTAAATTGGGGATGGTTTGGCGGTTTCGAGGCATTCGTTCGTTATTTTAAAGTTTGCCACACGCGCCTCGCCAGGGAAACTTTTTGAGGACAACGCGGTTCCAAGATAAACACATAATATAAAGTCTAGGGACCTCGAGACCATCCTGTTACTAAGGCAAATACTCAAAAACGAATCCTTTTTGAGAAAACCGATCTCAAATTGGGGATTGTTTGGCTCTTTTTTAGGCACTCGTTCATTATTTGAAATTTGGCCACACGCGCCTCGCTCGGGAACTTTTTAAGAACAACCGAGTTTCCAAATAAAGTTAAAATGTAAAATGTAGAGCCCTCAATCCAATCCTTGGAATACGGCAAATACTCCAAAATGAATTCTTTTTGTGAAAACTGCTCCCAGATAGTTCGATCGTTTTTACACATTCGTTCATCTTTTGAAAATTGGGTACACGCGCCTCATCCAGGAACTTTTTTCAGGTCGGCCGAGAACTTAAAGGGGCACTCAAGTGAACCCTGAGATCGTCTATTTATTGCCATAACTCAATCTACGGGCTCTTAGCATCCTAAAAAAACCCGATATCACATTTAAGAGCGGCCCATTTCCCTATTAAAAGTCCAATCAAAGATCGTGCCGCGCCCCTTTTTCTGCGCCCTGGCGGAGAACACCAGGGGGTGCCATCTAACCGGAAGGTAGCAGGGGAGGGCAGGTGACAGCCAATCACGACGACAGCTTCCCGGCGGCCTGATTTTTCAAAGGCGCATGTATTAAAAGATTTAGTCCGTCGAGAAGCCGTCACCAGTGATTGGCTGTCACGTGGCCTCCACTGCTGCCTTCCCGTCTGGTGGCACCCCCTGGTGTTCTGCGCCGCGGCGCAGAAAGGGGGCGTGGCACGATCTTTGATTTGATTCTTAATAATGAAATCGACCACCATTGAATGTAATTTCGGTTTTTTTTTTTTACGATGCTTAGAGCCCATAGATGGAGTTATCACGGTAAATAGACAATATGAGAATCCACTGGGGTGCCCCATTAACGCGGCGAACTAGAAGGCACGTTGTGCCCGCAAAAGCTGGAAGCTCGAAGACGCGCCGAAGGTAGAGTTAAATAGAAACAAGAATGACCTAATGTGTGTGCCATATATGACCATGTGCTGGTCGGAGACACCGGCAGCCGTTCTCGTTCGAAACAACAAGCGCCGTCGAATCCACGGGAACGGCCAACCCAGTGAAACATCTGCTATTTAGCCGGCCCAGAAATGTTCAACTGGGGTGTCTGAGTTTGTAAATGATAGTAGTGGTATGCGATGAAAATGGGAGTGAAGCTTGTATTGTTTGAATGGGCTCCGTAAAGTGCGCTAGAATTTTGAATACGTATAGTATTGCGTAATTTGGGTCGTACTCCGTCTTCCGTGCTAGTCTCTTGAGTCAACGTAAAAGGCTAGCTACGATTATAACACACTGGTCGTCTGTCAGAGAGTGGTTGTTAGGGAAAAACGAGTGCATCGCTTCCATCAAAGTATCCCGGCGAATTTACCGGAGTCGATTTGACACGACTCGGGCGAAGCTGGCATGTGACTAGCTTCGACGGACGCGATATTGTGGTTTTTTTTTTTCCATCGACATTCGTGTGAGATTACGGAGAAAATAAATGCTGGTGTGCAATCGTTATCCCCACCATTACCTTGTTTTCGAACTGCTAACTACTACCCAAAATTTCTACTTCGAAGCGTGACCACACGGCTCGGGCGAACCACACACCGATCGCATGTGTTGCACCGACCAGAAAATGGGAATAAGCTGCGCGAGACGACGCGGCTGCCACGTCATTTTGCGCTGGCTCGCGTTGCGTTCGTCGACCAAAATACTTATTTCCAATGGCGTCAAATTGCGAATCTCCATCACGTGCACGCGCACACAGCTGATGAGACGTAGTTCCTCCGAGGCAGCTGAAGCTTGGGACTAGTTGGGATCGGGAACCACTCTGCTGATCCGTCCGTGCGGGCGCTCCTTTGTCTACAGCTTTACTCGGGGAATTCGCCCTGAGAAAGTGCGTGTCCGCGACCTTTGAACATTTTTAAGATGGAAATAGGCCACGCACGAGTGGATTTTTTTTAAAATTTGGAGATGCTTTCAGTGCGTAGATCGCGTTATCACCATGAAATGACGATCTCAGAAACCACTTCATGTGTAAAAATTCGACCTCACCATACTAGATAACAATGTGATAATCGCCCCTGAAGTCGTCGAAGGTTATCAGGTTCTTTAGTGTTCAATTGTCCTTCGTTACGTAACGAGACGTGGGGGGAAGAGTCGGGGGAACTGATAAGGGGATAAGGGCGAAATAGGGTTCTGAAAGCGGGGGAGTTTGAGGACGGGGGAGATAACACAGGGAATTTGCGGCGGGGATTTTGACACAAATATTTAGGGTTCCGGTTATTTCGTGTACCACCCGTGTGAACGTGTGCAAACTCGGTGGAAGTCGTGTGTTTGTGTGGGGGGTGGGGGCGGGGTATTATATACAAGATGTGTGAATGAAATATTTCAGCTGCGTTTGAGGCGTGCATGTTTGTCCCCTTGTCTTCCGTTCACCTTCGATTTAAAATCACGTTGAAAGGTCGTAGAAAGGGTAAAAACACAGGCGAGCAGATGAAGAACTTCCAGAGTAACCGGAGATACGGAACGATAAAAATACGAACAAAACATACAATAAGTCTAAAACACAGTTTCAAGTTTATTAGAACGAACGCTCTTATAAATACCTCAACACCAACACCCCCAAGCAAGAAACACCTGCTATTGTTCAGCTCTACTAGGTCACCGAAAGCCGGACACTCTGACAGATCCGAACGATTCATGCTGCCCCTCTCCTGTTGTTGCATGTGGCTGGTCAGGTGGTGTTTCTTTTTTGGTGGTGAGGGTCTTGATGTATTCGCGTCCCCAGCTCGTTGCTCGCCCTCCCACGGCGGAAACGGAAAACGCTCTAGTGAGGATCCCCCAATTCTCCTGCTCAGCGGAACTGCGCGCGATCATGGCTCGCGAAATGTCATTTCCGAACGCAAACAACACTCTTCACCGTCCCAACGTAGTGCTGCAGCCGGTATGGGATTGTACCTTATTAAATAGTTTTTGTATTGCGTATAGAAGCAAACGAAAGCGCTGTGCGTTTGCGTTAGAGTTGCGCGTCCCACGTTGTGCGTGCGCCTAATCGCCATGCGCCAATCCAAGACCACAATTTTGGGCTCCGCGCACGTGCTAACGCAAACAACAGCGCTTGCGTTCACTCGTATACGAAATACTCAGTATTGGGAAGTACTTTAAGTACATTGAACATAAAGTACTACTTCAAGTAGGTTTAGGAAACTTGTACGTTACTTGAAGTACATTCTCTGAGTATGCACTTGTACTTTACTTAAAGCATTTTTTTTGCTACTTTCTGAGGAATGTGCAATTCCCGACTTCAAAGTACATTCCCCAAATTTGTTTTTGTTAAATTTGTATCACAAAATGATGCTTTGTCAACTCCGAAGAAATACTGGACGATATTCTACTCTCACCAGAGGCGTGAGCAGACGACGCATCGCTCCGCTTGTTCTGGGGGCGGCTTTCCAGTAGCTTTTCGAGCTCTCGCTACTTCTCGGTCGGTCAGCGCGAGCGAGGAGGCTTAAAATATTATGCTAGCAAAATTAATCACAATCTAGCACCTGACACTGTGGTGCGGAACAATTAAACTTTCAAGTCGAAGAAAAAGACAACAGAGGAGAACGTCACAATGTTTTGAGACATTCTCTTTTGTCTTTTCCTTCGACTTGAAAGTTCCTTAATTTTTTCGCACCCCAATTTCAGGTGTCACATTATGATTAATTATCACCAGCTTGCTCCCACACTCACTGTTTGTTTCTTTTCATTAGGGAGAGGACACTCCTCTATGAGAGGATTGCTTGCGGAAGCTACGGGCTGACGTCATGTTCTCTATCCCAGTACATTTAACCCCCTTGGGTGCAACTATCCAGTGCAAGCGGCGCCAAATTCCGAAGAGGGACTTCTGAATTTGGCTCCACTTCTGAAAATAACTACTCTGTGGCCACTTGACTTTATCAAATATTCGCCGCTGTTTTTTGAAAATAGGTCATGCACCCCTGATTACCCCTGGGCAATGCATACCGGTTAAAAATCACTGTATAGAGGAAATAAAGTGCATCATAAAAGATTGTGTTAAAATACTTGTACTTTACTTTTAAAGTACATTGTATTTATAGTAATTTACTTCAAGTACAGTCAGAGGCAATTTGACCTGCGACAACGGAGCGAGCGGCCACGGGGAAGCAATTGCCGTATGCAGCGCTGCGTTCGCGTTTTCGCGCTGGGGAAGAGGCTATGGGAGCAGTCCACGTTTGCTGCCGGGGGAGGTCGAGTCAAAACAAATGCCCCTCGCGCTAGAATGGCCTTCTATCATATCAGATAAGCTCTTTTTGCACAATATTTTTCCTGCGTTATCCCATGCTTCCAACACCTGAATGAAAACTAAGAAACTTAAGCAGTCTTCGCGACTTCGCGATAACTTTTGATAAACCCATCGGCCAGCACTTGACAGGAATTTGACGCTTACTTTTCATGTGTTTGCAAATTTTTTTTTATATTTCTGAAACAAAACAATGAACATGTGGCCGGTAAATGTGGCATAACATTTTCACAGATATGTGAGGAAAAGGTATACGTTTACTTTTAGTTATATATTTGTTAGACTGAACCGCGAACCGTAAACTGAGATCAAGTTGGAATCATTACGTGCGGAAGAACTGATAGTAATGCCCGACGGCTTTACAAACTCATGCTAAGATATGAGCGCCAGAACGGAAGCAAACCAAGATAGCCTTGCCAAGGGAAGAATAAAAATACTGAAAAAATATAAGTCGGCGTATTTTGCTAACCGCTTCGAAATGCCGCGCCGCATAGCCGGCTCTTCTTCATGTCCCTCTTCCGTCTTAACCCCCCCCCCCGCTTCTACAGAGTGGACCAGTCCGCCGAGTCTCGTTCCCAGAACGCCGCGGCGACCACTGCGCCCCATGCGGCATTTTGCCTGCTCCGCCAGCGTTCACGCCGTCGCAGGTCAAATTGCCTCTGACGGTACATTGCACCCAGTGTACTTACTACTTTACTTAAAGTACATCACGTCTCATTTACTTTGTACTTTACTTGTACCTTTTAGATGTACTTTACCCAACACTGGCAATACTAAAACACACAACTGTTTCACCGGCTTCCAACGCCAACGAAACGTGTTGCAGTGAGCAGACGCGCAAGCAGGTAGGCGTTCCTTCGAACTGGAAAGGCTGAGATTGGCAAAACGACGGCGCGTAAAAATGAAAGTAACTAATTGTTTAAAAAAAAAAAGGTAATTAAAAAAAAATATATATTTTTTTTATTTTGGGGAATTTGGTTTGGAAAGATTTTGGCGGCAACTTCGTACTCTTGCCGATTGTCAAACGTCGCGACTTTGGTAGCAAAATATGCTTTACCCACTATTAATGTAATTTCACATGGATTTCTCACATTAGCGAGAATGGTTTGATCGATTTTAGACTAGTTTTATTTTATAACTTGGCAATTAAAAATTTTGCATTTGGAACCTATGACGATAATTAGCACACTTTTGATTGTCATACTTGTTCGCGCGTTTCAAGTTAGATCATAAGCAGCAAATCATATTAGAGTTTGAAAAATTGCGTATTAAAATATCTGAATTTTAATATTATTATCATTAATACAAATCACGGCAATGTAGGCCCCCAATTAACGCCATGATCACAAAAATACGCCATTTAACCAAAATAGTCTTTCCAGAAAGGTATAATTTTGTTTACTTTTTAGCGTACGAAAACTCTGACATAGTTATCAAGATAGACAAACAGTCAAACAAAGGATGCAACACATTTAAAAAACACACACTTCAGCTGTCTGACTCGGATTCCGTCTTTGGGTTTTTGTTGTGAGAACAGCGTTTCGTAACTTGCACGTTTTGTGAACATATTTTAAAAATTAGATTTATTCTGTTATTATTGTGCTAGGAATAATGTTAAAGAAATAAATCATCTAAATACCCGAAACCCATTAAAAGCCTCGCAGTTCATTAATTCACATGAAAATTATCTGAGCGAGAAAAGGCAGCGAGAACGCACACATATCAGCAACGATTTTTTCAACAACTACAGTATTCTATGTTACCTCTAAGGTGTATGAAAGACCCTGTCTTTAAAGGGACACTGAAATCTCCAAAATATTTTGTAGTGCCTGAATCAAACCTGTTTGTCACAAAACAAACTTTCCGCGAACAACTTCTTTAACTAAATAATTACTATGTGAGACACATCTTGAATTATGAAAGAATTCGAAATTAAGAGCTATATGTAGAAATTAAATCCAAAAATAGAGGTTAGTTTTGGTTTCGCTCCAGGATTAAAACTTGCCTCCTGGAGTAAGTCTTACGCTAAACACCGTTTTTGTTTTCAGGATAAAAAAGGTGACCTCCGCTCATAACACCCTAGGTTCCTCGTATTACCAGAAATAATTTGTGCCGCTCAGTGAAGCCATCACACTAGGACAGACTCAGCAGCGGCACGCATATCCGACCCTCACTATAACCGCCATATTTAGAAAACAAGTGGCGCCGCCTATAGACCTTTCCAGCGGCAGTCTCGAACGAAGCGATTTACAGCGCGCGTCCCTGGTTTTGAGAAGGTACGTCAGTGTTGCCCGACTGCGCTGGGCTGAGGGTTTTCTTGTCAGTGGCCTGTGGCAGCCTGCGTATGCGCACTTCCGGACGCTGGTGGAGGCTACATTGCCGCGTTATAATTTTTATTTCGTGTTCTATGGCGAACACGAATTCTCGGGGCTTTTAAGAATGCATTGTACTATTTTTGGGAACAAAAGCAAAGAAATTAAAGCTGTTTTGGTGAGTCACCAAAACAGCGACAGAACAAATGCAACTGGAATGTTTGTTTCATATTATGTTGATCTTTTTACGGCACCGTACACTCAGCAGTGTCAATCTTCAAAGGTCTTAACCGTCGAAAATATTTAACCACACAGGATATACAAACTGCATGAATATTCCCCGCCCACAACATGAAATTCAACAAGTCTTATCAATCCAACAACATACGAGGGGCGTTCATAAAGTTCGTATTATTGTCACGAAGGAATAGAGATTCAGCAATCAAACTCGAGTAGGAGTTTAGACTTTCTCCACATGTTCGCCACCAAAAGTTACCCACTTTTTCTAGCGATGCACCACATTCCGGAGGCCATTGTTATAGAACTCCACGTATTGAGTGTTCAGGAATCGCTCCACTTCAGCAATCACTTGGTCACCGCCCTTAAAATGCTTTCCTCTTATTTGGCCACACTAGAAGCGTCTGTGCCATTGAACCAAAAGTGTCGTAAACTCGGACGTTATCCCCGAACAACGCTCCCAGATTGGAATGAATACCCTTGGCATTGCTTCCCTTCAAATGAGAAAAAAAAACGGATCACTGCATGTGCTTGGCACCGACGGGCGGTGCCATTTTTGTTTCGTCTCCCTAGCGGCGTTCCGAGCTACTATAGCATGTGATATTTATACTGTGCGGAAACTAGAGGGACGCGCGCACATGTTGATGCCTGTTTTCTTCCGCTTCCTTTAATTTATTGTGCCGAAAATACGAACTTTATGAACGCCCCTCGTATATTGTACGTACCGCACAGTGCCGCGTTATCCGAACACGACTTTAAGGGCCAGTGAAGGCAATTTCGGATATTTTTTTTTGGCGATAGAAGTGGGTTCCAGGCTCGTCTCAGGCCACGTTGCCCAAATTTCAGCCGAAACCGGCGCTTGTGTGCCGCGAAAATCAATTAAACAGTCGCGGTAATAATCGTACCGGGATCGACTGGGGCGACGCCTCGAGAGTTGCGGGAGAAGACAGGAGAAGCGAAGCTCACGTGACCGATGCGGGGCCAATGAAGCACGACGTCATAAGAGACGCGTCAGCGATTGGTTGAAACGAAAGACGTGCCTTCGGTCACGTTTTGGTTCGCGATTTTTAGAAATACTGTTCTAATTTCCGCTTGAATAGCCATGAAAAGTATAAATCAGACCGGAAATGATTATTAAACCGTAAATAAAACAGCGTAATTGTTTTTCTCTTTGTTATGCTGGACGCGAAAACGGGCAACGAGCAACTATGGGCAAGCAAAATAAAATAAAAAACAAAGAACACGCGGGAGACGTTTGTATTATGGTTTCAAGTGTCGGTGTCGTGTTTACAGTGGGAACACGGTACTCAAAGGATTCTGCATAATGGTAGTCATGCCAAACTTGTGCGCTGTAGATGGCTGTTCTAACGGTCGACTGAAGACCAGTATTCGTTCGGGCGACGCTAGTTTTCACGTGTGGGTTGCTGTTCGTGTTGTTTGAGACAAAAAGAGAGGACGTCCGACTTTGGTGAAAACCAAAAATGGTGCTGTTTATTTTCTCCTTCTTGGGGAGCGTACCCCGCGGACGAACCGGTTACCGCTGCCGCTTTCCCCTCGGCATCTCCCCCGCGTCCCTGTCCTTCGGCAACGCGCCTGTCTCGTCTCGCCCGCGCGAATGTTGCTCACTGCTTCTCTGTTCGGAGCCTGCGGGCCGCTCGTTGCCGGCTGGGCGGTCTCCGTCGGGTTATGGCGGAGGCCTCCACACGCGTACTCCTGTTCCGTTGGTGTTAGGTCACTGAACGGAAGCCCGAACTCGCTCGCGAGAGCGGCATTGTCGTCCATGTTGACAGATCCGACGAAACGACCGCGCCATCGCGCTGCTATAACCCACCGCGGTAACCAGAGTCTCGATTTCCTAAATACTACCGATACCGACTATTCACACTTGACGTCACTCCCTACGTAACCTCCGTTTTCGGAGGCCCAGAAATGAGAATGGAGATAGTTCGGTTTCGGTTTCTTCAGTTCTTTCGTTGGCACAGAAATACGCGTCACAAATGTCTACAAAAAAAAAAAAAAAAAGTAGGTAGCGTGCTAGGTTCCCAAGAAGCCTAAAAACACAATTTAAAAAAATTGAATAAAATCGTTTTCATTGTCTTTTTAAGAAAGGTCTCGAATAACACAGCATATCCAATATACAGGGTGTCACAAAAAAAATTACACATTCTTTTCTATCCGCAAAAATAAACTAGTCATCGCCGAACGCTCATTCTCCGCCCAAAGGTAGCGCTAGATGTCACAACCAGATGCCCAAGTTTCAGCCCGATCCGATACCTTATTCAAAAGGTATAAGTGGTTTTCTGAAAGTTTCAATGGGAAAATAGAGTCCCATTTTCGCCCGTTTTCGGTTTCTGGTCCCATAGAGCCCCATGTATTCGAAAACTCCGTCGGCCAGCTGTTTCCCCTTGAAATGTTCAGAAAATCACTTCTAACTTTTGAATAAGGTATCGGATCGGGTTGAAACTTTGGCATCTGGTTGTGACCTCTAGCGCTACCTTTGGGCGGAGAATGAGCGTTCGGCGATGACTAGTTTATTTTTGCGGTAGAAAAGAATGTGTAATTTTTTTTTTTTTTTTGCGACACCCTGTACAGTGTGGAAGATAGACACTTCACGACGATCTGACAGAATCTGGCTCGTTTTGGGGCTTATGTAGAAGGGAGATGCTTTTTTGGACAGCTTCAAAGCAAATGAAAGAACGTGTCTATTCCGCACCCCACACCCCGGACCCGACCCTGCCAGCTATTTTTCGCGAAGACCGGGAACATAACCGGGAAAGCTTTTTGGAAATTATCTCAATGGAAATAATTCTCCAAGAACATCGAACTGCCATCGTCGCGGGCTGCTTGGCGTTCACTCTCTTCGTTCGTTTCGTGCGAAGGCCGAGCAGGCTACGAGCCCTGGTATTCCCTGGTTCTCGAAGATAACACACAAAGGGTAAGCATCCTAAACAGGCAAATAAAGTTAAAACTTCCAAGAAAAGCCGGCGAACTCCGAATGCACAATGCAGGTGGGGTGTCACGCTGACCGGGTTTCCACAGCTCAGGCGGGTGGCAGAACTTTCTGGCTGACAGGGGTCGCTCAAGTCGCAAAATGGCGGCGGCCAGAGAGCTCTTTTTGCAAAGGTTGGTTGGAGTCGCCAATACATAAGAGCGTTCGTTGTTCAAATCAACTGTATTCCGGCCGTCTAATACAGCGCATTACAGCCAAAACAACAGGGGGAGAGCGTGTCCGAACTTTTTCAAGAGAATGGAAAGGAGGAACAGGAGAGAGAGGCTGGGATTTCTTACCTTTCTCTCCCTGTTCCTCCTTTCCTTCCTCTTCAACAGGAGAGGATGCCCTCTCTGCCTGTAGCTTTGCCTATAGACCTTTTTCGCATAACCTCAAACCAGCCGGTAACTGACGTACCCTCGACCTGGTGCATTTTTGGATTGCCCGCTGAGACAGGGTATGCAACCGCCAAGGGTATGGGCGAAAAGGCTTAAAAACGGACTTCGTGCATGAGGTAGTTCCGAGTGCTCCTTTTTACCGTGCTGCAATTTTCGAAAATCTACGGTTGTCTGGCTACCACTGCGTGGTCGTCGGATGGATAAATAATTTTAAAAAGCATAATAACAATAGCAGAAAGTGTGCCATGAGCACAAGAAGCTTCAGCGCGAGTGTGGCTGCAATGTTATCGAGCTTCGCATTTTCCCCAAGAATCCTTATTTATGAAGTCAGTCGATTGCGAGCTTGAATCGCGAGAGATTCGTATCAGACTCAACGTCACGTTTAAGCTCACGACCACTTCGGCTACGACAAGAGGACCGATTTTAATTGCCGGTGCAGGTGGTCCAATTAGGTTATCACTGCAAGCCCCATGGTATGTGAAATATATGAAAAAGTCTACATGCTACCACTCAAGATGGAGCTATCAAATGCCGAGAGCTTACCTGCATAGACTACATTAAACTGCTCATATATACTTCGCTGTGGAAACTCAATCAAAACACCCCACCGTCTTCGTCGTCGTTCTCTCGAGGAGGCAAGGTGATGGCCTGTGAGTAGCCAGCTCGATTCAACCAGACAAGCTCCAACCAAGTTATTGCAGCCCACCATAGCCAAGTCTAGCCAAGTTCCCCCCATACCCACACCGTTGGCTGTCCAGATAGCTGTGCTTCCAGAACTAGCCGGTATTTCTTTTTCTAAACCGGTAGACGGCGTCGTCGGCGCCGCAATTCTCAAGATGGCGGCGCCGTTAAAGAAAAGGTCTATACGGCACGGTTTTAGTGAGGCGGAATATATGGAAGCTTCGTTTCAGACTTCTTGTTTTGTCCGGGTTTTTGTATCATTGTGTGTCTTCGGTTACTATAAAAGATGTGTCATGTAATAATTCTGATTTTTGAATTTGATTATTAGGCTAGTACCAAACGGTAGCAGCCTTTCAAAAATTCACCTATAAGCTCATTGGAGTGCCCCTCCCCACGGTAGTCTTTAGTAAAAGGCGAAAGGCTATCTCGTAGTCTTGAGGAGAGGCCTGAGCGATATCTGTTAAGGCACGGAAAAAAGAAGCCAGTCGGCACGGGGTGCTTGAACTCCGCAGTGACGGTCCCTTAATAATATCTGTTTATTACTTTCATTGATCATAAAAAGCACTAAATGACATGTTCCTGCCTTGAATTATGGGCTTAAACACTATCTCTTAGGTGTGATATAGAACTATTCAATTCCTCTTCATTCGGCACGGCTTTTACTCATAGCGTTGAAGGATGTTGCCAGGTCTTAGTTATGATCATCATCAAGGCTTCACCGCTTCGCGTAGTTTGGCTTTGCCGTGAAGCCCGAGTGCGAGTGTAGCAGCCTCTCGCTTTCCTCCAGGGGGTCACGGGCGCAAGCGAGTCTGCAAGCTTATGCGAGATTTGATGTAACGCTTGTACTTGGAGAAGTGGAGAACTCGGTTGAGGTTCGAGCTTGATCAGGGTCGACTTTCTCGAACTTCTATCGCAAAGTTCGACAAGACGTTCGCGAAACCCGAGAATCAGTGCTGACGCCACCTGGTGAATGAGGAGTGAAAATCTTTGTTGGGAATATAAAAGCATGAAACGCCTTTTCAACGGAATCCCCAATCCCAAACCTTTGCCAGTCCGTCCGATCGTCCGTCCGTGCTTTCACCGCTAAATTTGGCGGGGTGACTGACGTCACGTGTCATGGCGTCTCGTGACTTCTATGCCTATTTAGTCTACGCGCTGAATTCAACTGAAAAGCTGGTGTCACGTACCTATACACCAATTCAGTTTCCGCGTTAAATTTAGCGGGAAAATATATGTCACGTGACTTTGCTTCACGAGACCTATACACCAATTGATCTTTGTAGGTGATGACGCTGCAACATGGCGCTGTGCTCCAAACAAGCCGTTTGCTGATCACGGCCCCGAAAAAAGCCGACCACTTTTTCTCGTATCGCCTTCATGCTTGGACGAATAAGAATCATGTTTATGTCATTCAAGTCGCAGCGACGTGCGTGTCACGCGTAGAACTGGTGGTTAGCATCCGCTTAAGCCTGAAAATGTTTAGAGTGTAGCGTCCTTGGACAAAGCCTTGGAGCGTGTTCATGACTAAGGCGGGACCTAGCCACTCACACACACTGCTGGTTGTAATCACGGCCTCCGTTGTGAGTCCCCAACCTCTCGGAAAGAAGGAAGGAAAGGGAAGACAGTGAGGTGGCGAGGAAAACAGTCCTGTTTGCGAGGGTAATGTTTTCCCTTAATGAGGACGCGCGCCAAAGCTTTCACTTTTTTTTTTTTTTTTTTTTTTTTTTATCGAAACGTGGACACGTTTGGTTGTCGTTGAGCACAGCAAAAACGTGTCCAGTTTTTAACCATATACTGTACTTGTTTTCACCTCACGAAAAAAAGAAGTTTTGCGCCATGCTCATTCGCCGGGCGAAGTAAGTCTTACAATATGTGTTTGTCGGAGGAAGGAGCGATGCTTATGGCGTTTTAAGTCTCTATACTTCGTCTCACCCTACGATAGGCTAAAGGCAAAAGCTACGGATCGCCAGCTCCAATCACGAGCCACTTGGAAATTGTGCGGTAGTTCGCTTCGATGACCGTATCGGTGCCCGCGTCTCGGATAACTGATGAGGGGACGGGTGGACTGTGGTTCGAATCGAAGAGCACTGAGTGACACCACAAATTTACATCGCAAAGAAAGCTACGACATTTAGGCTCTTTGCAGCGTCGAATTTATAGAAATGATAGGGCGTTTTTGGATTCGAGCATTCGTCCACCCCCAATCAATGTGGCTAAAGGCCAAAGCCACGGTGGCCCGTGGCTTTGGCCTTTAGTCTATCGTAGGATGAGACACAGAACTTCGATTATTTATTACAGGCGTGCAAATTAAGAAGTACCGGGTGTTGCTTGGCCGAGATGAGGTGCAGCAGTTTTAGAAAATATACAAAATATGAAAGTTTTTTTTTTAGATCAAAGTGTGTAAAGATTGATAGTTATTTTCTAACATTTATTATGGAGGTTCTATTTTACAAAGAAGACACAAACAAGAACACTCTTAAGACAAAGCGACGACGGACACTTCTACCTTCAACTCGCCACAACACAGATACAGTGAATCTCCTAGCGGAGTTTTTTGAGCCCACCTCTGCCCAGAAGAAAGAAAAAGAAAAAGAAAGCGATCTAGTATGGATACAGAATAAACGGTGACAGAAAAAGTCCATTGTCGAATGGAAGATTAAATGCAATTATGCCGATTCCGGAGTAAGGAATTCTATTTCATTGTTAGTTAAAATGATGGAAGGCGCCGAAATACTGTTATTAACTGAACTCATGCTGAATGATTTTATAATTTCTCTGCCAAACTTGTTACTGTGCCCTCTCAAAACCCTCTTTTGCTCGATACTCGAAACACAGCCACTGCACATGCGGGAGAGAACGACAATGGGGTGAAAAAAGTCTGCCCAAGCTTTTGAAACTTCCAGGTGGTGCTCGCGGAGTCGGTGCATGGTTGACGCACCTGCCCGTTTGTCCTATGTATTGCCAAAAAGTTCCTCCCATGCGAAGAGCAGAAGGTTTCTTCTTTTTCTTTGTAGTGTGGAAAATAATACATAAGACAAACGGGCAGGTGCATCAACCATGCACAGACTCCGCGAGCACCAACTGGAAGTTTCATAAGCTTCGCCAGAGTCTTTAACCCCATTGTCGTTCACTACCTCACGTGCAGTGGCTGCGTTCCGAGTCTCAAGCAAACGAGGTTTTTGGGAGGGCACAGTAACAGGTTTGGCAGAAAAAGTATAGACTGCTTCAGCATGAATTCAGTTAATAGCAATATTTCGGCGCTTTTAAACATTTTAACTAAGGGTGAAATAGAATTCCTTACTCCGGAATTGACATAATGGCATTCCATCTTCCTTTCGACAATGCAAGTTTTCTGTCCCCGCTTATTTTGTATTAACTATATCACTTTCTTTTTCCTTTTCTTTCTTCTGGGCAAGGGCGGGTTCAAAAATACTCCGCTGGGAGATTCACTGTATTTGTGTTGTTGCGAGTTGAAGGAAGAAGTGTCCGCCGTCCCTTTGTCTTAAGTGCGTCATTCTTTCTCTCGTCTTTGTCCAATAACCAACACGCTCCCATGTTTATATCTTATTTTTTATATTGCAAACAAATGTACTATTTCAAATGCCTAAAAAATTCGGAGCGAACTTTTTATTACAATAAAACTAAAAAACAATTTTACGGTAAAATTTTAAAGCCTTTGTTGGGTTTCTTTTTGAGCTGCACAAAGATTGATGTGTCGGTATGAGGGTACTAGAAATACCAAGTAGAATAATTAAAGCCTGTGAACAATTGACTTAAAACAAAAGAAACACAGAAGAGGACAAAACGTCCTCTTGTGTGTTTCTTTCATTTTAAGTCACTGTAGATCACCAACACGCTCAAGTCTTTAATTACCTGTGAACAACTTTGTATTGCTCTTCGAGTGACGCCACACTTGACATACTAACGTCACGTTGATACTGCAATTAAATGCAAAGATTCAAGGGAGCTGGACAAGAATGGCGAAGGACCAGGCGGATTTTTTCGGTCGCGCGCCAGTTACTCAGCTGCCTCGGGAGATTTGTGCTTGTCCTTTGTGCCCCTTGTTCCCCTTCTCCCGGGTTTATTTTCGTCAATAACGTCACGTGACAACGTGACGTCACGGGGTGTCATGTTGTCTTGCTGCCCATGCGTATATATCGCCAAGGCATTCTGCATTTGTGACGCCTGGGCGGAAGAACGAAGAACCCTCTTAATTTTTGTTATTACTGTACACAGTGCCGGATGCTCTTAACGGGACATTTCGGTTCAAACCGATAAGCCCGCGCTTTCTGGCTATCTCCATTACCTCTCTCGTAAAGCACGGCGCCTCTCATCCCCCCCCCCCCCTTTCCCGTTCCTCCTGCAGAGCGCGCTCGCGCGAAAGCGAAAGGAGGAAAAAGCCGACGTTTGTTTCAAGAGCGTGTCCGCTATCCCGTTCTGCCGAGCGAGATCGGCACGGGCGGGCAGCCACCGCCCCCTCGTCACGCGACCTCCAGGCCGGCATAGCGGGCCGGTCCATCGCGGCCTCGTCCCGTGGACTACGTAGTCGAGCACGCCGCAGCGACGCCCGTGCTTGGGGAGTTGCCAACGTCCTCCAGCTACTTCTCTCTCTCTCTCTCCAGTAGTGCCGTCAACGATACTACAGAGAGGTTGCTCTTCGTTTCGCGGAGCGGTGGAGGCGACTTAACGCTCGACAACTTGTTGCGGAGTGTTGTGTGGCCACGCGTCCACGGGGTCATGGAACTTGGGACGTTGAGGCACCACGTGGTGCAGTTCTTCGGCTCCCTGGTAAGCGCCCTGGTTGCTTTCTGCGGGACGCTGCTGCGAGGATGTGGTGCCGTGCAGGAGACCGGTAAGTGCAGCGTCTGTGACATCGCGGGAGTCAATGGAGAGCTGACAATAGACAAGTTCAAGCGCGTGTGTGGGTCTTAGTGCACTTTTTATTGTGTGTGTTCGTACTTCTGCGCTGTTCTTCACATTATGTGTATCGTACTACTAACTCGCCCAGTTTACTACCCAACTTTAAGTTTGGGTTTCTCTAAAGCCGCTCTCACACTTCTCGTACATCATAGCAAATAACAGTGTTTCTTTGTAGACATGATGACGTAATTATCTGCGGACATGCCTTAAGTATGCTCGAAGTATGTTGGCTTCACATGCATGTTTTGAGCATGCCTGCAGGTAGTGTTTGAATAACCAATGTAAAAGCTAGGACCGCCATGCAAAAGTGAAACATCTCTCAGACAGTAATTGCAGGCTGTTTTCTGTATGATGCATTAGTTGTGGGATTATGGCTCTAGCCTTCATGCCTGAGAGTAACATGTATAACGGGATCTTCAACCGCAAGCGTTGACGAACGGCGTAGAGAAGCTTTCGTAACTTCTTTTTAAACCCGCCAAATAATTCCTCGATTCCGAGCTTATCCGCTTTGTTTTGGGTTGCGTGTAGTCGCTCACCTGCCTTCGGCAAGCAACTCTACCCCTCGTTCAACCCGGCTGACCGTCCAATAGAGCGTTACTTGCTGGGCGTCAATGCACAATTGGTCTTGCATCGCGTCCTTGTATGTGTGAGTGGAGAGTGAGGTCAACTCTATGCTGGAGCGGAGACAATTGATCACTCGAGCGAGCAGATGACATCAATTCCACTAGCGTCTGGGAAGAGTGAACGATGCTACATTAAATGGCATAACGTTTGACGGGCTTTCTGGATCACGTTTTTTACGGATGTTAATTACCCGGGAAAGGTTTCCACTTTATCTATCTATGCTCGTGTTTGTGAGTACATTTCCTACAAAATCTAGTCTTTTCTTCAACAAAACTAGGCGCTCCCAATTTCGTATTCATTGTTAAAGAGGTGAGAGCGATTTAGTTTGGTATGATAAGTTTAGACTTTTTTTTATTTATTTGTCATCGGTTCGCGTAGTTAAGACTACGTGTTTGTTTCGGTCGCCCAAGCGTAATCGGTCACTAATAATGGGTCTGTTGGTGTTTAATTGGGCGCGTACGTGCTGCCGCATTTAAGAGTTCTTGCTAGCCTAAGGAGTCATAATGAACTGAAATAAATAAAGGGCAGAACGCCGCAGACATTGGACGCTCAACATGGGAATAATGTCTACATCGAAATCGTGTACTTTTCACACATAGATTTTATGTTTTGTGGCTTTTAAATTAGCGTTTCTTAACCTTTCTACCTTATGCATTTATTAGTTTTATTTAGCACGATGTTAGAGCAGAAAGAGCCAGTGGGTTATGGGGTTTCTATCTGAGGCTTTTGAAGTGACTTTCACGTACCCCACCTAGATGTCAGGCCACTGGAACTGGTAATAACAAAACCTCATTAGGACGAGCATGTATAAAGATAATAAGTATACGTATTTGTGGATACACTGCGTAAAACCAACTATGGCTTCATAAAATTAGTTTTCACATAACATAAAAAAGCGGTTCTCACATAACGTAAAAAAAACGAAAAAAAAAACATGTAGCGGTTCATGCAGGGTTTCAAGATAGTAGAAGCCTTCGTCCCAGAAAAAAGAAGCAAAAAGAAAACAACAAACATCAAAACAGGACATCATACAATAATATCCCTTTGTATCGTGGTGTATTTTGTTCTCCCTTTTTACCTCAATCTCGCAAGTTTTATTTTAACGACGTGGTATTTTAGAGTTCGGGGTGGTGCCCCGTCATCACCTTTCAATGACTTGAGTACCAACGAACAATCTTACGTCGAGCCTTTTTTGAACAGTCTACTGTACCACTGGGTTCTTAAGAATTATTTTGTGCCAAAAAATGTGCAAGGGAGACGTGGACTAAAACCCAAGCCCTTAAGTCCCGCCCGTAGCATTCCTGAAGAGAAAAACGTCGCAAATACCATTGTTGTTCTCATTGCACACGCCATCCTTACAGCTAACTTTGATGGTCTTTTGACCGTGGAGGAGGGGAGAAGGCACGTTAATGCTGTGGTGTGCATGAACTGAGCAAATTTTACCGTTCAGTGAAAATACAAGGGCCGTTCAAATTTCACCGATACCTTCGACCATGCGAAATTTCTCACCAAGACTAGCGTAATGAAACTTGTGGAGGACGTTAACCTAAATCTTTATATCTATCCCGAGCTCGGAAGGGAGTGTTTTGACGCATGCGCGGCAGTTGCAGCTCTCATTGCGGCGAGCAATGTTATGTAGATGTGGAGCAAAGGTGCATAATCAAATTTCTGGTGAAAGAGAAAGGTAAACTCCACGAAATTTAGAAAAAAAAAATTGCAAATGGGGTATGCGAAATAAATTATGTCACGCGCACGAGTGCGAGAATGGTGTCAACAGTCGGATATGGACGACAGCCGGTTACCAGTGAACCACACGGTTGCCATTGTCCAACAAAAATTACGTAGCCCCGTGTTTTTTTTTTTTTTTTTTGTCAGGAATCAGATATTGTTTAAAAGCAATGACACAACGGTGCTTGGACGCGTACCAGGAATACTTCAATCACTGACACTCTTCGTCGTATTCAGACTTTAAATTTCCTCTGTAGGAAAAAAAAAAAAAAAAAAGACCCATTTTTCCTTGAACGACCCTTGCACTTCGCTCCCGAGAGAAGGTTATAAATGTGTTTCTCTCTCTTTCATTTTTCACTACGTGTTTCGAGTCTAGCGTATGAAACCAGCATAGGCACTGGCAAGCGTGTTACTCGGTAAAATATTACATTTATATGCGCTTTTATTATTCCTTGAATAAACTTTGTCTTTCATCCGAATTCACAGAACAGAGCCACATGTTAACCAATGCGAGTATAATGCGGGGAAGTGGTGAACAATTTCATGTAAATAGAAACGTCGGGAGATAAACAAAAATGTTACTCATTACTAAATACTAGGCCGGGGCACGCGTGCACAAAATTTATTAGGGGCGAAGCTCCTTAGGGTCTAGCCATCTCCGTCCGTCCGTCCGTCCGTTCGTGCTCACATCGATTGCCATTCCATCTGTCTTCTTAAAAAAAGAAAAAAAATGTTTGCGCAGTCGACAGGACTCGAACCTGTGCGGGGTGATCCCAACGGATTTCTAGTCCATCGCCTTAACCACTCTGCCACGACTGCGGGACGTGTAGGGGACTCTGAGATGTGGTAGTAACTCAAGAGCTGGGGATGACATGGATGAAACGTTGCATGTAGCCGCTCAACGTCTATACAGGAGAGGGCGCTGCGGTCAAATGCATATATAATCGCGTTAAACTTTGCATGCATTGGCTCAGCGTTTATAGACGAGACGGCGCTGTGGTCAGATTCCCAAATGCGTATATAACCACGTTCCATACCACACATTTTCTTTCTGACATGGACCGTTGACTTAAGCGGTGGAGATGCGTTGCCACGGCTTCTAGCGGATCCAAGCTGATCCGCTAGAAGAACCAGTGGCTTTTCATTTCACCGACCATCAAACAGTAATTATGAAGTCGAAACGCAACCCGGAACTCGGCACTACCTATGAGCAATAAAAAAAAAAAATATCAGCAGCATCAGCCCTACCTATGAACAATAAAATCAGTATCATCAGCACCACGAGAGCTTCGCCCCTATCAACATCATTCACCACGTGGAGATGCGGTCATTTTTTTTTATTTTTGTAAGCTCTATCGACCGCACGTACTTGGGATGATAAAAACCCCAAGGGCAGCGCGGAACTGCGTTGCAAAATATTTCTCCTATTAGTCTCCAATCCACCAATAGAAGTCCCTCACTGACGTCGTTTCTCACTGTAAATCTTTAGCTTGACAGTAAGGTCCCTCTGGTTTCATTTAACCCTGTCGAGGTTGATCACGAGAGAGAAGTCAGGGCGATACAGGGAACGGTGTTTGACATTAACCTTGACCATTCCTGTTTTCGTGTATTATGTCTTCGAAAAGAAATAATGTTTTCAACTGAAGACTTAAAGTTTCAGCAGTCTGCATTTGTATATTTTTGTTAATTTATTTTTACTCTTTATTGAAATATTCAGCACTTAATGAAATAATTGTTTTACCTACGTTAGCAAGTAGCTATTAATTTGTGCTATCGTTCACAGTCAGTGGGTTTAGTTATATTTTCTTGACATCTAAATACGTTATGTACCTAAATACACATGATTCTGAACCGGATACGAAAGAACAAGGGGACAAACACACGGCTAACACCGGAATTACGGGATTCATGACGTGCGTGTTTATCCCCTTGTCGTCCGTTCGTCGTCGGTGTAGAATCAACGCTAACTCGCTCGCCTATTTAATAACTTTGTCTTCCACCTAAATACACCTTCCAAAGACACCGTGTGCCAAATAAATTGCACGCACGATCAGGCATGTGCGTGTGTCTCTATGTGTCTGTACGCCTTTTAAGAAATGTGCAGAAACGTAAACACACACACATGCGCACACACATATACACACACTTACGCACACGCTCGCACGCATCGTTAGCCTCTGCAACTCAGATGAAGCCACGTAGGAACCCCATTATCACATCAAGACCGTCGCACCTTTGAAAGTTCTCCCCACTGTTGTATTTTGCATGGCGGCTACGGGATGATGTCATGACCCCATAGACCGATTATGCGGTAATTGGAATTGGCAATGACGTATTCAATAAAAAATGGGAAACATTTCTTTTCCAGTCCGTAGATTTTACGATCCTATACAATGAAAATATTTCTGATTACATGTAATTTGTAAATTACCGTATAATACAGAACTTCGCTGTTTTCTCAAAGGATATCAACCAGCAGAGTGTTACGAAAACGGGTAATTTTGAGCTTGGGGAAACTATTTTTTTGTTGTGTTTATTTTCAATTGATGTTTTGCTCAGTTTGATGCCAACTCTATTGAAAGGATGTAAGAAGCCCGCTAAAAGTATTTATCTCCTTCAGCTGGCAGCGCTCACGTGCCTAGTATCGTAAATATTTTACAGATGGACGGAAAAGTTAAGATAGTGTCACGAATAATTGTATCATGTGCTGGCGCCGCGACTTTCTTCCAGGTCATTAGCTGTGTTTAGCGAAGAACTTAAGTTTAGGTAATACTGTGCAGGGTTAAACACTTTACATAGATGAAAATATGCAAATGATGTAACACATCACACTAATATAATAGTTTGAAGTTACGAACACTCGCTTATCATTCATCGCAATTATGTCTTGTTATTTAAACATATAAAATAGCGCAAAAAAGACAAGGACAAGAAGTATACAGGAGAAGCGCTGCTTCTTATACTTCTTGTCCTTGCCTTTTTTGCGCTATTTTATATGTTTAACTAAGATGAACCAACTAGCCCAACAACCGTACCCTACTAAACTATATGTCTTGTTATCTATTGGCACTGTCGTGAAAACTGAGATGGCTGCCTTATTCGTGAAAGGATCGGTCAGGTGACGAAAAACTCAATTCACGGAAGTTACCAATAACCACTGACGTGGGCTTACCGAGATCGTGAAAACACTTAGGGTGACTGTCGAACTCGTTGTATTTTAAGGGTAATAAAACGAGCACGAGGATGCCCGGAAGCTAAACGATTATGGGCAAGTTAATGTTTACTAAACATACTCACAATTATACAAGACTTAGGCGAAATGCATCATCGGGCCCTTATGAAAAAAAATCAATTAAATAAACGTTGAGTCCAAGCGCTGTGGCAACACCACCTAGAATGATCGAGGCCTCTAACATCCCCCTTTTCTCCCGTGGAACGTCTTCAACGAACAAGATTCGGATTGGAAAGATAATAGTTTGACATTCGAACGCGTTCGAATGTCGAAGTCTAGAGTCCGGCGTTTGTACACGAAACACCGCGCGAGGTACAAACGACGCTGTTGTTGGTTCTGATTGGATGGAGACAAGGGGGGTTGGGGTAGAGACAATGGCGGCCCGCTTTTGCGTGTACCCACTAAAGGCTCGTTCACACCGTGGCGTTTGACTGCGTTTGGTTGAGACTGCTTGCCTCCAGCTGTTGCAATGGCGACTCTTACCACGAGTCCACGGGAACGAGGCGCTGCACCGCACGACGTAGCGCAGCGCAACAGGGTCGACTCAAATGTGTGAACCAGCCTGAGTCCTTCAGATCAGAGTCGGCAGTCTGACGTCCCTGCGAGCTAGCATCTCCTCCCTTCCATCAGTATTCCTCTGTGTGCACCTATCCAGCGCGCATCGCCCAGGCGAGATATGCCGAATCACTAAGCCATGCGCGGCGTCTTGTATTTAGCGGAAGAAAGCTAGAGCGCGTGGTTAGAAACGCGTTCTACAGCCCAGTAGACGAAGTTGTCGACGTGCAGATGGCGATTACTCTGAAATTGTCCATAGCACAACTCAGTGTCGAAAAAAAAAAATGGTGACAACGACCGATATGGTTTTACGCGTAAAAAGAGGTGCCGCATAAAAGGGCACGGGAACGTTACGGCATCACGTGTCGGTTTATCGGGCCGAAAACCTCATTTCGCGAAACCGCGCGCAGCGAGAACGGAAAGGCTGCGATTGTTTGGCGACGACCTCGAACGGAGAGACAATTGACGGTCCGGAGGAGGGGAGAGAGAAGGACGGGGAGGCGTGTGCCCGGTTTGAAAAGGATCTTCGCTGAGGGTACGTGAGTTGCTCAATGATGACGCTGTATGGAGGGAACGGGAACCGCCTCCGGGGAGACTGCGCATGTTCTGGCGCGAGCGGGACGCGTCTCTCGAGCGCATCATTGTTCGGCGCAGCGCAAGTGCCAAATCAGTAAAATTATTAGCTAACAAAGCTCTAGATAACTGGCAACTATGATTATAAACACCAGGATGTCTTAAGCATGATTGCTCTGAAGTGTAACTTATCGACCTGCTCTAGTCTTTCGAGTTGACATTGTTAATTCCGTGGAACTGCCGCTCTTGGCACAGGTTCGCGCGTCGCACGAAGTCCGAGTGTTTACGGTGGGCTCCTTGGCAATCCGCGATGGTCGTGCCTCGCGTTCGTCCTTGTACCGATCCGACCTGATTTTGAGCCCGAGAGGGAAGCCTTACCTTGAGTCCCCGGACATGTGGTGAGGGCGAGAGCGGCGACGGCCGTGAACTCGAAACGAATGTGCCGGCCTTCGATGACTCTTGGCACGTTTTGAGCGGTGTGTGTTTTTGTACAACCCAGAAGATTCCGTTAGTTCTGTACTTTCCCAAAAGGTCGCAAAAGATCCGTTCCGATTTCTATGCCAAGCAACGCCGACGGGTCGGCGATGGCGTAGCCAGTGTTGTGCCGACACCATGTAAAATACTGAAAGCCTGGGTATGACGTCATCCCAGTGAGATCGAGAAGGGTGTAAGGTTGGACATAAGGGTCTGCCTCGGCGTTGTGCTGCGTCTCATGTCCTATCAAAAAGTCTAAGGACGCCGGGCATCGGTCTCGGGTCGGATTGCTGACTTGGCGCCATTCGACAGTGATGGCGTTCCAATGAGGAAGAGGACCGTGTTTGGAGGCCTCGATTATTCTAGTTGGTGTTGTTATAGACGTTGCCGAAGAAAATAAACAACGTGATCGATTACAACTGCATTAACTTTCTGTCAAAGGTGCTACATTATAATATTTGGTTACTGGGCCCGCAATGTAATAAATCATTCTAGACGTATGTGCTGCCCTCCCCCCCCCCCCCCCTCTCCCGAAACGTCTGGCATATGCATTAGGGCAATCCGGTGCATGGCAAACGAGAAATTACTCATGTACAGAAGTTCACGTTAGCCTAAGAATTTATTTCTTTGGAACGCAAGGCAGGCAGGATAATGACCAGACATAGTTTTTGTCCATCTTAACTTGTGTTCGTTTTAATATTTCTTTTTAACTTACAAAAATATGGGGTATATGGTTGCTTCTAGTAGATACCTTAGAACCCGAGTCGCTCCGAGGAACTTTCGGAACAGCCCCACAGTTTCAAGCGCCGCGCCGTGCAATCATGGATAACCGTGATGTATCCTCGGATTTTGTGAAAAGAGCTATTGTACATTAATTTGCGAAGCAACCGTTACTTTTTCAATGACTTTAATAAGAGACCTAATTACCGACGCTGTCGTCTTACGTTTGCACACATGTTTAATCAACGATAACACCCGTAAGTGGGAACATTTTTTTTTATTGAAAATAATGACTTAGAAAGTACAGAATTTTTCGTAACTCTAGTCGGGAAGGGGGGGGGGGGGGGGCAGGATTTATATCAAGTGTGCGCGGATAGCTTTTATGGGTGTTCCCACTACATCCGCCATTGTGAAGCAGAGGCACCATTCGTGGCGAGGAACTCGCGGGAATTATTTGTACTTTGTAATCTGACCTTACCCTTTGCACTTACTTTGTGAACCTGTGCCTGGCCATTTTTCGTGCTCTTCTTTTTCTTTTGTTTTTGTGTATACTTCGCTGAAATATCTATAAGATTCACGCTCTGAACACTTTACTTACACCGGGAAGAAAGTGCGAAGTTGTATTTAATTACAATTGTGTCTGAAATACTCAATTTTTTGCATTTATATTCAATCTACAAACGCATTTTATAGTAGGTAAATAAGTACTAAATTTAGGATACATGAAATATGTCTGAAATACCCAGGCTTGATCTAAAAGGGGCCGTAAAAATCGGCGCCTGCTTGTAGCAATCTAAACACTTCGTCAAAGGTGTATTACATAGTTCGGTTTTATCTTGCAAAACTACAATGCGTAGCTGTTTTTATGCAAAAAAAGATAGGACCAAAACACTTGCCAGGGTGAACGATGGACGGCGACCCAGACGACCGAGTCGAGTGGCGGGTCGCGTTTGGCGCACGTTTTGATAAGTGACGCTTCCTCCTTATCGGGACTAGGGACCTTAATTGTGACTGCTGGCGACGACCGAGTTCGATTAAAATGATAACATGCTTGTAATGTACATTTAATTTAAAAATAAACGCGGACAATAATAGAAAAACTGGAAGTAACAAAAATAAAGGAAAACCCGATTGCATAACTGCAGTGCCAACGGCGCTCTTGCTGCCGACGGATTTCGTCTCCGTGACGTCTGCTTTCTTTCGCAGTTTGGCTAAATCTTCCGACCGACGTTGCTCTCTACGCCATCTATCAATACGTGCGCGAAACGCACCTTGCCGCTTGACTTGGTTGTCTGCGTCGCCGCCCGCCGTTGACCCTGCCAAGTTTCTTGGCCCTATTTTTGCACAGAAAGGGAACTACGCTTTGTAATTTTGCATGTTAAACCGACCTGTGAAATGCACCTTTGACGAAAAGCTTAGATTGCTACGTGCAGACGACGATTTTCAAGGCCCATTTTAAATCAAGCCTCGGCACTTTAGACACCCTATATATGCAAGTATTTTGACTACTTGCATCTTGAATTCTGCCCATTCGTAAAGCAAACGGTTGTAGACGAAACACCAGCCAACACGAACGCCGCTGCAAATTCATAAGCACTCAAAACATTAATTGTTACAGTGATAATTGTTTTTTTATGCTACGTTTGTTAGTTTGCTGCTGTACTTTTTTCCCCTTAGTTCTATGTATCCCGTATTTTTGGTAGACGGCTATCACTTTTTTTACGTTTGTTGAATAAAGTCCATGAAATCATCCCTGTAGACCAAATATAGCGCACCGATTGCGCTGCATTCTCGTTCTCAATGAATCTTAGCATCCGGTAGATTGTCTACGTATTGCTTGGACCTTGTCGTTCGTCTGAAACGTCTTCAAACAAAAGTGAGGCCCAACAAAGCACCAAGTGTGGAGCTGACAAACATTCCTAATGCTATTCCTAGGTTTGTTTTTTAAAATAATTTTTTTTTTCGAGTCATAAGAACGGGAATAAATAAAGAAAAGTCTGACTAAAAAAATGGAAGCCTGAATATCAACTTTTGAAAGTTGCAAAGAAAGAACAGTTGTCTTAGATTAATGTACACAGTGCAAATTTGCAAAGGTGTGACAGTGTGTCTCACACGTGCTTGTGTATGTAAGCACAAGCTGTAGCAACGCAGGCAGTATAATGGCTGGTTCGCACTTGCGACTGCTTACGACCAAGTGCGTTACAACCTCTTGCGATCTCTAAGGAGAGGACACACTGGCGTCATCTATCAGGTAGCAGCGGAACTCTTGTGATTTCTATACATTTTCGATTTTGTTTGGGCGTAATAATTCCTTTCGTTTTGGATTGAAAAATCTTTTGTCAATGTTGTAAATGTCAATTTTTTATAGATAGTATAAATTTAATTTTGCAAATACTGCAAATTCTTCGTTCTAGTGAAATACAGTTCCCATTCCACCCCATAGGAGGCTCCATCGTGCCAGTGAGTTTTCCCGTCGTAAGAAGTAACGAAAACTCGGTTGTGAGCACACGCAAGTGTGTGAACCAGTCTTAAGGCCCAGCTGGTTTGTCGTTTGCAAGAAATGAAATGGTAGAAATATCGCTTGTTCCTTCATGAGTTTCAAATACGGGCTGGGTAGCCCAGAGCGCAGGAGACGGATGTGCAAGGCTAGGCAGAAAAAGTTAACGATCATACAATATGATTACGCAAACTGACGAGATTTCGCCTTGTCAAATGTTTTTTTTTTATTTTTTTTGTACGACATATGCTACCATTTAGACCTGGATTTATTGGCTGATTGTTCGATATGTTGATGAATGAAAGACAAAGGGCTTAATCTGGACGTTTCTCCAACCAGCTACTCTACGCTGACGAGAAATATGCACAATGGCTCGGTGCTATATTAGAGGTTCAAGTATAGCAGATAATAACGGGAGACGTCTTTTCTATTGTCACGTTTTTAGGGCGTGCCTTGCCCCTAATATCTAGTTAAGGACGATGACGGAACGACTCGTTCGTAAATTTTTGCGAATAATCTTTTGGACAAGGTGTTTGGGAATTATCGAGGCGTGAGCGTAGACGCACGTGTTATCTGCGGACTTGTCCATAGATTGTAACGCATTCTGCATTCCTGCAAAGGAAACACATTTTGAGTGTAGCAATACTCCGTTGTGTTTAGGAAAGAAAGAAAACCATAGACCCCGACAGCTACCTCACCAGCACCGCGATCATAAACAATAAATAGCCGGCAAATGTTTCCTAAAAGTTTTGTTAAATAATATTCAGATCCACATTTTGTAGCATAATTAGAGATGTGTGGCGAAAATTGCCAAATTTGATAATGCTGAGAGCCAAGCGCCATCTATCGTGAGGTAAACGAAGCTGAGAGCCAGCTCCGGAGGAACTCCATGGGACAAATATGTTGCGAATAACCGACGAATTTTGCCCGGCAGCTTTTGCTCTGCGCGTGGAATCAGCACAGTGCCTGCTACGTCGCGCGCAAAGCAAGCGTGCCGTCGGGCGGTGTTCGCCAGTTATTCGTCACATAATTCGTTCCATGGAGTTCAGCCTTTACGCACTTTAGCATGGCCGACAGCGTCGCTTGGTCGCGACGACCAACGAACGTTTTTTTTTCTACGTGTTCTTCTCGCGCGTCCAGACTTCAAGCAGCAAGAAAAAAGTACTTGAAACAGACCATGACGAACAAGAATGCTGGATCCACGAACACCCGAGAAAAGCTACGACTGTCACGAATCCACCGACTCCGACCAAGCAAGCTGCGCAGAATATAGGCCTAGCAGGCACTCCGTCTCTGTGCAGCGTTGCCGCGTTGCTTCAACGGTATTTGGCCAAGACCGTCTGCCCACGACTGGCTGGCGTGCTGAATGGAATATGCCCGCGCTACCCTTGTGGACCCTTCCCGTATTTTGATCGCTGACCTCAATTTTAAATTACGAGGTGAGGTCAATCCCTTCCCCTTGTTTTCCGAGGCAGTGTTGACGAACACTGTCGTTGAAAAGAGACTCTCGTCGATTCTATCTTCTTGTTGTGTGTTATATAGAGCTCAAATAAACGCCGTATGGATTACCTTCGTAACACGGTATGTACACTTTGTTATTAGTATGCCATTTTTATTCTGACACGACTGCACGTCACTGTCGAGCTAAAAAAGTTCGTGGGAGCTACGTGCAATGCCGGGCGAAACTTCCTTCGCCGAGTGCCGCGTCAGTATCAAGTTGCAATCGTAAAAGATCGGTCCCGAAGCGCTCACCAACAGCGCGAATACAGCACTTCCATCAAACGCGCGCGTCCGCTCAGAGTGTGAACAGGTATTTACGTGGCTCTTGCTGACACTGTCGTAGTTCAAACGTATATTTTTTAGCGTCGGCTCGCTCCTGCATCTCCGAGGCCGTGAAAAACGCCGCGGCGATTTGTTTCCATCTACGTCGCTTTGCAAACGACTGACACGGGTCGCCTTTTACCAACAATGACAGCTGGGTTGACTTCTGGAGTCTTCACCGGAAGACTCGCCGCACTTCCCAACAGGCATACCGGCGTATGAGACTAGTCCCATGCTGTCGCTGTAGCGCAACATATCTCATTGAATTTCGCACAGCTGCGATGTGTCCATGGCTATCGCGGCGATGAGAGGCGTCGATTCAGAAAATACGTCGGTGACATCAGCGCAGTAAAACCTACCGGCGCACCCCTAAGAAATGTAGGTCGGTGCCTGTTATGTTAGTGTGTTTTGATTCCTGATATGTTTGTTCGGCCTCCTTATCTGCCAATGCGGCAAACGCGTTGTTTGCGAAGCGATACTAAGATGCCGAGGACTCACAGCGCCCTGCGTGTCTCAAGTGGGCAGTGGCCAATGAATATTTTTATAGAATTTTGAGTAAACGAGTAATTTTAAGAGAACCCGTACAAGTTTGCTCTGTTCTCAAACCGACCGAACACAAAGAGCAGCAGCATAGCCACGACGGGAAGCGCGTTAAAACCAATTGTGCGCCTATCCGATATTGGAGGAACTGTGTGCCTGCAGCCCTTCCAGCAGACGACAATCGAGAGCTGGGTCGCACAAGGCTAATATCGATAACGATAGCGTTGCGATGTTTGTTTTGTCTCGTTGCCTCTAATCGCGAACACGAGCGCCAAGTGGGAAAGACAGAGTCAATCTTGGGACAGAAAGCCTTCACGGCGGAAAGTTGCCATGATCCGCTGCTTTACCGAATCGGAATAATTTGTAAAACTAATAAGAAACAAACAAACAAACAAACAATGTGAAGTGTGCGTGCGTTTAGCGTTATTCGGCGCACGAGGTGGGCAGCGCGCTCATACAGAGTAATAAATTCTATGCGTCTACTTTCCCGTCAGGCACTTGCCAGACCCAATCGTTGCAATCAACGGAGGAACTTGGCAAATGACTAGGCTGAATATGTGTTAGACCTATTAACAGAGCCCACGCTGTGACAACGAGCTTACGTAAGCGAGTGAAACGTAATGCTCAGTGTGCGAGCTCACAGTGTTTTTTTTTTGTTGTTTAGGTCTACGCATATTTCCAACATCGCCATTCGCCAAGCTCCGTTCGATGATTGCAGCGGTTGGCTTTCCTAAGGGCTTTGTGGTAAAGCAGACCGCACTCTGTTTCTGAGTGTGTAGCTTAATGTAACTTTGTTTTCACGAAATGTTCTCGAAAACAGATCTGCAGTTGAGTAAGTTCACTGCGAACCGTACTCTGACGAAGTCTAGAATCGCAAGATGGATGTGTATATGAAAACATGCAGCACTAATAAGTGGCAGGCTTTATTTTCGCTTTCTAAATTGAGGGAAGAGAATCAGACTGTTCCCTTCCTTCCTTCATAGAGCTTGCTAATGGGACGCGTATCGCGATGGCACATGCATAATACCAAGGTAACGATTGCCTAATCCGGGCGTTATCACTTGTTTGGAGAGCGGGTGCATCGTAACTGATACTCCTTTACAATCACTGCACCAACGCCAATCGCCAGTTTCTGACATGTGAGCTTGCGCTTCACAAATCGCCATTGAGCCTTTTAAACATAAAGACGACACCATGCGGCGGATTCATACACTCCGTCACTTGGGGCCACGGTGGATGGGTCATAGCCTCGGTAGGGTCAATTGAAGGGATGGATGAATGCAGATGGCTGAGCCGTTTTAATCGGGCGGCGACTCGCACCACCGACTAGCACCGCGGAAAAAGCGCTAACTTCGTGCCAACAGTCCGTTGCGTCGGATCGATCGTAAATTTGCCATTCTGCTTGTAAAGAAAGCGTGAAAAGGCTGAAAATTCGGGGGAAAGAAATCGCATCTGTGTACTGCAGAATCGGCGCTCAATGTTAATTTCTTAAAAGGCCGCACTAAAGAAGGAAAAACACATAAAAACACCAACGGTCCGAAGATATCATCTGCTTGCGAGAATAATGAAAGCCTTTTGGACCTGCTTACTAAAAGGTTTACTATCACTAGGGAGTAAATCAGCTTGTCTGAAAGCTAAACCGGGTGTTGCAGAAACAGATGCTGGTGAACTGTAAACAATGTGAAGCTGTCAACCTTAGCAGCCTCCTATAGATATCATTTTTTTTTACGAGAAACAAGTTCATAAGTTGCAGGACAAACATGCAGTTCTCTTATGGACGGAAACGGCAAATACTCTCCTAAGTTTCGAAGGTTGCAGGTACGTTACTTTGTTCTCGTCTGCATTTCGCGTAATGCAAAGTATCTTTAAGTTCGAGGAATTTACCTCCAAGTAAACAAATATTGGTGGAGATAAGAAGTATTCGTGATCGCCGCTAAAACAACCTGGATCAAAGGGGATGCCGTTGCGGCGAACACCCTTCAAAAAGAGTGTTCGCCTCGCTACACCGTAGCACAAATTTTCACACCCTTTGCCCACTTTTTGAAAACGAAGGGTGTTTAATACATTATTATACCGGGTGTATCAAGGGGCGGCCAGGCTCTTTAAATCGACCGAAAAATTCGGTTTCTTAAACTATCGCGTTCCGATTTTGTACAGCGTTGGCCACAGGTGGTGCATTTTTTTCTATGAAATTCGCAAAGAGCGAGCTTACTTGAGAAAAAAGTAAAAAAAAGAAAAAGGCTTAGCTCCTATGGAAAACGCAGCGAAGCCACCCGTCTTCAAACCATAGCGCGCCCTATGCTTTGAAGACCGGTGGCTTCGCTGCGTTTCCATAGGAGCTAAGCCTTTTTCTTTTTTTACTTTTTTCTCAGGTAAGCTCGCTCTTTGCGAATTTCATAGAAAAAATGCACCACCTGTGGCCAACGTTATACAAAATCGGAACGCGATAGGTTAAGAAACGGAATTTTGCGGTCTATTTAAAGAGCCTGACCGCCCCTTGATACACCCAGTATTTTACGATTGGGAAGGGTTTATTAAGTCAAAATAAGGGTGTTTAAAGGCTGTCATCATAGGTGTAAGTATCTGGAATGGCATTGTTAGAGCTTTAAGGTTGGAAATGTTCTTTTTTTTGCGTGTGAGAGTACAGCGACACACATGATTTCCTTTTCAGTGTTTTGCTGCTATTTGACGCTCTCAAGCCAGTTTAGTCAGGCGCGTCGGCTGCTATAACTGCGGCTGAAGCAAGAATAACCATGATTGATTTGGATGACATAATTAGGGCGCAGAAAATTAAGGATTTAAAAAAGAATATTCCTTAGGCGCGGTATCACTGTAAGCAGAACCGATTAAGTCATTGTGAAAAAACAAGTCGAGTCCAGCTAACATAGTTTTATGGGAACAATATTAAATACTGTGTTAGAAAGAATGACACGTTTAGCGAAACGACCTTCAGAGGAGCAGGCCTATTCAGGGGCATGTATTATTATTTTTAGACTAAGTGTCTTCTTGCCAACTTTCACGACAAAAAACCAACAACAAACGGGAGTTGCTTTGCTTGTGTGCCCCGCCGTATTCAATATGGCTAACTGCAAATGCAAGAAGTTACAACAGCAAGGAAAGTACCCTCATCGCATAAAACTTAAACCCAGCGAAAAATGCGAGCCATTTGGCAATGGCTTGCATTTGTAATCAATGTATTCCTCCAATAGTTTGAAAGAATTTTGACTCCCAGCGCATCGTGACTGCATACTACCAGCCACAGCTGCATTATTGCGATAGTACACAGCCATAAACATGTAGAGGATGATTAATCAGGTTGTTTTGATGTGCCGGCCGGTGACCTGGTCGGCTTACTGTACCAGGCTTGAGTGTTTGCTGAACAACATAGTTTGCCTAACACGCAGTCTCGTGGCACACCGAGTACTCTGGTGTATCTACCAGACCACCAAGTTCACCAGTCTGGTGTCCACCAGGCTATATGGCAGGGGTTTCAAACTCATGTCATTGTGGGGCCAGATAGCCTACCCCCCAAATGTTGAGAGCCCACATAGGGCGGAGGGAGAAGGGGGGGGGGGGGGAGATAGTGTTCATTATGCGTCGACTAACGCTCATTCTTTGAACAAAAATAGCACTGAAGGTCCGAACCAGATGCCAAAGTCTTAGCATTCACTGTTATCTTATTAAAAAGTTCTAGGCGATTTTCCGAATTTGTCAATGGAAAAATGGTGCCCATTTTGGCTTGTTTTCGGTAACTGGTGCCATTGAGCTCTATGTATTGGAGAGCTCTGTCGGCTGTCATTTTCCCATTGAAAATTTAAGAAAATCGCTTATTGCTTGAAAATAAGATAAGGGTTAGTGCTGAAAATTTGGCGTCCGGTGCGGACCTCTAGCGCTACATTTTGGCGAAGAATGAGCGTTCGGCAATGCATAGTATATTTTTGCAGTAAAAACAAAACAAAAAAAAACTTGTACATTTTTTAAGGACATTGTTTTTATAGGACAAAAAAAAAAAAGAAAAAAAAATCAGCGGTGGCGTTCCATATTGCAAAGCAGCCGAGTCTTCTAGCGACACCTAGAGATCTCCTAAAGAAGGGATTTCGTGCTATTTGCCTTTTGTAAAATTGGCGTTTAGCTCGTGCCGTCTTTAGCTTTCATTTATTCAGACAACTATTTCGGGTTTGTGCATAGTGTGATTATAATGTTTAAAATACCCCCCGTCCAGCCAGCACGCTGTGATTTTGCAATACAACTAGAAACGAAGCACACATTTGTTACTATGTCGTTCAATTCGGTCGGGAAGTATCCCATGTCTCGAAATAAAGTTTTTTTGTAAGGTAAATTTTGCATTCCAGACAATATTTATTGCAGAATTACAAGAACATACTTGTGTTTAACGGTATCTAAGACCAAACAATTCACGATCCGAAAGGACTCGGATTAGTGCCAAATATGTTAAAACATCATAAGAGCATTGCTACGTTTGCAGTGGAAATAAATAGAAGACAAGACATGATTATTTATGGCGCATGCAGCGCTGGAAGCATGGGAATGGGAGCTCACAGCTACGGGACACTTGCGGGCCGTGTCCCAGAGAGTCACAGGCTGTAAGTAGCCCGCGGGCCGCGTGTTTGAGAAACCTGGTGTGCTGTTCACGTCAGCAAGTCTGGTGGACACAGAAGACTTTCTGGGGTTACACGAGGATCCTCTGGTGTGTTTTCCATTAGGGGCGCCTATAATAAACGGGAAAAAGTAGCGGTTTTTGTTTTCAGAAAGAAATGTGCAATGATTACTTACATTAGTTGCTGGCATCTCAAGAAAAGCAGAGCGGGACGAGTTCCGTAGCATCTTACGTGTTCCTGCTCTGCAGTCAATATGACTCAAATTGTCCTCGATAAGAACGCTGAAAAACGAGCCGCTACTTAAGAAGCTTGAACATAATAAGCCAAAACCTGAGTTTTTAAGCTATCAGTCACCATAGGTGGAAGATGGCCTCGCTCATGCCCAGGACAGAATTCAAACGTAATTAAGGAGAACAACGGAAAAGGAAAAGTAACTGGGGTCCGATCTAAGTCACAGCGAGAGCGAGATCTAATTTGCCTCTCGCGGAACGAGCGATGCTTATCACTCGTGAGACACTGTTTTCGCAGCAACTTCCGGCGACTGTTACCTGGGTTGAAAAGAACGCCGTAGATGCAAATGTTCCGAGGGACAAAACAGGTCCAGTCGTCATGAACTGTGCAACATGACATCTGGCGCATTAAGATACAAAAAAAAAATTATCTCGATTGCGAGTGTCAACTGACTCATTGGACACAAATCTGGACTGTGATGAATCAAGCCGCATGAGAATCGCGATGTCACTGCGTCCATGGTCTTTCGTTTTGCTTTTTAATGTTGGCTCATCCAGTCAGGCGCAGAGAGTTCATGTCGACCTTGCGCTCTTGGCGTGTGTTTACGCGTTTGTGTGTCTTCTAGGCGTTCACACTCCGACAAGGTGAAGCGGAGTACGATGGGGTGGCATACTTGTTGAATGAGGAGCCTTCTCTTGACCAGGAGAAGTATGCAACTGGTTTTGAGATAGCTTTACCAGAAAACCAACTGCTGCAAATCGTGGCGATCACTGCTCCCTCTTGATAACCTGCTGCTTGGTCGGATGGCGCCGCGGAGATGCGAACATTCAAGCCACTTCACTTATTCCTTTAAAAAGTAACAAAAACGCGTTAAAAAGAATAACAAAGGCGCTCTTGCGTCCGATGGAAGGAAAGTGAGGCGCAGTACCGCCACTAAGTTATGATGCAACCCCGAGAAATTTCTCGGTATGTGAAAACAATACTAATTATTCCTACTTGCGAGTAACGCGAAGCCCGAGTTGCATCGAGGGAATTTTGCGAAAATCCGAGTTTTCGCATATCTGTTGACTTTATAGTGAAGACGACCTTCGTATAGCCCAAAGCATGGCGAGCGCCTACCGAAGCAAAGCTTACGAATAGACTCTGGGCGGTAAAATACCATGACATCATCAGCCAAAATTGTGCGTCCATGCCGGGAAGTGCGCAAGGAAGGACGAAGAGGAAGTGGCGTGCAAAATCTTTGGACATAGTGTTATGGCGGGTTAGAAGGGTATACGCGTGGTCATCGCTTGCTTCCCCCAGCGGCCGAAAGCGATCGTACAATTCATACCTCTCGCGTCCCCTATCCCCTTATGCTACCATCGGTAAGCTCGAAGCAGTGCCGCAACGGCTAATGCCGCAGTCATATACTGCTCGTACAACATACAAAAAACACGGTGTTGGCTGCGAACATGATCACAAAATTATCAGCGGTCAGGCCTCAAGTATCTTCGGAGCATGTTTGCTTCAAAAATATGCTTGTTTGCAGAAAGACTTTGTATGATCAATGTTACAGGAGCATCATACAAGGAAGGCAGACGCCTGACACAATGTGTGAGACTGTCTTTTGTACGGTATACTATCAGTTTGACTGCGGATCAAGACCACTTCATACTGGATTCGAAATCAAACGGAAGAGACAAATAATATTAAACAAACACAAAGGGTCGTGTTCGCATTTATGACTGAAGAATATTTCTATAGAGTGGGATGAAATTCTGAAACTTCTGATTGTTTCAGCATTTTTTTTCTTTTATGATCCTGGAGTGCAAGGTGGCTCTGATTCCAGCATACCGATGTTTCCTTCGCTTTATGGGCATGGATACCGAGTCTGCTCTGTCTCTCGGAACAATTCCCCTTCTTCCTTTTAGCCCCCCCCATAGTAGTGTGCTGCTTCGTGGTGACCGAAAATTCAACGTTTTTTTTTCCACATAACAATTCTACTTTATTTTCTAAAAAAAATATGAATAGGGATTATTACGTGAGAATATGCTTTCCACTTGACCAATAATAAGATTTTGCAAGTCTCACAGTTGTCTCGGTGATATGTTTTTGCTTTAGGAGCGTTTTCTTCTAGTCAGGGCGAGAAAACGCCGACGTGGAAGTTCACCACGTTCTTGGAGTCGCCGATGCGGCGACTCGTCAGCGTCGTACGACTGATTGGTGTGATCTACGGTAGAGCATTGGCGCGCGCCCACGCATTCCACACAAACAACTTTCCGTATCGGTGCGGTGTCAGCTGTTGTGCGATTAAGTGAGACGAAACAATAGGCGAATCTGGGTGCGTACTCTGCATTTTATTTTCCGCAAAGAGGACGCTAATTGTAACCTTCGCGGAAGTGTTTTTTTTTTTCATATGCGGCCATAGTTGCTTTGAGTTAAGTAAAATATTCACAAGATCGTAGTAGCATTCAACAATATTGCTGACGACGTAAAACAAACTTGGAATGGCAATGCACTCAGACATTTAACGAAGAACGCCGTTGACATCACCGTTCAATTTGGCATATCATATGTTATAATCTAACTAAACTTACTTGCAGTGATTTGACTTTACGACGCGGTTGAAAAGATTTTGATCTACGTTATCAAACCGCTAACCTTGTGCGTGTTGCACGAATGATAACTTAGATGCACTTCAGCGCTTCCCATGTTTTTCAAGTCCATACAAAATTGACTGATTAATTTGTTTTCGTGACGCTCAGAAAGTTTGTAATTAAAACCATATGAATATCTTTTATACCTAAAAAGCCATTTAACGCATTTTGGTTAACTATTTTATGTAACATAAGGAATAACCCCCATATCATGTCCCACTGGCCGTAAAATGCTCTTGCATATATCGCATAGTGTACCATTCCTAATTTTTAAAAATAAGTATATTGTATATAAAGTACACACCCTGTATATAAAACGATTATGCACCTATATGTGGGTTTATTCTACCTGGTGCGCAATAGTAATTTTACGATCGTTCATTTATCCGTTTGTTTAAGACGCGCTTCATGTCAAAATTGTTGTAGGAACCACTAGATACGGTCATTGCTTTCTTAATACATCTTTAAATTAATTCCTGCGCGCTTTATTTTACACCGTCAGATGTGGAGTATGGTTTTAAAAAATACAAAATATTCTTTCTTAAATTTATTTCTAACAACCAAAATTACCTCAGAGAAGCTTGCGCGGCTTGCATAACATTCAGTTCTAAAGCACACATGCAGTTTGAAAACGCTTTGCACGTAGACGACGTCCTAGTTTCGTTGCGTTTGTCGAGATACCGCAGACACAGCAAGGAAAAATCCAAGGTTTATGTGATTATGTGAAGGCAGTGGCCGAAGCTTATACGTCCGGACGCCACCTGTCTTCATCGGAGGTGGCGCAAATTCAACAGGAAAGATTCTTGTAAAAGCAATACTAGGTACTATTCATTTCAGTTCAGGAAAGCCGCGACACCGCAGAAAGGCGAGTATACCATATCATATCATAGGAAGGCATGCAGCGCCACATGTGACGATCATGCCATGACATAGTTTACAGGTGACATATTGAGGTGCTAACCCAATGTAACCAACTAAGTAAGAACACTTCAGCCGTCTTGGGGGTTAAAATCACTGTTGTCAGTTTTTATGCAATCGCAGGAGGCGTGTTTACGTCGTCCAGAAATGTTTAAACAGTCCGCGACAAGCTGAACCCTTATAGTGTCTGAAATGTCGAGGCTCGATCTAAAATGGGTAGTAGAAATTGGCACCTGCTTGTAGAAATTTCAGATTTTGATCAAATGTGTATTTAAGAAGCCGTTTTAATATTGTAAAATTATGAAGCAACGCTCCCTTTCTTTAAAAAAATGGGACCAAACAAATTGCTAGCGTCAACAGCGGATGGCGACACTGACGACTCAGTCGAGTGGCGGGCGCGTTTGGGGCAGGTGTTATTGGATGGCGCTACATCTTTATCGAGACTGCTCGTGACGACCGTGGTCTATTAAAATGAACATAATTTTTTTTTACAATCTACATTTGGCTTAAAAATAAATGCGAACAGCAAAAAAAAAAGAGAAGTAAAAAAAAAAGCGGTTGCATAACGCATGGCATTTTTCCTGCCGACAGATTTCGTCTGCGTGTCGTCTGCTCACTTTTGCTGATCAGCTACACCTTCCGACGCTGCTCCCGACGTCATCTATCAATGCGTGCGCCAAACGCGACCGCCACTGAGCTCGGTCGTCTGCGTCGCCGTCCGCCGTTGAACCTCGCAAGTTTTTTTTTAACTTTAGTTTTTACAGAAAAGGAGCTACGCTTTGTAATTTTACAACATAAAACCGACCTGTGAAATACACTCCTGACGAAAAGTTTAGATTGCTAGGTGCAGGCGCCGATTTTTACGGTCCATTTTAGGTCGAGCCTGGTTATTTCAAGCATATTATAAACTAAGCTTTCTAAGAACATACATAAAGCGCAGAAAATCGCATCTTTGAATCGCGAAAATTTCGAATGGCGCCCATTTTGCACGAAGCACCAAGATGGCGAAGCCCACAAGAAAACAGAGGAACGGAGTGTCATTACTCTGGGGCGTAGCTTACTATGTGACTCTATAGTCGGTGACTGGCCTAGAGTTCGGGGGAAGCTCCTCCCTCCTCTCTCTACTTTAGCAGAGCGAACGCTGGAGTGGAGGTGACCCCACTCCAGCCTTCGCTGTGATGAAGTGGAAAGAGGAGAGAGAGGAGAGCTACCCCCAAAACTCTTAACTTGCGGTTAAAACGGAGATTGCGAACGAGGGTATTATTGGGAAGGCATTGCGCATTATGCTGGCCCAGTGTTGTTGAGTATGCACAGCTTGTTAAATAGCGTTAAGAGGAGGAATAAAAAAAGGGTTTATGTGCAATATTTACATTGGTGGGAAACGTTGCAATCTATTGAGACGTTCAATGTGCGTGGTGTCGTTCGGTATTCGTTGAGGCGATCTCGTTGCGCACTTCGTTCTCTTCGTTCTGCTCTTTCGTTTTTTTCGCGATCTATAGCATGTCATTTTCGTCGTTTTCACTCAAGAATAAAGTCCTAATTAAATTATTTTACAAATACTCCCCCGCAATGAGCATAGACCTGCTCATTTGTTGAGGGACTCCAGGGGGTACAAAAGCTGCACCGGCCGTTTTATAACGTTACCATGGGGAAGCTTTACCGCGCATGACCGTACAAGTCCGTCGCGTCCGGGGAAAGTTTGAACTATGCGTCCTGTTTTCCAGCTCTGACGTGGCTGTAGATGTTCGGACACTATGACGAAATCACCTTCGTCGAGTCCACTGGATTTGTTGGGTCGGGAGTGGTGAGCCGACTGTAGTTCATTTAAGTACTCCCTTCGCCATCTCCTCCTGAAGGGGTTAGTCACTGCTTGCCTATGTTTCCAACGTTTTTGGATATCGGCGGCCTCGTGAGCACTTTGCGTTCCTACTTGCAAACGTAGGCGTGCTTTACCTTAGGTGCGCTTAAAAAGGAAGTTCCTTGTTTTCGGTCGTGTAGGCACGTCTGGTCGTAGGACCCATCGTAGTTTTCCTTCTCGTCGACGTTGTCTTCGTTCAGGGCATCATTTGCCGGTTCCTTGTCAAGAGACTTTGTGTGCTGGGACGCTCAACTCTTACAGGTGTTTTGGTACCGGCTCAAGAATTGGTTCGCTCTCACGGGATCAGTCTCTTCCTTCATTCGGGCCTTGCGCAGATCCTTTAAGTAGCTCTCCCTGACATCTGGCATAAGCTTGCTCATCAACTCCATCTCCTCCTTACTCAAGCGCAATCTTCCACTCGTTCCTTCCGCGGCTGGTCCCCTCGACTCCCTGGAGGACCCGTAGTCCATGGCTTGTTCTTGGCCGTGGCTATGTTTGTGTTTGTGCTCGCGAGGAGACCTGTCCACTTCTTCGACGGGCCTTCTCCTCAACTCCTGAATGCTTCTACTTGATTCGGCCCTCTCGTACATTCGTCGTAACAACTCCGTCTGTTGGTCGGATTTCTCTCCAGAAAGCTTCTGGACTGATCTTCCAAAATGGTCAACAGGCGACGAAGTAACCCTTCCCAAAGGTGGCTGAACGGGCCGCCTTTCAAGCTCCACCGGGCGTCCAACGACTTCCTCCTTGTTCCTGTCCCTCCTGCCGTTCAACTGCTGCCGGTACTGTTTCCGAAGCATCTCTTCGACCTGCACCTCTTTTTTGCCAGTCAGCCCCGAACCGGACGGCCGAAGTAATCGTAGGGGCGGAAGATGACAAGATGGCGCGGTGATTCACGTGTCACATCCTCCCTGTCTCCCCTCTCCCTCAGTGGTATGTCGCCTCTCTGTGGCATTTGGGGCTGCCTGTGAAACGTCTGCTCCTCAGGGGGTCTTCTAGCCTCTTGTAATCGCTTGTTTTCCCTCATCCTGCTCTGATCCCTTTCGTACTGCTCCCTCAGCAGTGCCTCCGCCTGAGCAGCCTTCTCCCCAGTATGTCCCTGTACTGACCTTCCGAAGTAGTCAAATGGTCTGGACGTGATTGGCTCGTTGTCGCCCTGGGAGGGGGGTCGAACATGATTGGGGCCCTTTCTTCGGGAAGTCCCCTAGCTTCCTCTTCTACGATGTCTTGTTCGAAAGCCTTACGCCTCTGTGCCTTCTCGTACTTCCGCCGGAGCAGTTCCTCTTGCTGATGTGCTTTTTCCCCGGTTAGCACCTGAACCGGCCTTCCGTAAAAGTCAACCGGAAAAGACGTCGAAAGCGAGCGGCCCGCAGCGGAGAAGTCGTATGAATCGCGATCACTCTTGATAGGCCTCGCAGGAGTGTCACCACGGTCGTCAAACCTCACCGTAGGTTTCTCGTCCTCGTATGGTTTGCGGTCGTCCCTAATAGGCCTCGCGGGAGTGTCGCCATGACCGAAGCTTGGAGGTTCATCGTCGTCGTGAATCTTGAAAACGGTCGTCATCAAGCATACGTTGGCGGCGTTCCTCACCATGATGGGTCCCTGTAGAGACCACCCGAAAATTGTCTCCACTGCGGTCAATGAAAGGTTAACGCGACGTACGTTTCCGGTGGTGACCCTCCAATAGTAGTCTGCTCCTATTAGTATGCTCACTCCACGCTCCCCTTGACAGTCCCCCACAGGTAGATCAGCGAGTGTGATCCCTTGTCTTTGTAGGTTTCTGATGATGTCGCCATCAGTGAGAATAAGGATATCTCCGCCGATTTCCGGAACCTCCAAAGCCTCGACTACGATTTCGGCGGGCCCGTGATGGCTTCGGAGTACAAGTTCCATACGACGACAGTTTCTTTTAGTTCCACGCCCTGAGTCACCAAAAGCGAATATCGTTAGCTCCTCCTCTCCGACCGGTCGACATCCAAGCCTTTCAGAGGTGTCTCGACGAATGAAGGTTCGTTGACTCCCTCCGTCGATCAGTGCTCGTAGGGATGTTTCGGTCTGACCACTCGCTCGTATCCTGGCTGTCTGAAGCAGTACTTGATTGTGAGCTGTCGTACTGGAGCTCGAGATGCCAATAAACTGAGGAGGAGTCGAGCTGGTGTTAGTAGGCTGTCTTGTCGCCGCCCACTCGGGGTCACACATTACGGTCAGGTGTTTTCCGTAGCATTTTGCACACGAAAGTTTGTGCGCGGATCTGCACTCTCTGGAGCGATGGAACTGTTTGGTGCAGCGAAAGCACCTGTTTTCCACTTTCAGCTTGACATTCGTTCTTTGATCGTAAGAGGTGACGTGCAGTTCTCCAAGTTGTGCTCCTTAGAGGTGCAGAACAGGCAGTGCCTTAGTTCAGGTTTCGTGGCACTGGTCAATGCTGCCGCCGGTCCTCCCCTTTCAGAGTGGCCTTCTAGGCGATGTGAATCGGGTGTGGGTCGTTGTGAGGTGTGGGGTGTGAGCTGGCGGCACTTCTCTCTGGTTTCCACCTTAATGTCAATGAACTCGAGAAGTTTATTGAGTTCATTTTTGTCTTCGCTCTGTGGCCGTTTTTCGACAATCAAGCTGCGATTGTATCTGAGAATGAGCTCTGGAGGGAGAGACGTCTGTACTACTTTATGCAGTAGTACCCCATACGAGTCCGAGTCAACTCCTAGGCTTTTTAGACTCCCCATCCGAGTCACCACATCGTCATAGAGTCTCCGTAGTCCATCCACTGCTTCTGACGTCGCGATTGACTTTATGTTAAAGAGGTGTGTGAGGTGGTCGTTCACGATGACAGAAGGGTGACCAAATCTTCCTTTGAGCAGCTCTATGGCCGTGTCGTAGTTGTCACCGGTTACAGGAATTCCTTTGATAACTGCCTCAGCTCGGCCGACCAGGTGCACCTTGAGGTACTTCAGCTTATCCACGGGAGACAAGACGGGGTTCTGGTCGATAGACGATTGGAATTGGTCCCAGAATGTCTGCCACTCCGCCAGATCTCCGTTGAATTTCGGCAGCTCCAACTTCGGTAATTTCACGTTCGGAACAGTCGCACCGTTCATCCCTTGTCCCTCTGAACGCGACGCGTCGTTAGAAGCCGAAGAGGTCGTTTCGTTATTCTTTGGCTGTAGTTTTTGTAATTCTCTCAGAGCTGAGAAGGAAGTGACGTCAACAACGCTCTTTGGATGTTGATTGGTGGAGTCGCTGATGACGGTATCTGCTAAGATACGTTCATTCACACCTACGGCACTTCCTTCTCCCTAGTCTCCTGGGAGTCCAAAACGTGCAACATAGCCCCCCTGGCTATGCTGATGGAGTCTTCATAAGCGAGGCTAGCTTCCATTTCCTCTTCTATGTTGTTCTCATCAACAAGGTCCGCTATCAACGTGTCGAGCTCCAGAAGTGATTTTTCTTTTAACGTAAGAAGAGTGATCTTATCTTCAAGCTCACCTTGCTGCGCGGGACGTTGGTTCATGGCTGTTGTTATCTCGTCGATGAGCCTTGTAATCGAAGATCGGACGACTCCTCACTTCTTCTTGAGCTTCTCCATAGCAGCCACTGTGGTTCACGTTGTTCGGTTGCTTGGGTTGTCCGAGGTCGTTGTGGCTTGCGTTGAACGTTTTTTTTTTTTCTTGTCGATTAGCTCCCGGGTTTCGGCACCATGATTGTGTTAAATAGCGTTAAGAGGAGGAATAAAAAAGGGTTTATTTACAATATTTACGTTGGTGGGAAACGTTGCAATCTATTGAGACGTTCAATGTGCGTGGTGTCGTTCGGTATTCGTTGAGGCGATCTCGTTGCGCACTTCGTTCTCTTCGTTCTGCTCTTTCGTTTTTCTCGCGATATATAGCATGTCATTTTCATCGTTTTCACTCAAGAATAAAGTCCTAATTAAATAATTTTACACAGCTTACCTTTGCTGGGACGGTTATTTCGTCCAGCTGGTCTCACCACTTGCAGATTGTGTTGGCGGGCGCTGTGCGACGCTGGATGAGCCCGGTGAGCTGTCCGATGGGCAACCCCTTTGCGGGTGGTTTCCGCAAAAGAGTACGCCGGAAGCCTCGGAGAGGTAGAGGGCGTTTGACTATAGTCATTACCAGCCTAGGAAACACAATTGGCACGCTTTATTATGCTCGCATTTTTTGCCTCGTCATTCGTCCTTTCGCGTTCTTAACGGGCAATGCCACATTCTTATTGGCGGTGAAGCCATACAAAGATGCACGCTGCGCGACCCGCTATGCATCTCTTGAGCTGCTACTGAATATAGGAAACCTAGACACGTCAAACAGAAAGTTGGCGATTCTTTATTGCATTATCATAAAAACCTTAAAATGCATGCCGTTCATCCTTGTTGGCGTTAGACTTGCGATAGTTGATAAAACCCGTTTGCGCTACTAACGTCTAGCTCGTACTTAGCTCAGCTTGTAGAGCGCTCGACTGGATATGGACATGTCCCTGGTTCGATACCAGGACCAGGTGGATTTTTTTGGGGGTCGCGCTCTAGTCACCTAGCAGTGTTTTGGAGATTTCTGTTTCTCCTTTGTCCCTTTTGTTCCCCTTCTCCAGGGATTATTTTCGTCCTTCTTGTCCAGCTCGCTTGCACCTTTGCATTACTTGCATCATCATCATAAACTTAAAATGCAAGCCGTTCATCCTTGTTGGTGTTAGACTTGTGGCAGTTGATAAAACCCGTTTTCTCTACTGACGTCTAACTCCTGGTTAGCTCCGTTGGTAGAGCGCTCCACTGAAAATGGCGAGGTCCCTGGTTCGCTACCAGGACAAGGCGGATTTTTTTTGGGCGCGCACCAGTCACCTAGTTGTGTTTGGAGATTTGTGTTTGTCCTTTGTCCCCCTTGTTCCCCTTCTCCGGTGAATTATTTTTGTCTGTTTTGTCTAGCTCGCCTGCACTTTGCATAGTTGATTTATCATCAAAAAGTTGGCGTCAAAATTTACGGAGTGCGCCGATTGGACTCTCGCGACAACGACGTTGCTGTTTGGTTTGCTTTTCAACTTTGCGTTTGACGAATCTAGAGCCCTAGGAGTCTTTTAACTTTAGAGCCGACTCAATGAGCATGCACCTTCAATGAACACAAAAAACACCAAATTTAGTCGCTGAGAGCAGCACTCAAAGTGTTTGTCTGTCTCGAACGGAGTTTCGTCGACGTCCTAATATCAGAATTGCTTGACTTCTTCAACCGCCGCAAGCAAGCGCTGTCAGTGGTATTCGAGTAGAATAGTATAATGAGTAAATGAACGGAGGGAACGCCTATAGACCGTTCCAAAAACAAGGAATGTTATGTGAAGCGAAATGCGCGTTGCGAGAGGAAAGGGATCGCGGGAGGCCGAGTCCGCTAAATATGAGAGAGCGTGAGTTAAATATAAAACGAAGGAAATGCACGCACCCCGAGGGGTCCACGAGGAAAAGTGTGCTTGGGCGCGTTTGCTCAGGCGGCATTTCCTTTTAGTCGGAACGCTGGCGACGCGGGCCACTATACGTGGAAATGCGTAATTGCGGGAACTCGCCGACTCGGCTCGTCCAATGGTTATCGTTACGACACAAGATCGCGATGGATCGGTCCGAAAGTCGCGAATGCGGCTGCCAAAAGCATGAGTCACAGCGGTACAACCTAGGGGACAAGGCCCGCACCTTTCCCCTCGGAACGTCATCGCGTGTGAATCAACGCGGTGCCGACTAGCTTGCGTTAGCAAGGCCACCAGCGCGTTCGTGCAGCGTCTTACAAAGAGCGCAACTCTAGCACGCTGCGATGCCACAGGACAACTACGTCTGCCGCTTTGCGGCGTCTTTCGTCGAGCTTTAGCGTGTTTGTCGCTTGGGGTGGGTCGAGGGGGCCACTAACGATGACGTCATGCGCAGGTCTCGTCTGCGAGGTGGTATGGGTCGTAGACGCTCCTCACTTCTCGGAAGAAAACCAGAAACAAAACGGAAGGTCCGGATGCGGGAGCCTTAGTAAATGGTCAAAATATGCACGAGCACCTATTTGTTATTATTTTATTTGTCCCGGGCTTGACGAGCATCGCTCCGGCGTGCGGTCGCAACATAATTGGAGCGTGATGCCCGTGAAACGTACCTGGGTGGTGGTCGCGCTGCACTGGCAATATTGTTGATCCCAGTGGAGGCAGCAAACGATATTTTAAAGGAACGTTAAATTCTTCCCCAAAATTTTGAAGTCTTGGACAGGACATATATTTCGAAAAAGAAACCTTCCTCGAGGAAAAAAAAAGAAAAGAAGACTAACTCAAAATACGGTAAGAATGACCGCCCAAAATGAAGCGAGCAACGGTGAAAAATATAGCGTGGGCGATCTTTGGGTTACGTGTCAGCTAACGTTTATAATAAAAATTGTGATAAACACCGGCTTTCCGGCTACAAACCACGTGAAAAGACAACTCACACTATATATGGCGGGCAGGGAAAATTCGTGTTCCGGGGTGCGATCAACATGCGTGCATTTGCTACGAAATACCGCCACGGGAACAAATACCGAAGGACACGGGCGCAGCAGATTCGCGTCTTTCACGGCGCGATAAGCACTCGGGAAATCGTAATGCGAAGAGCAAGGCGTGTGCTTCTTTTGCACGAGGTTGTGGAGAAGCGCCGAGCTCTGATTGGTTCTGATTAAAGGATAGTGGGTGGACCTCAATGCTAGCTGTCTTGAGGTCTCCCCGCTATCCTTCAATCTCAGCCAATCAGAGCTTGGCGTTCTGACGTCACCTGAACCCCTGCAAAAGCAGACGACGAACTTGCGCTCCGCACACTTGTGCTCGGGTATCACGGGAACCGATATCGCGCGCGTGCATTGCATACACGCAAAACGCTGATATGGCAGGAACCAAACCCGATAGCCAATGTGTTTTGTTTTCGAAGAGTCTCTCGCTGTCTATTAACGCTTAGCGTATCTATACTTTCCTGCGGTGTACGTGGTTTAGCTAACGATACAATCCGCGGATGTACTGGCGAATGATTGCCAGCGGTGATCACCGTGAGAAAAATGTCGAGTCATTCGGCTGTGGACGCATGCCTTGCGTCTGATATTCCGTAGAACAGAGCTTCTGCGCATTGTCAAATAAAGTTCCACAGCGCAGTGCACAAAGATGGCGGCGCTCAGAGGAAGTCTTTGGAATGGCCTATACACCTTGAAAGTCCGTCCACCCTCTGCGCACCTCGTTTTTTTTTTTTTTTTTGTCATTTACCCTCCAGATGCACTCACGTTATTTTGGTTCCCCCCGATCTGAACCAATGGTGGCATGCACGTGGCTGCCTTGTCATTGGGCGCCCCCTGCGGATTATATGTGTCGCCCTTTGATCGGCATGCCCCTCCTTGCGTTCCGACGCGAAAAAGACGCCTTTCGAAACATGTGCCTTTCGAATAGTGTGCGCGCAGTTAATCTTACACGTAAGACGAGCCAGAAAACTCGACGCCTGCTCGTGGAAAGCTCAAAATTTTACTGAATGTGCACTGGGCTGGTCAGTTTTAGTTTGCGAATTTTTAAAACTTAGTTATTTTGTTTTTGTAAACATTGAGACCAACAAATTTGCCTAAGTTAACGGTGGGCGTGTTTTTGTAGACGACCTAACTAGTGATGAATCTAACTGGTGGCGCTATTTCCCGATGGGCTCAGCGAGCAGACGACGCACTCCGTTGTCTGCTAGCTGCGTCTATCGAAAACGTGATGTTGAACCTTGCACTCAGTGTCAATTTCCGAACTTTTATGCCTGATTCAAATGGTGCGGTTGTGCTTGCGATATTGTTTTCCACGTGGAACACAGCAGCTTATGCCCACGCTTTGTCGTCACCCCATCTACGTCGCACCATTTATAGTAAATGTTGCGGTGTAACCACCTATCCATTTTTCCGAACTAAAGGGAAGTTACGTGATGCGTAACCTCACCATTATCATCATTATCGTTAGCAAAGATGTTATGAATGTGGGTTTGCCAGGATAGGTTTTAAGTATTGTACAATTTATAGGACGTTGCACAGAGCAAAGGAATGTTACTGAGGTAGTAAGTGGAAATGGATGTCTTAAGACGTGAAACTCTCATTGCACATAATTTGTGTTGAGGGCCAGGTATTACGGTCTGAACCAATCAGATACATCTGATACAGTATTCAAGTCATCTTGTAGAAGGGGAACATTAGAATCATGAGTAATTTTCCGATATATCACACAATCGTCCGAAAATATACTGAGACTTGACGAAACACACAAGAATAAGTCATTAAAATAAAGGACGCTGCAGAACCCAGGGATCCTGGGTTCAATCCCCAGCCCTGCCCGTTTCGATCTGGATGAGCATCGTACCGGCGTGCGGTCGTGTATCACTACTGCGTGGTGCACGTTAAAGACCCCAGGCTAGCAGTTGTACTGCACTGGCTAAATTGCTCATCTACAGCGAGTGACTCGTCGCAACTTTAAATGGCTGACCAACTACACGCTGTATAAATATCCGCACAACCACAATTATTATTAAAATAAATGAAGAACAGCAAAGTTCGTAAGATGGAACCTTGATGAACACTGGACTTTACAGAACTACCAGAACAATTAGAATAATCTACATTTACAAACCTGAGAACGGTATGTTAGAAAACGCTTAATCCACGTTAGTACATTAGGGTCAAGGTTGAATTTGAATAGGTTCGGGAGCAACTAGATTGTGTGAAACTATCAGACATTCTTGCAGAAGTCGAGAAAAATGTTCAACCTTGGACCCGTGGTCAAGAACCAAAAACAAACCGTTCTTAAAAGCCAGAGGGTGCGTCTCACAGAAGAGAGATTTATTTAAACCATGTTGTAAAAAAAAAGGAGTTTGAGTAGAAAAAAGTGAAAGCCGTTTACAACTCCCTGTAACGCCGAATTGGAGCGCAGCTCTTGAGGAGGAGGGGGGAAGGGTACTCAGGGGAGGGTATACCCTCCTCCTCCTCCTCCCCTCATTCTTCAATCTCCTCCGGGGGGGGGGGGTCACGTGACCTTGGGGGAGGGGTCACGTGACCCCCTCCCCCTCTCCCCCCGAGGTCACGTGACCCCGGGGGGGGGGGGGCTCGCGCGGTGCATTATGGGACATTTCCCATAATGCACCTCGGGGGGAGGGAGGTCACGTGATCTCGGGGGGGGGGGGGGGGCTCGCGCGGTGCATTATGGGACATTTCCCATAATGCACCGCGCGGTTACGCCGACGGCGACGCCGCTCAAGCCGGAAACGGGCGCCTAAGAGCTGCGCTCTAAAATTTAACAAGGTGGCAATATATATGTCCTAAAACCTAGCAGGGAGAATTAATGAAGAAAATTATTTGATGTTAATGCAATTAATACAAAAGTGCAAGCGAACTGGACAGCAATAACATATGGGACAAGAATAAGCCAGCTGAACAAGAATAAGATATCTCCCTTCTCCAGGGATTATTACCGTTATAAATTATTTGGTTCATAATTGATGGTAAAACCTGACACTGGAAAGGAAAAGCGTAAAATCAGTAATAGACACAGGCGTCAGTAAATTATGAATATAATTTTGATTGACTGCTTTTCTTTTGTAAGTGGCACGTTTGTTAAACTTTTGTCATTCGTTAATTGGGTCTAACTGTACCATGGGGTTCGAATGAAGTGAGAACAGTGACAAAACTTCGAGACCACTACCAGCGCAGGTTCCAAGCTTGGGTTGTGCTTGGCGAGGCTCAAAGATACCAGAGTTGGGCGCTGCGAGGTTGTGCGTTTTAATCCGATGTGTTTGAACCTCGCCAAGCACAACCCAAGCTTGGAAGCTACGCCAGTAGTGGGCTGGAAGTTCCGCCACTGTTCACATTTCATTTAAAACAGATGGTAAAACGATACAAGTTTCTATCCGGAATTGTTTAAGAGGTTTGGTTTTCGTCGGTTCTCAATTTGTTCCCCAGTTCAGGCTTCACAAATTTATTTAAAAGTACGGTTCCAGGCGTAAACAAGATGCAGGTGCATTCAGAAATACTTTTTCATTGTCAACGTAAAGTGAAGATGTTTTATCTGAAACAAGAAACAAAGCCATACAACAGTTCATTGAGCCTGCGGTGCAATCCTAATTCTGCGGCCATGGCTTGCAGGGTTCTCGTTCTTGCTGAAGAAGGCCGTCTCCCAAGGGATCTCGGCGTGGCGCTCGTGCTCCAAGAACCGCCGTCTAGACCTGTACGACCTGAAAGCCCTGGACGACCCTTTCAAGAACGGCTACATCTTCCCAGAAATCGAGTGGGAGCTCGAGGCACCGCAGCCAGAACACAGGATTCGAGAGGTGCGTTGAAATTCTCGTCAGTGGTCTCTGATCTGGTGGTATTGGGCGCGAATTAAACGCAAACGAAATAGCCCGCCTTTTCCATACATGCTGCACTCCCTGGAGACACCTGGGAACAAATAAAATTTCTGAGTGGAGAGGAGGTTGCTAGGTTTTGCGACTACTGTGCTAGCCCAAATACTTTATTAGAGAATAAATCTTACTTCGCGAATATCCAATGGACCCTGGAGCCGGCAGCTTTTGCGTAGTTATAACGGCTGGACGCGCGCAGTTTTGGGGTTTCCCCGTTTAATTAGGAGAGGTGGCTGCCGCCATCTATCGTCATTGACAGCCTTCGAGACAGCGGAGACAGACGTTTCTGTTGTATCGGCGAATTCTGCATCCCGGTGCATTGATGGCAGTCCCCTACCTCGGCCCAGCACCAAGCTATTGTGCCACCTCAGTAGCCCTGGACCGGAATTGGAGTTTAATTGCTTATCAGCGCTAAGTCAAAGTAAAGTAATGGCGTCTCAGTTTTATGATCGGAAACTGCTAAAATTATGACAAGGGGTTAAAGTGAATTTTCAGAATTTTTTTTGGAGCCCGACACTGCGTAATATCTACCATGCGTGCAAAAAAACAACAACTACTTGTCTTGGACATGTTAAAAAATCCAAGGAACATATAATGTGCCATGTTTGCATGATTCATACAAAATGATTTCCTATACTTGGTTGCGAAATGCTTTGGGTGGCTTCCTGTGGGTTGCTCTCATGACACACTCATGCAGTATCGTGGCCGTTGCCAAGAAAAAAGTAACGAAATAGCTTTACTCGTTAGTGCGCCAAAAATTGCGCTTTAAATACATTGGTTATTGTCTTGCACAATTAACGAAATACCGTTACCGTTCGTTTTAAAAGTCTAGCGAACGTTACTTCTGCGTTAGTTTGGATTCCACTTTTATTTGGAATCTATAAGCCGCGGACGCAAACTAAGACAACAATTAAATGTTTAGATTGAATTCACGGTGTGTACTATTGTTTAATTTGTATATTTTAAATAAATAGACTTTCTCATGCGTGATACTTTCCTGCTGAAGGCGGTGTTGATAGAATGCCAATTAACTAAATTTTTTAATCGAAAGCAGCGAACAGCGGATTTGGATAAGGACTGAAGACTAAATCTGCTAGCGCTGACATATTGTCGCCGTCCAGACGGATGTTAATTCTAGCAAGGCGGTTGTGAGTCTACGACACGACCGGAGTGATATTCGAGAATATTTAGGGTCCTCTTATTAGGAAGGCTTTCCTATGTACTGGAGCCGGTTGTGGTTTTCGATCCGGCAAGATACTTGTGGCTTGTTTTGAACCGAATTAGTTGTAAAACTCTCAAATGGTCTCGAGAAGAAACACAATTATTCCATTTGCTGTCTAGTTCACAGAATCATAGTAATTTTAAATGCAAACAAGTACGTTAGTACGTTACTAAAAAATGAAAGACGTTTGCAAATCTCTGTAATGCAAAACTAGAGCGCAGCTCTTGAGGAGGAGGAAGGAAGGGTGCGGAGGGGAGGATATGCCCCTCCTCCTCCATACCCTCCCCTTCTTTGCTCCTCCTTCTCCTACCCACCTCCTCTACTCCTCCTCCACTCCTTTACTTCTCTCCTACTCCTCCCCTTCTCCTTCTCCTCCTCCTCTCCTCCTCCCGCTGAATTTGTTCATAGGTGACGTGACACGAAGCCATCTGACGTAATTTTCTCCGCTAAATTTAGCGGGGAAACTGAACTGGTGTTGAGGTCACGTGACGTCCATTTCCCCACTAAATTTAGCGGGGAAACGAATCCCGCTAAATTTAGCAGGAAACCTTTCCCGCAAAATTTAGCGGGGCAATTTTCCGGCTAAACGTAGCGTGGAAATTAACGTCACGTGACCTCAACACCAATTCAGTTGCCCGGCTAAATTTAGCGGGGAAACTGTGACGTCCTGTAATGCAACGCACGCGGTCACGCCGACATCGACGCCGACGCATCTCAGCCCGGAAACGGGCGCCTAAGAACTGCTCTCTAAAATCTATCGCGTTACAAGTATTGTCATTCTCGTTACCCGTTCCAACACCGACTCGTAGAACGCTCGAGTTTAACAGAGTGAGCAAGTTTAATTTATGAATGACCCGGAATATTATAAGATCACACCGTGAGCTATGTTTCGTAATTCAGAAGTCAGCTGTGGGTGTGTACGGTCGCCCACTATACTGCAGGCTCCCTCGAGACATACTTAGCCCAGCTGCTTGCGCCACCGTTCGCCTCGACCTCGTGACGCCGAGCAATGGCGCCGGGTCTGGATACGCGTCTGGATACGCGCTGCGGTGCTATAGGTAAATTTCGATAGTTGTGATTATATATGATTAATCTGGCTAAGTAAGCTTCTATCTGCTTTGTATGCTGATGTATTTCCTGATATTGGCTACGTATGCTTTATGCAGCCTCGGCTTGAGTATAACGGGCAATCGGTACACTCTTGCGCGCGTTGCTTATCGCATGGAATACCGCCCATAAACGCATTCTGTGTTGAACAGGAAAATTATTAGCGCCCCAGTGCGCCCAGAACGGCGGTGAACTGAAAGCGAAGATGGAGAACTGCGTGCTCGCTCCAGAGGCGACGTTTCTTTATTGCGATTGAGCCTTAGAAACCAGAATTGTAGATTGCTCGACATGAGCGGTAAGTGTATATATATATAGGGTGGTTGAAGTCACCAGGCTCGATCTAAAATGGACCGTAAAAATCGGCGCCTGCACGTCGCCATCTAAACTTTTTGTCAAAGGTGTATTTCACAAGTCGGTTTTTTCTTGTAAAATTACAAAGCGTAGTTCTCTTTTAGTAAAAAATAGGGCCAAGAAACGTGCCAGGGTCTACGGCGGGCGGCGACCCAGACGACCAAGTCCGGTAGCGGGGTGTGTTTGGCGTTCGTATTGATAGATGGCGTCGGGAGCAGCGTCCGAAGGTGCAGCCGACCAGGGAAGATAGCAGACGACACGCAGACGAAATCCGTTGTCAGCAAAAGCGCCGCCGTTATGCAGACGTGTTTTTAGAGCGCAGCTCTTAGGCGCCCGTTTCCGGCTTGAGCGGCGTCGCCGTCGCCGTCGCCCTCGGCGTCGCCGTCGGCGTAACCGCGCGGTGCAGTATGGGTAAATTTTCCCAAAGGGACCCGGGGTCCTCCCGAAGGACCTCGGGTTCCTTCGGGAGGACCTCGGGTCCCTTCGGGAGGACCTCGGGTTCCTTCGGAAGGACCTCGGGTTCCTTCGGAAGGACCTCGGGAGGACCTCGGGTTCCTTCGGGAGGACCTCGGGTTTCTTTGGGAGGACCGTAAGGTCACGTGACCCCCCGAGGTCACGCGACACCCCCGAGGTCACATGATTCCCCGAGGTCACGTGTCACCTCCGAGGTCACGTGACCCCCCAGGTCACGTGACCCCCCACCCCCCGAGATCACGTGACCCCCCCCCCAGGTCACGTGACCCCCCCCCCGTGCCTTCCCCTCCTCGTCAAGAGCTGCGCTCTAATTCGGCATTACAGGGAGTTGTAAACGGCTTTCATTTTTTTTTGCTTTGTAAGTTTTGCTTTTATTGTTCGCATTTATTTTTTAACCGAAGGTACATTTTAAAAAGACAATATTCATTTTAATAAACCATGGTGGTTTGCGAGCCGTCGCGATAAGGAGGTAGCGCCATCTATCAATACGAACGCCAAACACACCCCGCTACTGGACCCCTGTCGTCTGCGTTGCTGCCCGGTGTAGACCCTGGCAAGTTTCTCGGCCTTAGTTTTTACAAAAAGAGAGCTACGCTCTGTAATTTTACAAGAAAAAACCGACCTGTGAATTACACCCTTGACGAAAAGTTTAGATTGCTACGTGCAGGCGTCGATTTTCACGGTCCATTTTAGATCGAGCCTGGTGACTTGAACCACCCTATATATAAAAAAAAAAGATTTGCAAGCGTGGTTGAGTGGTTTTTACTTTCACCGCGTTTTTTTATGAGGCTTTTCACTGATCAGCAGCTGAGAGGTCGATGCTATGCACAGCGGTAATAAACGAAGCAATACTTTTTACTGCGTTAAACATTTCTTCGTAAGAAGTAGGCACAAGAAGGTGGATTACCACACGGATACCGGTCCGTGTGTGACAGTCTTTTTAATATTTATTGTCGAGGTTCAGTGTCCACCAACATTAACCCAAACTTCAAACATTGTGGTCGTAAAATGCAAGCTTTCCATAAGGCAAATATTTCCATTTGAATAATCTCGCTACTTTCATGCAAAAAAAAAAAATATCGTTAAAAAAAACACCTCGCAAAATATATTTATATGTGTTTTTGTTTTTGGGGAGGGAAAAAAGGAAAAAAAACGCTAAAACGCGTAAACCGAGAAATATTACGTCGGCTATGAAGTAGGTTTGTCTACGGAGTAAATTGCACTCAACTAAGGTGACAAGGAAGCAAAATGCATTTTTTGCTGCAGCACGTGGACGAGTTCCTCTGCTGGGGCTGCAATTCTTCGGGAGAGAGTCTTCTAGTCTGGGTGGCCAGGGAGCCCGGAGGAGCGGTTCGGGCCTGCTTCAGGCTCAGGGACGGCGATGGCCGGACGTGGGGCCTGACCAGGGCTGCGTTCGCGGACGGTTCGAACCAGGAGTCGCGGCGCTTCTCGGCGGGGAGGCTCCACGTGACCTGCCTGCAGCCAATGCGAAAGTGGAGGATCGCCTTCAACGGACACTTGAGGTGGGCCTACGACAACATACGACAGCAACAAAACAATATAAAACAAATTTGCGAGATTCGTTTCTAAACAGCGTGGGCAGGATGAAAGCATCAGTGTCATCAGAAGGGACCTTCCATTTATGCTGCTATGTTTTCGTCGAAAATGTCTTCAGCGAAAGCTGATCCATAACACACACTCGAACAAAACAAGAATGCACAAGAGTTGGTATTTGCATCCACAATATTTTATTTCACGAGAGAAAGATCACGCTCAACTGGTGAACTGATGCTTTCAAATACCAGTTTTTCTGTCCGCGTACATTTTAAGAATGGAATCGGCTAACCAGTATCATAGTTTCATTGCTTTCGAATGACTTATTTTTTCAACCTTTGCTAAATGAAATCGAACAATGTTCTTCCTATATATTATGATTATTTCACTTGATAGTAAAGTTTAATATTGCTTGTATTTTTCTGTCAATTTTTTTGTTGTATATTTTAGGTATATCTGAGTGCATATTTCACAGCACGTTTCTGTGTATACCTGTGTGTACATTTGAGTACAGTTGTATATGTCTACCTTTCTCACTGTAATATCATAATATATGCCCCTGGGCACATTGTTGTAACAAACAAACACACAAACGAACAAATAAATACAGGAATAAATAAATAAATAAAGGAATAAATAGATAAATAAACAAATAAATAAACGCATGAAGAAATTAATAAATACACGAATAAAGAATATATAAATGAATAACTAAATAACTAAATAAATAAATAAGTAAATATCACATGGTGTTACTTGATAATAGGCCCATGATTTTGTAACCACGCTGAATTACGCACAATCGCAAGCAGGTTGTCACACCAGCGCCTCATGATCGAGCGACGCACCCGTGAAGGTAAATTTAGCTGGACTGTAACTGCACGTGCATGTCCACAAAAGCGAAAATATGGTAGGGGTCAAATGCCATTCATAATGTTTCTAACGTTTAGTTCAGCGTGCGAAATTGTATTCTGTCGGAAAGCAAAAAAAGTGAAAGCCGTTTACAACTCCCTGTAACGCCGAATTAGAGCGCAGCTCCTGAGGAGGAGGAGGGAAGGGTACTGGGGGGTGGGTCAAGTGACATCGGGGGGGGGGGTCACGTGACCTTGGGGGAGGTCACGTGACCTTGGGGGGGGCACGTGACCTTGGGGGGTCACGTGACGATGCCGATTCCGACGGCGTCATCAGTGACGTCACTGATGACGTCATCAGTGACGATGCCGATGCGGATGCCGATGACGTCATCGGTGACGTGACGATGCGGATGCTGACGACGTCATCAGTGACGTCACGCGTCCCATAATGCACCGCGCGGTTACGCCGACGCCGCTCAAGCCAGGAACGGGCGCCTAAGAGCTGCGCTCTTAGGCGCCCGTTAAGACAAACTTTGTGTGCTTGCGTTCTGCTGATCTTCGTTTTCTCGTCTATGCCAACATCTATGCTCCGAGAAACTGAGGGAGAGGAGGAGCCGAAAGCGCAAGGGGACGTCAAAACGCCGAGCTCTGGTTGGTGGGAATAGTGGGTACACCCAAAGCTTGCTGCCTTTGCCACCACTCCACTCGTTGAAGACGCGGAACGCAGGCATCCACCGTTTGGATCTCGCATTCGAACGCGTTCGACGAGTGCAGTGTTGGCAAAAGTAGCTAGTTTTACTTCTACCCCCTAATCATGCGAATCAGAGCTCGGTGTTCAGACTTCCCCACTCGCTCTCGTTTCCTTCTTTCCCCCAATGGCTCGCACATTAGTCACCCCGTCGTACACCTATCCTCCCTCGAAGTTCTCTTTCCTCTCACCAGAGTGTAAAGCTTGCCGAAGAGTGATATCCACATTTGATGCGCCGCTTATATAGGTATTTTTCCTTTTTGCTTTTTAGCTGCCTTCAAATCTTGAGAAAGGACGAAAAGAAACCAGTTATCTGGTTCATCCACCGAGTGATTCGAAAGGTGTGATACCCAACTCAGTACAAGGCTGCGCAGTCACTGCGTTCGTTCCCGCTCGAGCCCTCCCATCCGTGTCTTCTCTCAGGAGATTACATGTAGGAGAAGAGTCAAGCAGCGAGTGCCAGTTAGATCTTGAGCGTGTATCGAGGATCGAGGAGCATCGAGGATTGAGGAGTGTATCGAGGTTCGAGGATTGAGGAGCGATAATTGACACTGATATAGCCACCGCTGCCCGCTTAAGTAAGGTCGGCTGTGGTTGGTTATGTTCACACTTGTTGCTTCGCCGTTGGCTAATCATCCGGCTACCTGATTGTTTGCGGAGCGACGATAAGATTCCAGGGGCGCGCGACGACCCCGCGTCGTTCGCCCCGAGAATTAAGATTAACACGTTTCAAGGTGCTGCCTGCTTTGTGGGAATCTATCACAATCAACAATAACGCGCGAATTTCAAACTGGGACGACGTATCTCTCGAAGGTGCCTCCTCTTCAATCACGTCGGCTTGCTCGTCTTTGAGAGATGATAGTTATAGTGGAATAATTATGCGCAGTCGTAGCTTTTGTGTGACATTAATGGTACTTTATCTAATTTTAATGATAATATACTACGTTTATCTATCGTGTACAGTGTGAGCAGAGTGGGGCAAATTGGATGTCTTCCGACCCCCTCAGCGGACGTCAGCTTTGCCAGAAATGTCGCTGAAGATTGTTGCTGACTCCTGACAGCTGACGAGGGCATACGTGATAATGAAAGAAAGTGTAAACCTCGGTCCTCTGATGAGGAGTTAAATGCTGCTTAAGTTCATGCAAAGATAAGCATTTCCATAACATTACTTGGCATTTGTCGTCGAATACCTTCGGATGTGTTCGCCCACTGACAATTGCCAACGTCGCTTCTGGCAAGCTTTCGTTGACTTGATTGAGAAGGCTTCTTTGGTATTTGAGTTAAAATCACTGTCCCAGTGGTTGTGAGGGATGGCAAATTAACCTACTGGGAAAGAGGGGAAGGTCAGTGAAATAAGAAACTGAGCACAATCTGGAAGTTCCAACGTGTGCGTTGGCCATAAAAATGAAGCGGAGTGAAACAAAAAAAAAAAACAACAAAAAAACTGCACGACGTTAACGTCATTTCTTGGACGCCAACATTGGGAACTACAGTCACTGACAGCCTAATGAATGCGGGTCGTGCCTTAATATATGTTTACGTTCCTTGCTTCGTAACTCGTTATTTTGTGTCCTTATCAGCGAATACCTCATTCTCCTTGGCTTGGGAGTAGTGTTACGTCGTTGCCCTTGAAGTAGAATTTTAGCCGCTCCTTCCAGGACGTCTGGCTCGTACCGGGAGTGTATTCCGGAATTCAACCTTGCGCCACGATCGCTGAACCACCCAATTGTTTTCAGAGTCACCAGTGATACATGGTGGACTTTCGATTCATTATTTACAAGACCGGTGGAGTGCGGAAGTGCAGGATCAGAGCCGCGAAACAGGCGAACATGTCGCTGTACTTCGTTCCAGCTTAAGTCCAGACGCAGCCGACGCTATACGAGTTAATGGAACCGATCAAGTAGCGTCAAAAGCGCAAGTCAGTGGGCCTTTTTTGTTTATGATTGGTTCAGCGACAACAGAACACGTAAGGGAACGTGACGAAGATTACGATTATTAGGGCATTTCCCCTAACATTATTACGTTAGGGGGAATGCGGAGCGCAAGTTCGTCTGCTTCTTTTTGCAGGGGTTACGGTAACGTCCGGAAGACGCCGAGCTCTGATTGGCTCTGATTGAAGGATAGTGGGTGGACCTCAAAGCAAGCTGCCTTGAGGTCTACTCACTATCCTTCCGTTCGGAGCCGCCGCCACAACCTCTGCAAAAGAAGCAGACGAACTTGCTCTCCGCATAGATCCTTCCGGAAAGCTGCTGTACGCTTCAAATGGAGTGCCGCGACGATGTACTTTCGGCACTGCATGATTGGAATTTTCGCGTCATAGCGCCATCTGCGGTCGAACTTAAAGTAAAACGTATTGTATAGTCGGGCATATAAGTTACAATATCCGTGTTACTGCCATTCCGCCAAACTATTCATAAAAAAAAGGCCACTCTAAGTCTTTAAACACAGAAACGAGACATTAGAGCTCTTTTTATTTGCATGGTCGGTTAGCAGATTTAAGCATCTCCACTTTAATCGAAAGTGCCATTTAGTTTCACGAAGTAGTCTTACTGTTTATATTTATTTATTTAAAAAAATGATCACAATTACTCTTCATTCCTAGAAGCATTTTGTGTCGTCTTGGCTTCAGAAGTACTTTTTTTTTAAACTTCGGTAAAACATTTTTAAAAGTAATTGTTGATGTAATATTTTTGTCAATATATTTAAGATCTGGCATTTCAGGGATCACAAAAAAAGAAAAAAAATGCTGGGCCGATAAATTTGAGAGGCGCGGAAACTATGTTGTGTTTTAAGTGTTCACCGCAATTCATGTCATATATAACTGGTGTATTTTGCATCGAAATATAAACAATTAATGTAAAATGTTCCGATGAAAACATATATGGCCCATTCACGTGTTGAAATTTCTTCACTTTCTTATGAAATGCTATCGCATTCAATATAGCATCAAGAAAGTAATAGTACAAAAAAAAACGTGATGATGCTGACACGGCGTCGTGAACCTGGAAGGCAGACACTAGAGTTAACGCTCGCTGCGTTTCTCATCAAACATAGTTCTGCAGGTTGTAGCATGACTCCCCCGTGGCCGTTCTCCCGTCTCGATGCCATGCGCCTTTTTCCCCGAGTGTCAATAAACCTGCCGTCAAAGTCCCTGTCTTATTTGCCCCGAGTATCAATACTCCTGTGCCCAATTATCCCTCCTTGCCGGGGCTGCAAGCCCCTTGATCAGCTCTGCTTTATTTATTTATTTATTTATTTAAGACGCATTTCCTTCCCCAGCGAGTCTTTATGCGCTTAATGCTCGTAAACAGATCAAAGTTGTAAGATGTTTATTTACATACAAGTGTACGGTGGTTTCTAGGAGTGATATATACGCTTCTTAAATACAGCAAAATTGCTCGATCATCAACAAGAACTCTTGAATACTCAGCTCGTCCTTGGACAAACCTTATGTTTTCTGGGTGACTTTTTGCCCTTCAGTGAGCGGAACGAATTTGCAGTTAAGAGCGCAGTTTTTCGCAAGTCCCCAAGCAGTTCTGCAGCTTGTTTTTTCTGCAAGCAAGTTTTGAATTCATCGACAGCCACAGCGTGCTTCCCTTTTTGCATTCCTAAGAATTCCTCCTTCATCTGCCGCAACCGAGCTTGTTCTGGGAGGGCACAAAGCCCCAGTGTTTTGAATTTGGCCGGACATGGAAAGTGGGGGGAATCCAGTACGGGGGTTGCGGGTTAGTGGCTTTTGAAAGCAGAGGATTTTGGAGATAGGGTAGATGACGGGTGAATTTGCAACCGGGGTTTTTTAGACGGGGGTTTGGGGATTGGGTTATTTTCTGCACCACCCATCTGCATATGGCTGTTTGGTTGATAATAAAAAAAAGTAAAAAAAAAATATTCTGGAATTTTTTTGTGCATTTATTTTTAGTAAAACATTTGATAGTGGGTAGAATTGTGCAGGTGCATGCGCAGTTTTGGCGTGAAAAATTACTCTGATATACTTTGCTTCAATAGTATATAAACTTTGTCTCTGAATATAAATACCGGGACAAGTGCGACTGATTTCACGCCGACTGCATTTCGGTGCCTTTCCCTCTTTTTCAGAGAACAGACCGTTGATGGAACCGGAGCCACACAGCACGTCGAGATTCGCATGTTGTGAGTGATCTTCCTCGGGTCTATTGTTTTGAAGCGGTGTTGCTGAAACGTAGAAACTTTTACGTTATTTTTCTATGCAAGTGAAACAAAAATATTACTTTGAAAGGCTGCGAAATATAGGAAACAGTTCAATAATATTTTTGGTATGTTAGATAGCTTCCAAATCAGTTTCCCTTCGTTCCTGGGAGCTTCATTAATAGGTGATTCACGATGCGACAATGAGCATGACGTGAAACTTTATGGTGAGTCTCACAGAGCAGTCTATATTTTGTAGATCGAAACATATTTACAGCCTCGTCATTCGTCGAGTTCCCTCCGTAGATCGCAGCAATTGGTACTCAATTCCATGGGCATTACGAAAATGTAGACGCACTAGATTTTTTATGGTGTCATGTAAACTGAAGACAATCAGCGTATGACGAGTCCAAACTTTTTTTCAGGAAAATGTGGCAGCCAGAACATAAACACGAACGCAAAGAATAGAAAGGGACAAACACACCGCAGAACTTTCAACTAGGTTATAATTCTTCTTCTTCGTCTTTAAGCCTAAGTACTTTCTCTTCTTCGTCTTTTATCCCAAGTAGTTCCTCTTAAGTTCACAAAAAACACATTATTGGAAGTAATTTAAAGTCAAATGTAATTCACCCACAAACTCACTACACAGCTCACGGAGGCCTGAAGCGCCGCAGATATTGTTTCTCTTTTTCTTGGAGTGCAGTGGAGGTGTTGCTAACACAGTCTTATGCTTTTTATTCTATTGCCAGTGCCTCAAGCATCCCGCGTGAATACGGATTCTTGTTTCGTGCAAGTACAGATATGTTGTTGAGCGCTGGGTTGCATTTGCAAGCACGGCAATGAGCCGGTACATGCCCTGCAGCTATGGTCTTCACTGATACTGCGTGCTCTCGCGTTCTGTCATTGCTGCACCGGCCAGCCTGGCCAATATAACATTTCTCGCAGGATAAGGGAATAAAATATACAACCTCTTTATCGCACGGGGCATTGTGTTTTGCAGTTCGTGTTGCATATTGTTTTGAGTAGTTGTTTGGTTGACTTTGCGGCATATAGAGTAGGCTTTGTTCGATGTCGAGCATACGAATAGATTGAACTGTCTTCCTCCGATACTTTTTAATTTACGGGAAATTCCAGGAATGTAGGGGCTCCGGCAAATTTTGTTCTAATTCTTGTATCTTCTGTTTCTATCCGCTCTATCCAGTCTGCCTTGTCTATCCTTCTTTGTCGTATTTGCGCTGTTAATTCCACATAATGATCAACCAACTAGCCCACCAGATGATCGGGATTCTGTTTCTTCCGTGTCTGGCGATTTACGTTTATTTTTTGACAGGTATTTTCATAAGTGACGTTCAAAAGATCAGCCGAATATCCAGAGTCGAGTAGTCGGGCGATCTGTTTTGCAAAACTTGGCCCGTTTTGGTGACAACAGGACTTTCTAAGTGACGGCAGAAGAGCCGTGTTGGCGACACTTCACAGATTTTAAGGGTCCTGATTAGAAAGGGAGAAAACTTTTACATGATCGGGGTTTGTATCTCCACCACACGTGATGCTTTTTGAACTCTTGTGCCAGGTCTAGGAACTTGATCAATTTGTTCACTGGTAGTTCGTTCGTCAAACCCGATTCCGGGCATTTTTCTTTAAAACATCTCAAAACTGTTTCTCGACATTCGTTTCTTTGATGTCTACCTCAGTAGCGCAAAGTATCAGAAAATTATTAATCTAGAAAAGCTTTGGTCATTAAATCATTAAGGTTTTTGTGAAAGTTGCTGCCGCATGCTGCGAGAAAAACATAACATAACTGAGGAGTCACACGATAGCCTGTACATACTTCACTTCTTTGCACGTACTGCTGACCTTGATGGGCGACCACTGTCGCTCTCAAGTACTCACCTAATAACTCCAAAAGTGTCCACATGTATCCTAGCTGCAGTTAAGAGTAGAATTTCGCCTTTCTCCTCGATGTTTCCTTGGAGGATCGGCATGAAACTCGAGTGTGATATAAAATATTACATATCCTGGATGTCGATGGAAAATCCTGAGGCGACATCAGATCCGTTGTTCTGGAGACATGCAATGGGTTGTTCGGAATTCTGAATCTTGTACGGGTTCTTGCACTGGATCAGAGCTTGTTGGTTTGCCAAAACGTTGAAAGGTGAGCTTGCCAAGTTTCCTTTTATGATACAATGGCCCGAAAAGATACTCCTTCCTTATGCGTCTTCGCCAGGAAGACATCTAGCTGTCCGTCCTTTGTTTTTCTAATTTGTGTATAAAGGGTGTTTAGGTCAATTCCTTCAAGTATCCACATAACGGCTCGTTTTTCTGCTTTGCTTGATCATTCACACATTTAAAGTTTTTTTTTTTGCAATGACAGCAGAAACTTTTTTTTTTATGGGTGCCTGAATCAAGAACAACAAAACTACATTCTTTATCTGATATGCTGAGCTTCAAATATTTGCTGCGTAGCTTTTGCACAGTTGAGCCGAAGCTCATCTTTGGTGGAGCTGAGCATCTTTGGCTAGCAAGGCAGTCAATACCATGGCTGAGTCCACGTCTTCGATGACCTGGAGGGGACGCCTTTTTGTGCTACTCAAAAGAAAACATGCAACACGAACCACATAACACAGTACACCCCGTGCAAAAAAGGGGTTGCAAATCATATTCCCTTATCCCGTCGGAAATTTTATATTGGCCGGACGGGCCGGTGCATCAATGACAGAACATAAAAACACATCGCATCTGCGAAGACCATAGCAACAGGGCATTGATAAACTCATTACCGTGCGTGTAGATGCAGCCCAGAGCTCAACACCATATCAGTGCTTGTATGAAACAAGAATTCGTTTGCGCGAGAAGAAAAAGCATAAGAGTGTGTTAGCAACTGCTCGACTGCACTCCAAGAAAAAGAGAAACTATATCTGCGCTGCTTCAGGCCTCCGTGAACAGTCTGGTGAATGTGCGGGTGGTTTACCTTTGACTTTTAGCTTATTTACAATAATGTGGTTTTTTGAAACACTGAAAGCTCTCTGAGGATGATGTACTTGGGGTTAAGGACCAAGACGAGGAAGTACTTAGGTTTAAAGACGAGGAAGAGGAATTATAACCTAGTTGCTAGTCAGTGGTGTTTTTTCTTTCTATCCTTGGTGTTAGTGTTTATGTTCTAGCTGACACTTTTACCTAACATCTACTACTAGCTCAACTTCGCAAGCAGCACGGATTTTGGCCAAGCAATGGCCAATGGCTGGGGATGGTCTTGTGGCCAGTGGCCAATGCTTGGCCGATGGCTGATGGCCAGTAGCCATTGGCCAAGGACCAGAGAAAGGCCAGTCATCGGCCAATATCTGGCCACTGTCTGGCCACTGGCCAAAGGACCATTGCCAGCCATTAGCCAATGCTTGGCCAACTCTGTGCTGCTTGTGTTGAGACTAAAAAAATCTGTAAAATGGAAATTTTGTTTTGTGATCGGTCACTTGCAGAAACGTCTTAAACTTAGTTTCAACTTAAATGCAGACGCAGCCGACGCTACGAGGTAATGGGACCAGTCAAGCAGCATCAAAAGCGCGCCAGTTTCTAGGCCTTTCTTGTTTATGATTGGTTTAGAGATAATAGAACACGTAAGGGAAATATGACGAAGGCCACGATGGTGCGCTTTGACGCTGTCTGCTTGGTGTCATCAGCTTGTAGCGTCTTTTGAGCCTGGACTTAATTGAGATGAAACGAAATATAGTGGTATCTGAATGCTCTGCGGCACGTCAGATCACCAGGCGGCTTATATTAATCTGTAGTTAGTCTTTGTGGCAGATTTAGCAGCACAAGAACTCAAACGTTTTAATTTTTTTTTAATTCAGTCATAAAAAAATTGGTTCGACGATCGCATTTCTATCGGATTCAATTCAATGAACAAGTGGACACGGCTTTCTTCTGTCGTCGCTCTTGGAAAGGGTGAGTCATATCACTCGCGGAAAGAACCACATGCATCGCCAGAGCGGGAGCTGGGCTTGGCCGCATTCCAAAGCGACGCGGCGCCTGGTTGTCTCTGTCTCCGAGCCAGCTATGCGACGCTCGTATTTGGTCCGAAGCGCTGACGTCGGCACGCGTCACCCTCTCCCCCTCTCACCACCGCCGTGGTGAGACACTGAATGAGTAAACACGATACCTCCTTACCACCCCGCTCTCCTCGCGACGTCATGCATGGCGCTGAGAAACGGACTGACACCGGCGGGTTTTGCTGCAAAGAAACGTTGTAATGCTAACGCCTTGAAAGAGTGCCGATGAATGAACCTGTTCGCTAGAGGCGACCCTTGTGCGCAGCGTCAACGCCATTACCGAAGTGTACGACCACGACAGCGACACGAGTGCGGAAGCCCGCGCCCTCTTCCTGGCCCAGGGCTCCTGGGGAGGACTTGCCGGAGACATGCCGAGGTAGGCGTGACATAGCTGCATGAACCCTGTGAATATATCTTAATAATAAACACAAAAATCACAACGAAGAAGCAACAAGAACAATACTAAAGACCAAGTAAAACAACAAGCAATATCACAAATAAATTTTATAAAAATAATACATATTTATGGCTATTCTGGCGAAAACAAAAACGATGCTGATGAAAATAGTCTTTTTTGGTGAAACCAGTGGTTATCATCAGCGCAAGTTAGTAAAACAAATGTACAGCTTTGCGAGCCAATCTTAATATCGGGGCGCAGCACGAAACAAAGGACTATCGCACAGCACAAACACCACCCGAAATAACGAAAAACCCGTGCACTAAAGTTTTGCCGCTATCGCAGTGAGATCGAGCACACGCAGATTGGTCACGAGTGCTGAGTCAGCGCGCGGCTAGGCCTCGCTTCCAATCACTGCGTCAAACGTCGCTCGCCTCCCCCCCCCCCCCCCCTCCCCCTCCCCCGTCGGGCCAGGGCATAATTAATTACTTGGCGCCATCCTAGTGTGATGGCGTTCCATGGAGGTAGAGGAGGGTGTTCACAGACTTTGATGATTCTAAGAGGTGTTGAAAGCATTCCTGCGAAACGCTTTAACGACCGCTTGCTACAACAATTTTATTAACTTAATCGGCCCGGAGAGTTCTATGTTTGGCAAGTTATGTTAAAGCGGAGTTAGAACTCAATAGATGAACACACTTTAGGGTGTCAGTTAAGTCTCTAACGCTTTCAGTCGGTTTGTCTGTCACTTTCTGTTTAACTTGGGGACTTGGAGTGAAGAGCTTCTGTACACCGGGTGTCCCAAATAGCGGCCAGGCTCTTTAAATCGACCGCAAAATTCGGTTCCTTAACCTATCGTGCTACGAACTTGTGCAGCGTTGCCCACCGGTGGTGGATTTGTTTTTGGTAAAATCTCCAAAGAGCGGACTTACCTGAGGAAAAAGTAAAAAAAAAAAAAGAAAAAAGGCTTAACTCCTATGGAAATGCAGCATAGCCACCGCGGTCTTCAAACAATAGGGTTCGCTCTTTGCAAATTTTACAAAATAAAAAAAAGCATCATCTGTGGGCAACGCTGCACATAATCGTAGCGCGATCGGTTAAGAAACCGAATTCAGCGGTCGATATAAAGAGGCTGGCCGCTATTTGGGACACTCTGTAGATTGACCGTTCTGCGGCGTTGAGATACGCATAGTTCAAGGGAGCCCGCGATGGGTTAAAAAAAAGTATCATGCTCCTTTTTTATCTTCTGTTCTGTCACATAAGCGATCACCTAAAAAAGAAAACATGAAAAAAAAAAGTGCTGAGCCAATTGCCTGTTAGCCAAAGACTTGGTGACTCTCTAACTTGTTGCAAACGTGGGCTCTTTGTGATATTTTGTGACACCAGAGGAAAGTGATGGGTGTAGCACGATTGCCCCGCGTGCGGAATGCCTGTTGTAAAATCCCCGCGTCGTTGGCCCCACGTTTCGAAAACCCCGCGTTCAATTGCCCCATCCCGTATTCTCCCCGTGCCAAAAGCCCCATCCTTACTGCCCCCATACCACCCTCTTTGTTCTTCAAGCAGAAATGATCCACGTCTTAACGTAATCCGTTGAAGGTTTACGAAGGGGTTTTTAAGTAAAAACAAAACAAAATAAGGTTAACTTAAACCGCAGAAAAACCTAGAATGGCGTACAAGTGGCCACATAAATATGCATAAGCATCGACGCTCTCCGCTGTCATGGAGGTATACCCAGACGTAGAGCTATAGATGTTATCTACCTAGATGGACACAAATATTTTTTGAATGACTTAAGAAGCATAGAACTGGAGTTTGGTGCTGTATTTACGTGATAAGTATGGCGCCATGAGCTGCGGGTTGAGTTTAACAGAACCGTTGAAACTGCGAATCCGCGGGTGCTTCAGAGTTGGCGAAAGATTTGGTTTAGAGCTTATGAATAAAAACTGTTAACTTTAAATGTTTTGCTAGCGACTGAAATTTTCTGTTCGCACGTCTAACGTCACAAGACGTGAATGTGTATAGCGTACGTGTGAAGAACGGGAAGATTTACCCTATTATTCTTGACTTGAGTCTCGGGTACGGCATGATTAGGTTACACAAGCTCACAGAATACTCCGCCCTCGCGCTGAAAACCCGACCACCTGACACGGGGGACTCGTGTCATGGGCTTCTGAAACTGGAGCTTTTGAAAGCGGGGAAAAAAGGACGGGCGCTTGCCGTGGAGCATTTGACATAGGGTTTTTGACATCGAGTGCTTTCGTGCACCACCCAAAGTGATGTACCCCGAAGTGGGGTTGTGCTGGAGCGTCGATTGAGGACGTGGTATTCTTGCACAATTCCAATGCCACAGTATAATTTTTCAATCTAGTGATGAGTTGGCGCGAGCGAAATTTCGGTGTGATCACTAGTAATCCTATACATCTAAAGGAAGAAGACCGCCCAATTAACAATGGGCCGTTGTACGGGTTTAGAAGAATTGCCATACCATCGATATGCGTGTTTTGCCGAAGTACGTGATGGTTCGAGACTGAATTCAAATCACTAGTGGCATGCATATGCTCATTTAAAAAAAAAAAAAAAAAACTCCAAGGGCAATTAACTGTCGGGTTTTAGAGTCCTTAAGCTAATAATAAAACATATTACAATGCCTGCCCATCGAGAAGTCATAAACTGTCACATTTGCCGAAAATCTTGCTACCATGTGGCGTCTTGATTTCTCTCAAATAGTTGTCTCATTGTTGGATATCAGGGTCCCTTTTTTTCTGATGCTTAAAGTTTGGTACGTCAGTTTATTTCTTGAAGGTTGTGGATAACGTTCGATTGTGACTTTTATTGTGAAGCTTGAGATATCTGCAGTTAGGTTTGATAGCAGCTCAATGATTTTCAATTTGCTGACTGCTGCAAAGGTTAGATGCTAAGCTTTATCGTTTGTTCCAAATCACGCTGCATCGAAACGCTCATTATAAATTTCTTGATACAGACACGATGCGTACGAGCAGCCGGTCAACATGTTCGGTACGCTTTCTGTGGCCAGCGAAGCCTCACCTTCTAGGGAACTGCGGCTGTGGGGTCTCCGCCAGCGGACGCGAGGTAAGTTCTACTCTAATACAGCTTTTGAAAATACTTGTGACTGCCCGAGGACCACCGGTCTTAACACGGTAATAAAAAATAATTGGCTAATGGTGTTTTCAATGGATCAGAAATAAGAAGTGCGCAGCGAAATCTGGCAGACGACCATCATAAACGCCTAGGACCACGTTGCATGGGGAATCATGCTTAAATATTGAACTGTAATTGACTCTGGTTGTGCCTTGCAACACAAAGCGCCGATTGAGAACTGTATGTACAAATTAAGGCATGATAAAGTTTTATATATCTAATCAGGAAGAAACAAAGAAGGAACTATGGCGTCGTTGGAAATGGTGCTCGTCACAGGTCACCCCTTTAGAAGTCATAAGTACAGGTAATGCAGTGAATCGTACTTGATGATTCACCCTTCCCCTGCATCCATGCGAAAGAGCTAGATAGAATAGCTCCCTCGCATGACTGCAAGGGGGGGGGGGGGTGCCCTAATTGTTTTTTACCTATCACTAACTTCTTGTCTGATCTAGAACATGCCTGTCCTCTGCAATTGATTCAACAATGAAGACGTTCTAAGAGCACCATAAGTGATTTCTGAAAATCGCAAGTGCACAAATCTTAGGCGCTGCGATCATTAGGCCCACGCGCCTCAAATGTATTCGAAGTAGAATGTTTGTTCAGGGGGTACTGAAATTAAACTGAGCAGGTTTACATTTAAGCCTGTTCACACACTCGCGAGTGCTTATGGCTGGAGAGGCTTAAAACCGCCTCTCCGGTTGTGAGCAGTTGCAGGTGTGTGAACCAACATTTAGAGGAAGGAAAAGTATTGGTAGATACTGAGCCTCTTCTAAGAAACTACCCGTTATAAATGATGACCTCTTAGGTCAGCTGCTCAGCCTTGATCAACTCGTTCTTTCAGGTTTATATGAAGATTATAACAGCAAAATTGCTTCATGCTTATACTCGTATTTCAGGGCGACGAAATGAAATTGGTTCTAGGACAAGCCACTGCCTCGGAACTTTGGAGGTAATATAAAAGTTCATTCGCAGCTTTGTAAAATGGGATCGGCTGATTATGTAGAAGCGAGTAGACCGAATTTTCGTTCAAAGCAGCAAGTCCTTTTATTACATTAAGAGAGTAGCGTATCTTTTTGGCACAGAAATAATATTCTTCAATCATAATCTAGGCAGTCCTAACATATGTTGCATTGCCGTGTTATTGAGCAAAGCTGCTGCGTACACATGCATGCTTATACACATGTAAATATTGTTATCAGCGTGATTTCCTGCTCATGTGGAACATAAAAAATGGAAACGAGCAAAACACAGGAGGTTTTTTGGTGTTTGTGCTTAAGTTTTTAGTACTAAATTCCTCAGCTCTATGTTCTTACACCAGGGGCCGTGAATATTTGATGAGAATGGAAATGAGTGACTGTAGGTATTTCGACTGACTTTCACCTTTTTATTTTATTGCTGCCACGGCCTCGTTGTATAGTTCTAAGATCGGACTGCAGTAAAGTTTAAATTTATAGATATCTGACGGCGAAATCACGAGGTTGAAAAATCAGGTCTGAAACAGTTTCAACGTGAGTCGTGAATACACGACGCGCATTGCAACGTTCCAGATTTTATTGCTGCAGTGTTGTATGAACACAGCTTGTTGAATTGACGGAGTCGTTGAACAATACTAACAAAACGGACACTGTACTTTTGTTTCTTTTGCAGAGTCGGATTGTTTTTCACGTGTCTTCGGAGAACGTGAACGGCGCCACGTGAGTTGTTCCTTTAATACTCTTATACTGTATATGCAGCTAAAAAGAAACACATAAGCTATTATATTAGCGTGCTTTGTTTCTTCGCCGTGAGAATATTTCGAGAAGCGAAGGTTAGGAGCTAGGATTTGGGCAGTGAAGCCGCAAATGTTTGAAGTTTTTGAAACGAATATTTGATACATCACTGGCATGAGTCACACCGTTCACAAGAAACCATTTCGGAGATGCGCAGTGCCCCCTTCTCCCGCCCCCCCCCCCCCCCCCCCCCCTTCCCACTCCTATGTTCTCGACGCCTTATGGCAACCCGACCTGCGGCACGTGAGGAGTTGGCGAGTTGGTTAATGATTTCGGAATTTTAGAGCAAAGACGGCACGACGATAATTGAACAGGGTTCCTGTGGCTTTGTTATTTGTTCGTTGTGCTTTCTTTGTGTTCTGAACTTACACTGGAAAGAGAGAAGGAATCGCACCGCTTCCAGGACGTATGGATTGTACAAGTCGGTCCGAGGGTACACCGGAATAGCCCTATAATTCCCCGCGCCGCGCGGTGCAATGGTGGGTCACCGAGAGTTCTTGTGGGGTTTTTTCACACAGCTCTAATGGGCGGAGAATCATTGATTTTGATCTACAGAAGTTGTAAAACTTGAAAGAGGTTTTCTTGTTTAAGAATGGGAATATTTCGAAGTCTTGTCATATTTTCGACAATGTTAATGGTATCGATTAACATGTAAATAAAACTCGCAATGCTATATTTTAATGTTGCGATGAATACGTATATGCAACGATTTATTTTAGGCTAGGTGAATACATTGTTAAATGGCGGTTATGATAATCCAGCGCTCTGCTTCTGCATTTCGTCCCCACAAAAAGTATCCTATTTCTTTTAAGAATGTGACGTCTCGTGTAATATATCATATTGTATTATTAGTATATCTTACATTTTCTAGACTCAGACAAGCTTATAGCTAAAGAATTGGTTCAGTAGCCCATACTGTATGTTGTTCACAATACTGCATCTATTGTGTGTTGCAACTTAAGATCTGAAGTAGGAAGTTCTACCGGAAGCACGGCGTTTTCCACCTTCAACAGCATGTTAATGTCTCTTAAGTGCGGCTAGCCAAAGCACGACGTGAGGGAACGAGCGCGAGGTGAAGGCGGAGCTTCTGCAAGTCTAATGTCGCAACAGACTATGATCATCTGTTAAAGAACTGGTTCCAGAACTTGCCACTAAAGCATTGTGACGTGCATACGTTCGTTTGAAGCTGTGGCGACGCACAATCTCCAACATTTCGGCGCAGCCCTCGCCTCGTCGTCGTCTGCTTCGGCGAAGGGCGGCCGCGCGCTACACTGCGTAGCTCGAAGAAGAAGAGTTGCTACCCAGGCGCGTGATGCACCGGAACGTTGGTCGACCGCCGCTGCCAAGGCAATAAACCGGCCGTTATTTTTCTATGTCGGGATTTGTTCTTCACCACGACACAGTATCCCACATCTGGTGACCCGGAAAACGGACACAATACGTCGCCATGGCCGACCAGGAGGACCTTCAACAACAGATGAAACTACTCCAGGAGCAGATTCGGACCCAGCAGGAACTGATTCAAAGGCAACAGCAGCAGATTCAGCAGCAGCAGCACCAACTCGATGGTCCCGTGCAACAGGATCCTGCTAATGCCAACACAACACCGCCCGTGCCTACCGGCACCGCAGCAGGCGGCGGAACCCCTGCAGCTGTCATCTCGGACGCTGCTTCCCTTGGCGTCTGCCGTGTAGCTGTCAAACTTCCGCCGTTTCGGGCGGACTCGCCTGAGGTATGGTTCGCACAAGTCGAGGCGCAGTTCTCCCTGGCGCGCATCACCCAGGACCGAACGCGCTACGATTACGTCGTCGCCCACCTGGACAGCCGCTACGCCAACGAGATACGGGATATCCTCGACAATCCACCAGCGGCCAACCTTTATCAACATCTCAAAACTGAACTCACCCGCCGCCTGTCACTATGGGAAGACCAGAAAGTCCGTCAACTTATTCAGTCCGCAGAACTTGCCGAGCGCTAACCATCACAGTTCCTCCGCCACATGCGTGCTCTCGCAGGTAACACGCAAGTCCACGATTTTTTTCTGCGGACACTATGGCTCCAACGACTACCACCACACGTCCAGGCGATTCTGCAGGCTCAACCTACGCTACCTCTAGACCAACTTGCCGAAATTGCTGACCGCGTCATCGAGGTCTCTGTACCGCTGCTGTCGCCCACCGTCCAGACCGTCGGTGCACCGCTGGACACCACAGAGCTCGTGCACCGAATCGACAATATCACCCAACAGCTCAGCTCCATTCAACGACGCCTGGATCAAAGTCCTCCGACGCGCCCCCGTTACCGCTCACTGAGCCGTGACCGTAACACCGGCCCATCACAGCAGCCTCGTGACAGTAGCCGATGCTACTACCATCGACGCTTCGGGGACAGAGCCCGACAATGCCGACCACCCTGCTCCGCCGGACATCAGGGAAACGCCAACGACAGATTGTAGACGCGGCTACAAGCTGCCAACCCGCAGGCCGTCGCATCTTCGTCACCGATCAAATCACAAAACAGCGGTTCCTTGTCGACTGTGGCTCTGACATTTGCTGCTATCCTTGTACCCATCTTCAAGGTTCCCATCCACCTACGTCTTTCGAGCTCAGCGCAGCAAGCCGGTCCATCATCAAGACCTACGGCTCACTCCGTCTGCACGTCCGACTAAAAAACCTACACCACGACCTCCATTGGAATTTCGTCATCGCCGACGTCTCCGAGCCAATCATCGGTTCAGACTTTTTGGCACACTACAACCTCCTTCCCGACTGTCGCCACGACCGACTCATTGAGGCGACAACGGGATTTTCTTCGTCAGGCCAGCGCACGACCACCCACCAGCCCAGCATTAAAGTACTCGGTGTGGAAAACCTTTCGCCGTACCACGCCATACTCGCCGAATTTCCCGGTTTAACGCGACCCAGAGGGCTGCCACGGGACGTGCGACACACCACTGTTCACCACATCCGAACTACTCAGGGCCCTCCGGTTTTCTGCCGCGCTCGTCGCCTTGCTGCGGACCGCTTGCGCATCACCAAAGCAGAGTTCGAGTCCATGGTACACGAAGGAATCGCCCACCGATCCGACAGCGCATGGGCCTCGCCGCTTCACCTTGTCCCGAAGAAGACTGAAGGCTGGCTACCCTGCGGGGATTACCGCGCCCTCAACGCTCGCACCATCCCCGACAGATACCCCATTCATCACATACAGGACTTCGCCCACCGTGTCCATGGCTGCCACGTCTTCTCCGTGCTAGATTTGGTGAAGGCCTACACTCAGATTCCCGTAAACCCAGAGGACATCTCCAAAACCTGCACTGCGTAGCTCGAAGAAGAAGAGTTGCTACCCAGGCACATGATGCACCGGAACGTTGGTCGACCGCCGCTGCCAAGGCAAGAAACCGGCCGTTCTTTCAACGCCGTGACAAACTTCCGTTAGTCCAGCAGAACCAGCTTTCGTTTATCGCCCAGTTCACCACCGACATCCAGCATGTCAGCGGGAAAGATAACGTGGTCGCTGACGCGCTTTCTCGTGTATCGGCTATCAGATCTTCGCCAATAACAGCTGAAGTTGTCGCCGAAGCTCAAACAACCGACACCGAACTGCAGCAACTTCTTAAGGGTGGGTCTTTGCTACAGCTGCAACAAGTCCCCGTTCCTGGGTCGACTACAACCATCTACTGCGACATGTCCACAGGACAACCCAGACCCTACGTGCCCCCGTCCTATCGCCGTAGCCTTTTCCACCAGCTACACTACCTCAGCCATCCCGGAATTCGCGCTTATTCACGCCTTGTGGCTGACCGCTACGTCTGGCCCTTCATGCAGCGTGACTGCCGCAACTGGGCGCGCTCCTGCAATCAATGCCAACGCGCCAAAGTCACCAGGCATGTCACTTCACCGCTGGGAGCATTTCCTCAGCCCTCTGGTCGTTTTCAACACGTCCATCTTGACATCATAGGCCCGTTTCCGCCAGCCGGACCTTACCGCTACTGTCTCACCGCCATCGATCGATATACTCGATGGCCTGAGGCATGGCCACTCGAGAGAATCACCGCGGAAGACGTCGCTTCGGCCTTCTTCACCGGTTGGATTTCCCGCTTCGGCTCCCCTCGCCGCGTCACAACCGACCAAGGACGACAGTTCGAATCGCACCTCTTCAGGCTCCTCGGGCTCACCACCGGGTTTGAGCGCTTGAGGACCACCAGTTACCATCCTTGCGCCAATGGGATGATTGAGCGCTTCCACCGACAATTCAAGGCAGCCATCATGTGTCACCCTGACTCAACCTGGCTCGAAGCAATCCCAGCCGTCACCCTAGGTCTTCGCGCCACCTTTAAACCGGACATTCAAGCTACACCCGCAGAGCTAGTCTACGGGTAACCCCTTCGCCTACCAGGGGAATTCCTTGCTGCCCCACAATCCACCACCGCCACATCAGACCCCACCGATTTTGTCACCAGGCTCCGAGGCACTATCGCCGCCCTCCGCCCGACACCTGCTGCGCATCACTGCAAGCCTACGCCTTTTGTTTTTAAAGATATGGCAGTGCACACACGCCTTCCTCCGCGACGACACCGTCCGCACGCCTTTTCAGCCGCCTTACAACGGACCCTACCGGGTTACCCGTCACGACGAGAAAGATTTCACTCTACACGTGAACGGGAAGGACATCCGCGTTTCTATTGACCGACTGAAGCCAGCATACATTCTTTCGGACGAATCAAACAACCCGAGTGCATCCTCGAGCGTCCAGCCACAACCCCCGACACCGCAGCCCGCGCCAGTCACTACACGTTGTCCACTCTCCACTCTGCGGGGGGGGGGGGGTGATGTGGCGACGCACAATCCCCAACATTTCGGCGCAGCCCTCGCCTCGTTGTCGTCTGCTTCGGCGAAGCACGGCCGCGCGCTACACTGTGTAGCTTTAAGAAGAAGAGTTGCTACCCAGGAATGCACGTGATGCACCGGAATGTTCGTCGACCGCCGCTGCCAAGGCAATAAGCCGGCCGTTTTTTTTCTATGTCGGGATTTGTTCTTCACCACGACATAGTATCCCACAAAGAGAGAATGTGAAGCCCAAACGTACAAGTTTGTACCCTACAAGTGCAGGTTATAACACAATAGAGGATATGCGAGTTTATTAGCAGGTTACCTGAATCCACACAAGCTTTATTATATTCGCAGTTTTTGACACTCTCGCTAGGTTCCTTTACTGGCGTGAAAGTGTTATAAAACACTAGAGGAGAGAATAATTATGGGCACAAACCCAATGAGGAAGAGCGAGTATACTTCGAACGATTGTTTATGTTTACATACTACAGCGTGAGATAGAGGTCGAAGCGTGGGACTAGCCTGCCCGCGAAGGTGCACTCCAAAAGAGGTCCGTTAGTTCACTTTGCTGCAAAACATGAAGGTAGCCAATCACGGCGAAGAATAGAAGAGTTCCACCGTATGACAATGCTCAGAATGCAATTTCACACACACGCACACGCACACGCACACGCACACGCACACACACACACACACACACACACAGACGCAGTGGGGAGTGACAGTAAGCATAGCGTTTTACTCGCCCATTGCCGAAGTTGTTGAGACCGAGGAGGTCTCCAGGCTGCTGCGAAGATGGAGCCAGGCCAGGCCAGGAACCGAGGATGACTCCGAGTAGGGAACTCGAGAACCGTGAGGTCGCTCGTATACACTGTTTACTTTACGTTTTTACTGAGCAATGTACATTGTCAGAGAGCACACTCTCGCAGCCGCTGGGTGCTTCTTTTATAGGGCAACTTTCCCCCATATCTATAGTAGGGACTTCTTGCAGTAAATTCCACAGTCAATGCTAGTGAAGTGCCACTTCGAAGCGTTCAAGCCTCGCCCCCAATCTTTCCCTCCGACACACACCCAGCTCACAAACAGACGTCCTTGACCCAGTGGCGCCGTGTCTCCCTTGGGCTGCCCCTTTCATCGTCGAGCCTGGACAGGAGAGTGGGAGGCTTCCGAAGTCGAGAGCTCATCTGCCTGAACCATTGAACGTTCCTCGCAGGAAGAGGGTAATCCAGATGGCTCACTTAGGGTAAAAAAGCCGGCTGTTACCCACATTGTCTAAGGGCGCCTTGCGGGTGTTACCATACGATAGCTTCTTGAGGCTTGGAGGTCACGTGCTTGTTGTTGCTGGGTTAAGTCGCACCCCTGCCCGGGGAAGACAGTGGAGGAGGGTGGGGGGGCCGAGGAACGAGGCCTCCAGAAGACCTTTACAACACTGCGCACCTCACAATTTTCAGATATAACCGTATTTGTGGCTTCATTATTAGCTGGGACCCTTCTATTGTCCGTCGAGATCGGCTGTTTTTGTGTTCTGCAGAAAAGAGAACTCACTGGTGTTTCTGTGAGTCCATCGCGTTACACAATTACATCTTGCGCACGAACACCGGCTGAAACATCGGTGGTTCCGTATTCGCGACTCCAACTGTCTATAGGCGGCGCCACTCGTTTCCCGAAATGGCGGTTAAAGTGAGGGTCTGAGATGCGTGCTGGTATACCAGTTGCTGAGACCTGTCTAGTGTGCTGGCTTCACTGAGTGACACAAATTATTCCCGCTTGTACGCGTACAAGAAAGCTAGAGTGTCATGCGCATAACACCCTAGCTTGCTGAAAACAAAAATGGTGTTTAGCGTAATATATACTTCGGGAGGCACGTTTTATTTCAGGAACGAAACCAAAACCGTAAACCGGTGAAACCATGTTGAGGTTTAGTGTTGCCTATACGAGCGTACGCGAGCACTCTGTGTTCGTGTTAGCGATGCGTGTTCCACAATGCGCGTGCGCGTTGCCCAAAATGGCGATCTTAGATTGGCGCATGACAAAGACGCGCATGTGCAGCGTGGAGCAGGCAACCATTACGCAAACGTACAGCACTTGCGCTTGCTTTTATACGAAATACTAAAACTCTCTAGTGATGCAGAATCACATGCCGGCTGCAGCACTGCATTAAGACTGTGAGGAGTCTTGCTTGAATTCAGAAACGACTTTTCGCGAGCCATGATCGCGAGCAGTACCACCGTGCCCGGTGAGCAGGAGACGTGGGGGGTCCCTCACTAGAGCGCTTCCCGTTTCCGCCGCTTGAGGGCGAGCAACGAGCTGGAGACGCGAATAGGGACTCTCTGGAAGATCCTGCCATTGAAAACTGTAAAGAAAAGCCCCATTGCTGTTAAACAGGTCTTTTGAGTACAGGCTTGAAAAGCTTTGGAGCGTGCTCTTTTACGCGTTCTCATCTAAACTGCGAAAACTCTATATCGTCTGGGCTATGCATTTCAGACTTAAGCGAGGTTTCGTTATGGCACCGAACCTGTTCCTGCATGCGGTAGACCTCTGGAAGAGAACGGAAGAGGACGGGCACGCTTCAAGTATCCATATGGAAACAGGTACGTTAATGTTGCGTGGTGCCGCAATGACGAGTCCAGCGAAATGAATTAGGCAACTAAATTTTTAAGGCGTAAAAAATTACATACCTCTCTTACTGCAAAAGCATTTAATACTCCCAGTAAAAAAAATACAGCTTAGAGCTGTGAAGGTTGTCGGTATTGGGTTGCGATGCAATTTGCAAAAGAAATGGAGCTTGGAGTATGAGTGTTGCAAGACGCTAGCAGAGCGGCACATTTACACCGCGGTGCTAGTATAACACATTTGTTCTCCTAATTTTGTTATTTTCACTTGCAACTTAAATGATGATATTGAGGCCAGTGGACAGTTAGAAACAAGCAGTGCTGGAAAGTGATTTACAGCCTTTCATGTTTTTTTGGGGGGGCGGTCGATGGAGTTACTTAGGTTCTTACCCTTTAGAACCAGGATACTTCAGCAACGGGTTATAATCATTGATTCAGAAAAAGTCAAATTTAATGATTTTACCTGCCGAGCCAACGAAGGATATCTGGCCCGCCGCGGTAGAGTACTGAGGATTAATTCTAACAACTTGGGCGTATTTTGACATGCAACCGAAAGCTCGGTTACACGGCGGCTTATCTCCAATAAGCCTCTGTCAGATTGCGGGCGCCTCGGCCGGGATTCGAACTCGACACCTGGAGGCGCTAAAACCGACTGTTGAGGCGCTAAAAGTGAGGCAGCGCATTTGAACTAAATATTGTTTTTATGCATTGCGCAGATTTATGCCAGACTGTAGATTATCTCCTCCTTCAACGGAAATATAAATATAGTTACCTCGTGTTTACAGCGAGCTGAGGACCATACTCTCTTTGAATCACTAACAGGCCCGCGCCATGCGAGTTTTTGATTATGATAAAGACGAAATAACACTCAAATGTTAACAGCTTGCTCATCAGACATGGCTGAAGGTAACTTACACGAAGTATTATCTCGACCTCATTACAAGACATGATTCACCAAACTGTTTAATTTGTGGGGCCGTCGAAGACATAAGGAACGCAGCACTTGTATGTCGAACTATGCAAATAATCTTGAAGAACTTGCAAAAAGTTAAAAGAAAGTAGAACCCGGTTCACCTCTTAGGCTGGTTCACACACTTTCGTTTTTTTACGACCGTGCACCCGTTAAAATCTCTTCTGACGAAAAACTCACCAGCGCCATCCATCGACTTGCCGTGAAACACTTGCAGTTTTCGTATATTTCCTATTTTTCTCGCATACCATTCTTTTTTTTTTGGCTTCAAAATCTATTGAAAACTTTAGAAATGACAATTTCACATAGAAAGTACGCGCATTTGATCTCAGAAATAGGGCAAAATGTTTGCTCCAGTAAAATGCAATGCCAGGGCCACAGCAGAGGTGGCGCAAGCGTTCCCGTGTGTTCCTTCGTGGTAAGAGATCAAAATATATCTGTCCAAAGCAAACCCCAGTATGTGAACGGGCCTTTACTGTAACGCTGGTGCTGGGACGATCACATAACCTGCGCTTCAACCTTTACAAATGCTCTTCTACAATTGCTGTCAGCAACAGACCTTGACAGGATGCTCTAGCATTATCCACAGTCGCGGAGGCGATTAAAAAATGGATGGAGCCGTTTGACAGACTAAAATCGAATCCTTTAAAACACGAGCCAGCGCCGCTCTCGTGCAGCTTTTTCTAAGCTCTCATCAGTGCATGAGAGTTGGCGCCAAACTGGGGAATCTGTTTGCAGCGGCGTTTGCCGATGCTACACGCACTATAGCCAATGTCGTTTGGTCTTTGTTTTAATGCGAGAGCATTAACTGTCTCATGGAGCGAGCTGACGTCACCAGTTTGAAGCGCGAAAACGGCTCCTGGTTTCCGCGATCCCAATAGGAGCGATTCGCCTTCGGTTCCATTGGCTGGCGCTCGTCGACCGGGCTCCCATTGGCCGCCGCGCCATGGCCTCCGATATCCCGATGCGCGCGCGCGCTAGTACGCAGCAGACGACAAAGGGAGCGGACGAGCAGACGACAAAGGGGGCGGACGAGCGGCTTGCATGCTTTTGCATTCACAACTCATAAGAAATGCTTAGGTGTAACTCGAGCGTTTTTGTGTTATGTATGGAGAACATAAATTTCTTTCTACTTTTTTTTACAATCTGTCATACTCTTTACCTTCCTTCACATGCAAATATAGCAGTCAGAACATTTCCTTCAGCCTAACGTATCTTTGTTCTTTTCTGCACCCCAATGAAACACGTTTATTCTTGTATGCGTAGCAATAGCTTTGTGCTAATGAGTCGTTGGGTTTACATTGGCATCAAAGGCATCGCCTATTCTGTTTGTCAATGCGTCATTCTGATTTCTAAGATATTTAGAGAAGTTGATCTCGTGGTTTTAGCTTCTTGCGTACCTGCGATTATTGTAGTTAGTGCTTCGTCATTATGGGCCCTGTTTATGTGGGTCCCTCGCGACATAGACAAACCATTTGGGGTCAAACTGGATAAATACGTGAATTTTTTTCTCGTTATGAAGAAGTCGCATTATGAACGATCCTTTGGAAGGTTGAAGGTGCGGAGGTATCCATATCACAAAGACATGACCGTAGCTTCTTCAACGACCAATAGTTTTGTGACTAGGAACACAACAGAGTCTAGCGCCATTAATCGAGAGGATTGGTCGACAGGCGTAATTATTAGAGAGTTTTAGGGAACACTTTTTGCCCATTTGATACGCTACGATGTGCCCTCCGGTACGAACTGTGCATGTGCGGGTCTTCTGCGGTAGCACGTACGCAGTTCCTACCGGAGGGCTCGTTGTAAACCTTATCGAACGTGCAAAAACGGTTATCTAAAACTCTCTATTATCTGTAATGTACCGAACGTCTATACACTCTAAAAAAAAATCCCGTGCGTCTTCTTTCCCGCACAACACTCGGAAAGCCAATAAGCGAAACTTACAGGGGCAGCTCAGCGAATGACGATGCCAAAACATATGTTTAGACCAAAAAACGCAGTCTGAGTTGTGACATTAAGCAATGCAAAACGTCACGCTTGCATTGCTTAAAGTCACAACTTAGAGTGAGTTTTTTGGTCTAAATATGTGTTTCGGCATCGTCATTTGCTGAGCTGCCTCCGCAAGTTGCGCTTATTGGCTCTCCGAGTGTTGTGTGGGAAAGAAGACGGCATGGGCTTATTTTTAGACTGATACTCCGTTACACCCTAACTCCCGGAGCAGCCAAGGCTACCATGCTTTGGAGTCAATAAAGCAGCGGCAAAAGTGCATTGTCATGGTGCTCATCGTCGTTGTGTTTGCTAACGCTGGCTAAACTAATCACAAAGAGAAAAAGCGTAGAATCATGGTGCATTCACTGTGCAGGATTGGCTTAGCCGTTGATAGAAAACGCACAAAGCTTCAGCTATGCTCGGTCTTAGTGTCAAGCAGAACATAGTCACTTGACGAGTTCGCCCCGTGTGCTGGGCACTTGACCTAGATAATGAAGCTATTAAATTTTGAATATTAGGTTTGGTCACATTCTCAAGTGTAGATGTCAGTGCTATGGAATAGCACCCATTTGGAGCAGTGCAAAAAGGAAACACGTACCTATATCTACCAGCAGCGATCATCGATTGCGTGAAACAGAGGATTCGCGGCGAATGCTATGGTATAGAAAGCAAAGGATTGGCCGCTGTGACTCTTGAGTTTTAGCTTTTGGGTTCGGAGCAATCTGAAATGGTAAAGATCAGCGGTACTTTTCGAGAATAATTGGAGAATGCTGACACCTGAATACGTCCCCTTGTGTCGTCAGTGCACCGGGTGTACGACGTTCGCACGGAGCGTCTGAATGGTGAAATTGGGCCCGACATTGCGGATGAAGACAGCTGTTTGGAGGTCGTAGAGCCGCTCAGGATTACCACGGACACGAGTAGGGGACAAGCAGTTCGGCTGGTGTTTCACAGGTGAGTGAGCTTGAAGCTAAGCCGCTGGTTAGTTTTCAGACCAAAGACAACAGCATAAGACACAGGAGAGCGGGAAGTGGAGCTTGTTGGTATCTTTTCATGGTAAACATATAATTAATCAAGAATAAAGGTTGCGGCAGTGTGATGGCGTTGATGAAGGAGGATTGGCGTGAACTCAAAATTCGAGAACCATGAGTACAAGTTAAGCAGAACATTGATAAATACTGATACAGGTTGATAAATGCACGCTCTTGTCCATGTGCAATATCAAGTACGAACCTTGTTTCTTGTGATAACCATGCCACCACTTTTGTGAAGTAACAGTCGAAGAGAGCGCTAAAACTGACCCTCCACACTAAACTTTTTACTTGCTTAAGAGCGTAAATCAGCCTATCTCAAGGCTTACACCCAAAAGGATGTTACAAAAACACACTTAAAGGGACTCTGACAGAATATTTACGCTCGGCAAGGTTATTTGCACATGACATATGAAAGCCAAACCACCCAGTGCACAAATTGCGGCTCGAAATTCATTTCCTTTCCGCCCGAAAAACCGCCGATCGAGAACTGGGCGGTTTCAGTCGCGCCCACGCTCTTTTCCGTGGTCACGTGTCGTTTTATACTGTGTAGACACAACCACCAAATATAATCAAAGTCGCGAGTAATTAAAGACGCACACTCAATGTTAAAATTAGAAAAATATTACACCCATTTCTTGTTTCTTCTTAAAAACTGCAAATACGTTGATTGAAAAACAAAAAAAGTTGCACAGCGACGTGACCTTCGGCAGCTCCCTGCTCCTCTATACTTATTTTTGCTCCCCAGTAAAGTATCGATTTCTGTCTTGAGCAGTTGAACTTATTTAGTTTGTTAAAGATATAAGTGACGCTGTAGCAAATATTGATTGAGTAGTTGGGTAGTCTTATGACACCATAATGAATCGCCTAACAAAAATATAGAAACACATTTTTTTTTTCGGGGGAGAGGACGGTGCCACTTTTAAGGCCCGTTCACACTCTTGCGACCGAGTACGACTGAGAGAGACGAGATCTCTTAAAACTTATTAATTTTTTTTAGAACGAGGGAACACACTGGCATTGTGACGCCATCTATGCGTTGACCCTGGAACTGCATTTCACAAGAGCGAAGGTTTTGTGGGATTTCCGACGGTCAAATGTGCGTATAACCCAAAGAAAGGCTCGTTTATAACATTGACAAAAGTTTTTCAAACCAAGAAGGAAAGGATAATGCGCGAGAGAAATAAAAAAATATGCCAGACCGCCGAGTTTACACTGCTACCCAATAGATGGCGCCAGTGTGTCCTCTGGTTTAAGAAGTTTTAAAGAACCCTGGTTTAAGAGGTCGCAAGAGTGTGAACGGGCCTTAAGATGCTGGTGAACACCATGGTATAGGGTGCTGGTGGTCTTAGTTGCCTTCTAGGGATACTTTCCTAGGGCCCTTAGGGCTTCTGAAATAAAGAAGATTAAATAGAATATGCCGCTTACATGGAACAGACACCACGTAAAGTAGTCACTAGCGCAGAAAAAGCAAGCACAAATGCAATGAATCACAAACAACAAACTCCATCCTCTTGACGGCTCCACTGCCCCTTATAATAATAATAATAATAATAATAATAATAATAATAATAATAATAATAATCTTTATTGGCTCAGGAGAGCCGTGGCACCGTGGAAAGGCGACAGCCCGTACCTTGAAGGCCCGCGGTGCCACGTCTAGTGATGATGATTATGAGATGATATACACAAGGGGAAGTCGACGACGTATAGATGACAGAGAGGCGCTGACGATGTGAAACTCCAACGCCTTATATACTCCCAGGCACGTAGCCAGGATTTTGTTTCGGGGGAGGGGGGGGGGGGGGGGAAGGCCCGCCCATGACAAAATGCCGTATGAGGGGGAGGGGTGCGAGAAGGTCCCAGCAAAATGAAAGATTTCGGGGGGGGGGGGGGCCCATGGGCCACACCCCTCCTGGCTACGTGCCTGTATACTCCACAGATTAAAGGCAAACATATACAGGCCAGTGTCTCCTTAATTGCGAAGGTTACAAGTTACTTCATTCTAGGCCATATTTCACGAAAAGCATATCAGAAACGGATTTAAGGGGGAGGGGTGACAGCCCTCATAAGCCCCTAAAGGAAAACTTCATTTTCTTTGAAACAGAAACGATATATACCAGTTCATTTTATAGATACATGGTTTCGTTTTTGCGAAATGGCAAATATTACGTGAAGCAATAGATCTCGGCAACACATCAGCCGTGACGTCAAGTCTGTTCTTGACGTCAAATTTTTCTGCTGAAAGATCTGACATCACGGATCCGTCGTCACCCCCAAACCTTACACATAAATCATGCACATGAGCATATATATCTAAGTTTAAGAAATGTACCTGAAAATAAAAACAACACCAGCATTAGTACAGGCGGTAGTTGTTCGACATAGTCACTTCAAAACCTCTGCGAGAACTGTTTAAAGTGGGTGTTAGTGCTGCGAACATCCTTCAAAAGGGCTTTTCGCGTCACTTTACCGCAGCAACCTTTCCACAATCTTTTTACATCCTTCAAATATGAGGGTTCTTTCAACAAAAACATCGTATTTCAGTATTAAAACGGGAGTATTACCAGAAATAAGAAGACTGAACGGGTATAGCCATGTGCACAAGTCTTCGGAACACACATTTTACACCCTTAATTAATTAAGTGTGTAAAATGTCCTATTCCGTGAACCTTGCCTTTACTCCCTTTTGGCCCACATTTTTTTTTCCCGTTAAAATACACTTTATATGCATAAAATGCAGCGCCTGGTCGTGTCTGTGATCTATGTTTGGTTTCATTTAGTTCGGGCAGTTTTCTTCTGTTTGAACTCCATGCACTGATAAGGTGTGTTTAACACTAAACTATTTGCGCATACTCTGTGCTTGGTGTGTGGGAGCAGGCAAATGTCCAATACACGTTTGTGCAGAAAGTTGTGAGTCCGACTTATTACCTGGCTCCGCAGTGTATATGCGACACTCCATATCGTTCTGACGCCGTTTTGCTGCCGAAGACCAATTAACGCTTATGGAAGCTTAGTGATTTACCTGGTCAGTGTTGAACTGACTGAGAACTGCGCGATATGTGCTGGAACATTAAACATTTTATGGACTGCTTATGCCGATCGCTGAAATGCCTTCCAGAAGCATCTAAAAATTAAAATTAGTGCCAAAAGCAAATAGGACCTGCGCATGATTTATTTTAATTTAGATGATGGTACTACTACTGTAATTCGTCTATGCACCATTTTAAAAACGAGGTATTTTTCTTCTCAAGGAAACCTCTGACCTGGAAGCCGCAGACCATTATCAGGATACCAGAAAGTAAGTATAATTTGTTAATAAAAATTTGGTCTCCCAAATAACTTAGCTGTTTTAGTGTGTAACTTGTGTTTTCCTTTTGGTAATGTCATCATGGTGGATCATTTTTGTTTTCAGGGTTTGGGTGGTCATTGTAATGATGCAAGGAGAAATCTCAAGATAATGCAACTGAGAGCATCTACCAGTAGATTTGTTGGTTTGAACGTATCAAATCATGTGGAAAGGGTTTTATACATAATAACAACTATAATAATACAGTAATATACCTTTTCGACAAATTCCACTTGAACTAGTTCTAGCTGAACAAACTTCAGTCGAACAAACTATTCAGATTAGAAAAAGGTTTGTAAAAATCGCCAGCAAAACCACTGTCCAATGCATTCTCTTGAGGGAACTTCCACTTAAGCAAACGTTTTTTGAGGTCTCTTGGAGTTTTCAGAGTGTTCTGCTACCTCCTCCTCCTCCTCCTCCTCCACCTCCTCCTACTACTACTACTACTACTACTACTGCTACTACTACTATCACTATTACTACTGCTATAGCTGCTACTACAACTACTACTACTACTACTACACTACTACTACTGCTACTGCTACTAGTAATACTACTACTACTACCTAATTGGCTAAATATTTGTGCTAAATATTTGTGAATGTTCCGACGGGAGCTAAGATATGACTCATTACTTGTTTGTGAACATAAACAAAAGTGCCTGGACGTTTCGAAGTCACTTTAACCCTTTTCTTGGATATTCGAAAACATTGTAAAACCATTTAAAAGAAGTCCAGTGTGCGCCGTTTGTTTTAGCAGGGAACCTACTGATAGTGACGTAAAGGTCATGACAAATAGAGAGTCCGATCGAACCATTCCTAGACGCAAAGGCGATCGTACCACGATAGGCTCAAGGACTAAATTAGCGTATACTGTCTCGCTCCTACCTTCGCTGTCTTAGTTATGTTCTGAAAATTGCATTCCTAACTTGCGAAAAAAGGAGCACATAAGGAACAATTGAAAAAAAATTGCGGCGGCTTAGCTCGGCTATGCCAGGATATACGTAGAGTGAGCTTATGCGCACAAAATGAGAGGCGCTATCAAGCGGCTGTGGTGCAGCGTCAGACTTGGCTACTGCGCAACGGAGGCGCACAGCTGAGCACCCGGAGGCGCCAGTGCGTCCGCCGCGGCAATGACGTCACTCCTCTGGAATGCGCAGACCGGCGAGGCGCGCGCGGCGGCGGCGGCTCCGGCGCGCCAGCTGTGCGCCGTGTGACGTCAATGCTCCTCGCGCATGCTCAGCACGGCTCTTTGGGAGCCACGCGAAACTGCTCAACCTCGGCCAGTGTAGCTCACGCTACAAAAGCAATTGTACACCGACGAGAGTCCAAACCACAAGCCAGAAGGATAACCTAAATCATTCTTTTCAAGAAAATCCATATTGCAACTTATTCAGTATGGCTTTTTGCACGGTCGCATCTGTATTATACCACCAAGCCTCAGGCCCTTTCCCTTGCTTCAACATTCTTTTGCTTAGTGTAATAGGTAACCGCACTACCTTATGAATATTAAAAGCAACGGCGCAGATATAACCTGCTAAAAGTGGTGTTCTTATTTTGGATTGTTTTGAACACGTGTTTTAGGCAAAAAAGAATCCGAGGCGAAGCGTGTTGTGTGTCTCGGAGATGGAGCAGCTTGGGACGGCCGAGTTTGCGGCGGGAAAGCTTCCTCGTTGGCTGCACTGGCCGCAATGGCACCTCTGTCACGCGAAAAGGTGATTGTCTTACTTATTCGTCTACACCCTCCGACATACACAGATTATTTTGTGTTCGACTAGAAGCACACTATTCGACACTGACAAGAACAAGTCATTGACGTTTTTTTAATTTATTTCAGCATTCATAGACTCTCATAAAAACTACTAGTGGTGGAAAATGTTCAGTTGGTGTACTGAACTAAGTGGTAAATTACGATGCCCGCCAGTACTGTCTCCAAGTAAAATGCGAAAAATAGTCGAAGGCATTTTCGCGCAAACAGTGCGCGCAGTTTGCATCGTGAACTTCTAAATGCTCCCAGAAAACTAAAGCGAATGGTGCTCAAATGCGTCATAATTGAGACGCAGCGCATTTTTGAAACGAATGTTGGGATACATTTTTGGAACAAACAATTGTTCCGCAGTGTATCATTCCCACCTGTCTCCTAGCAGGATCTATGGACATTTCAGGCTTTCAGCACTCTAAGAAAGGATCACACTTTTTGTTTTGCGGGCCATAATCAGAGTCATGCAATTTTGATCTGCGGGATGACTCTACTGAATGCCTAGCGTTTACACATGCTTAGCGCCTTCTATAGATAGTGTTTTTTTAACATAAAAATAGTTTGGTATAAATAGACATACTATTTCCGTAGATTGTAAGTTGAAGGGCTGAATGCTGCTCGCTTTTCTCGAATTGGTTCTGTAACTGACATCGCGTAAAAAAAAATAACGCATAATACGTAGGTCATAAATGTCAAGGGTATTGATATTTATGACTTATGGTTTAGAAGATCTCTTGCGCGGATTGCCCAGCCAACTACATCCGCGAGACAAAGACTTCGATGAAAGAATCCACCAACACAAAAAAGATGGTCGCAAGTTCGACGACGATCGCAGCGGAGTCGCTGAGCAGAGCGACGTTAGGGACCACCGGATTGCTTTCAAGAACACCAGCCTCATCGACGCAGAAACTAATCTCCGGCATAGACTTTTCATTAAGTCTTGCCACATTCCAACGACGTCAGATATTATAAATACTAAATAGATGCCTAGGCACTTTACCACAGCCGTGTATAGAGAGCGTTTGGTCAATGGGAGGCGCGGACAGAGCCAGGGCGTGCGCCAGACTCGGAAAGAGGGCTTGGAATACTCTCTTGACCAACCATAAACTGAAATGAATCCCCTAGCGGTGGTAGCATGAAACAGGTCTGATCAAAGGTATATGTTTGAATTTGGTTTTAATAAGCGCGTAACAGTGAAGTGTAGTAACTCTTCGTGGTTGAAAATAGGGTGCACGTGTTGTTTTGATCATGATCATGCAGAAAAATGTAAGAAACGAATGCGCCGTTCAACTCTGTTTTGCTCGGACAGAGTGTGACCGCTCGGACGGCAGATTCCCGGCCCTCGGCGCTTGGCGTAAGGATTATGTCGATCGTTCCACTAGTCGCACTCCTCCACCATCATTTTGAATGAGCGTGATTGAAACATCACGTGTACCATATTTTCAGTCACCGAGAGTCACTCCGATGCAGTTATCAGGTTTGTTTCTCGCGACCACCGCCAGGGTAATATTTCCGGCTTCTGGTTGGTAACATTCGAATTTTTGAAGACGCCCTGGAACACGACCAGCCCGCTTTCAGCCAATGGCGCCTCCTCATTTGTTTTCTATACTTCCCAACGAATGGCCAAACTCTCTACATATACGGCTCTGCACTTTATCATCGGTTATGTGAACGGTCCCCGGCATATACCCAAAATAAGATAAAAAATAGTGCTCCTCAGCGGCCATGATCATGGTCAGCCATGAAGAAGAGCCGAGTATGCCTCGAAACATAGGGTTCCTATATATTTAGAATTTCTGTTTGTCGTACTCTATTTGTAGCTCTTAATATAATATTTTGAAGTGCCTGGATAACACGCATATGTTTACAAATAAAACGACCCCCCCCCCACCCCCCCCCCCCCCACCCCCACCTCCCTAAAAAAAAAGGGAAAGTGTACCGCAGTACATAGGTTGCGCTGCTCATTTGGTGTTGAAACATATTCTGAAATGTTACCTTATTTCGAGACATCGACTGAAATGAGAGACACAAAATATCGCTCAATTTTGTTTCCGATAAAGTTTATTTTGTGACAAACAGACACTTAAAGAAAATGCTTTATTTTTGGTAGTAAATGCTTGTTTAAAGGGCCGCTCCGCTCAATTACAGAGATTTTAGGCTTACATGTGATTACATTTTCCAAAGCACTACTAAACAACCTTACGTCTTCCAATTCGCGAAATGTGGAATATTATTTGTGTAATCCTAGATTAAACAACAGCATATACCGAAACCGAAACTTTGGTTGCGATAGGCAGTATTGATCCCGTGTCGTCAGAGTCATATCCACGTCACATCAAACCACGTGGCCGTTCCGAAAGGTTTCGCCGATGTAGCATCAACGTTATCTTGAGCAGAAGCATTCGCTTGCCTCAAGTTAGCGTTGATGCAAAAGAGCTTAGTTACAACAACCATCGCACAGCGCACGAAGCTGTGCTGTGAGCCAAATTGTCGTTCCCCCAACACGCCACAATAAAGTGTCACCGAAAATTTGGCGACAGCAAAGCTTTCGGCAGGAAGGGACCATCCATATTATCTGGGCACCGCGCGAAGAAAGTCATTATTGATACATCGTAAGCTCCTAACACGGAGAAAACATGTTTGTCAATGAAGCCGTCTGAGCGCGCCTGTGCGCTTGCGGATTTTCAGCGCCAATCAAAGCTGTGTACTGCACTTTTTGTTTTTTAATGCCAAAAGTTTTTTTGGAATTTACCTCAGCCTGCGCATCCCCAGTTGGCGGGTTGGAATCTCGACGGAGGTGCCCGCAATTTCACTTGGGCTTATTGCCGCGAAGGCGCCGTGTAACAGAGATCTCGGTTACACGTCACAAGATCCCCAGGTGGTCCCAATGAATCATCAGGCCTCCGCTGGGGTGCGCCAGATGCCCTTCGTAGGTCTGGCACATAAACCTCCAAGTTCGCATTGATTTTCCCGAAAATAGCTGAGTCTTAGCGCCTTGTTTCTACAAGCGCGAGACATATATACTCGTACACTGGGAAACGCTCGGCGCGTAGTGGGATCAACGCGGTGGTCGTTTGACGGTGCATGTGTCTCCTGATTTAGTAGCCTGAATTGTGTACCGTTATTATGCTGTACGGCAGACTACACGTTTGTTGTCAATAGAAAAATAGTCAGCGGAAATTCTGAATGCCGTGATAAGTACGCTCAAATGCATATTCGATTGGTTTCACAGCGCAACTGATATTTTCACGGAACGTTCTGTTATTTAGCTCATGTGTCATGAGCATAAGCAATCAGAACAGATCACTGTCTTGCGATTTCGCGACAACGACTTCCCGGATTTTTACCGGCATGGGCTGTCCGTCCATACCTTCAGATGCACACTGTCGTGGAAACTTGTCAAAGACAACTCCCGGGCTGGTCAACTGGTAGTTCGTGCAGGAAGCAACACAACATCTTGAGCGTATGTATCTTTTGCTAGGCATCAGAAATGCGACCCGCGCTCGTATTATAAACAGAACGTCGTTCTCAGACTACAACAGCGGCGAGACGAAACAGACTGCTCTCAGCTCCCAGCTCCGACAAGCGCGCAGGGCAGCGCAAACTATCGCATCCGTGTTACATGTGATCACGTGGACACCGTTGAGCCAACACCGGGAGGAGAAACTCATGGCGTCATTGTTCAGTTTCGCTCCGAAAAGTAAAAACAAACAAAACATGAGAATGACGTAGACATGACTCTGACGTAGTGGCTCAATGTTGGCTGCTCCAACTCCGTGGTGTTGACTGCGCTGTTGATTGCGCCTCACGTCGCACGCTAGAGCTAGCAGATTTCGGCGACTTGGCTCATTTTAAAACTTCCTGGCCAGTTTATTAAATATACAGACAGAATTGGGTCATAATATTTTACATGTGGTATTTCTAGATGATACTGAAGAGGGCTGCATAGTTTTCTAAGAATCCAAAATGAAGCGGAGTTGCCCTTTAAAGCGTTGACTAACCCGCTGCCCAAAAGCGCCACCAGTGTTAAGCAGCATCGTTTGCAAAACAACATATAATAGTACATACCCCGTTCTATGAATGCCAATCATGACCATCTCTCAATATTTCTTTGCGCTATTCGGGCAGTTGCGAAATTGTCCCAGTGTGCAGTTTTTATTATGAAACATAAGTATTTCAAACCTATGTTCCATACTTAAGGTAGAGAAGCATCATGATTGACATATGAATTTGGAGCACTTTAAGAGCTTTGCACGCTTTATGTTTTAGTGGAAACGAATGAAACTCGTGTTTGAGATGTAACAAAAAGGAAAATCCTTCATACACCTGAAATTTGCAAGGAAAAATTCAGATATATACTTCAGAACTTTCGCAATCCCTGACGCACCAAATGACATGACTCGAATAGACTGTCCTTGCATCTTATTTTCATTTTGTACATGCGCTCCCCGGTTTTCACACCGCCTCACGATTGTCCGTCTGTGGCAGTTTTTGTGATATTCGTAAAGTTACCGTTGGAACTTTGTCGTTAAGTTTTGTCTCCCCGTTAACAACCCTGTCCGGGAGAACGATCTAGCTGCTGCGGTGACCAATTTAGGTGCGAGTAGCCGGCAAAAGATAAATATTTGGGTAACCGAGTGGCGGTTACCATTAGGGAGTTTTCGTAGGCTGTGTTCTCTCCTCCGCTAAGCCCTCCGCAACGAAGAAGCCGCTAGTGCGCCTGCGCGCCGATAGCTTTGACTGTAGAGATCCGGGTATCGTAGCGGGTTCCGGAGAGCGTTGCGCGGCGACATGAGCGATCTACGAAAGCTCCCTAATGTGACCGGCGTGCGAAGCCGGTTATAAACTGAAAGGTTTATGACCGGTCATTAACTGAACGGTCATTAACTGAACGGTCATTAACGGATCGGTGATAAACTGAACGGCCAGAATATCCGCAAGAAATTCCGAAAATACGTTATGGGCACAATCATGAGTCGGATACAGGACTAGCGCTTTTACCCCGAGGTTAATTCACGGGCTAGGGAATGGCGTATTTTTCATGACAAACGTTTGTCGAACGAGGGAATTTATGCCGCTCTTACTGCAAATGCTAAGAGAAATATTTGTTTTAAAGATGAACTTATTCGCGCGTTTGACGATCGGACATATGCACTGTTGTTTCCACAGTTCAATGTTCCCGGCGCCGTGGTGCTCACCACACGTGCCTATGCGGACTTCCGGGCGCACAACAAACTGGACGAGTGCCTTGCAGAACTGGCTACCTACCCGAAGTGAGACATTTCTCGTACTTGCGTTCGCCGTGATATCTATTATGAAACCTTTACTTCATCAAAATTATAGAAATTTCTGCCTTCCTTTATAAGCGGCCTGTGAAATGCGCAGCCACACTTGGCATGATCTTCGAGACAGCGTGCACGGCGTCCACCTACATAAGTGTCTTCATGAAGTATAAAGTTTATCACAGAAAAATATAAACACGTCTCTTAATTCAGCTCCTGCTTGGTCCCTTGAAATGCAGAGCCGAAAAGTACGAGGCAACAAAATCTTCACTAAAAGTAAAAAAAAAAGAAATACTAGTTTTTAAAGAAACTTTTAGTCCAGGGGTCTGAAACACGCGGCCCGCGACACTCTAGGACGCGGTCCGCAAGTGTCCCGCGGCTGCGAGCTGCCGTTCCTATACCCCGAGCGCTGCATGCGCCGTAAATATTGACCTCTTGTCGTCCGTTCATTTCCACTAGAAAAGTAGCTCTGCTCTTATGATGTTTTAGCATATTTAACACTAATCTATTTTTTTTTTAGATCAAGGGTTCTTTGGTTTTACATACATATTTCTCGTAATTCTGCTATAAAAATCGCCACAAAAACAAACACTGCCCTACGAAAAGGAAGTTTGATGCATATTGAACTTGGATACTTCCCGATTGAATTGAGCGGCATAGTAATGATTGCGTGCTTGGTTTTAAGGTGTATTAAAACAATTACGACGGTTTGGCTGAATTGTGGTATTTTAAATCTTGTATTCACACTAGGTACAAACCCGAAGTAGTTGTATCAATAAAGCAAAGTTGAAGAGAACACTAACAAAATGGCTATTAAAAAAAAAGCACAAGTTTTTTTTTTTTCTTTTTAGGAAATTGCAGGGTGTCGTTGAATAATTCGGGTGCTCCGCACTGTAAAACACAATCGCTGTGTTTTTCCCCAATATATAGGGTGGTTGAAGTCACCAGGCTCGATCTAAAATGGACCGTAAAAATCGACGCCTGCACATAGCAATCTAAACTTTTCGTCAAAGGTGTATTTCACAGGTCAGGTTTTTCTTGTAAAATTACAATGCGTAGTTCTCTTCTAGTAAAAAATAGGGCCAAAAAACTTGCCATGGTCAATGGTGGGCGGTGACCAAGACGACCAAGTTCAGTAGCGGCGTGTGTTTGGCGTTCGTATTGATAGATAGCCTCGGGAGCAGCGTCTGAAGGTGCAGCCGACCCGCGAAAGATAGCAGACGACACGCAGATGAAATCCGTTGGCAGCAAAGGCGCCGCCGTTATGCAGACACGTTTTTTTACTTTAAGTTTTGATTTGATTGTTAAATGTAAACCTTTTGGTGGACATCCACCTGGTTAGGAATGGCAATGAATGAAAGGAAAACTCTAACCAAAAATTGATACGGAGCCCGACGTTTCAAACGTACATTTCAAAAATATTATATTCATTTTAATAAACCACGGTGGTCGCGAGCCGTCGCGATAAGGAGGTAGCGTCATCTATCAATACGAACGCCAAACACACCCCGCTACTGGACCCCCGTCGTCTGCGTCGCTGCCCGCCGTAGACCCTGGCAAGTCTCTTGGCCTTAATTTTTACAGAAACAGAGCTACGCTTTGTAATTTTACAAGAAAAAAAAAATGAAAGAAGTTTACAACTCCCTGTAACGCCGAATTAGAGTGCAGCTCTTAAGGAGGAGGAGGGAAGGGTACTGGGGGGTCACGTGACCTTGGGGGTCACGTGACCTCGGGGGGGGGGGGGGTGTCACGGGACGATGACGTCATCAGTTACGTCATCACTGATGATGACGATGACGATGCGGATGCCGGTGACGTCATCAGTGACGTCACTGATGACGATGCCAATGCCTATGACGTCATCAGTGACGTCACTGATGACGTCATCAGTGATGATGACGATGACGATGCGGATGCCGATGACCTCATCAGTGACGTCACGCGTCCCATAAAGGCACCGCGCGGTTACGCCGACGGCGACGGCAACGCCGCTCAAGCCGGAAACGGCCGCCTAAGAGCTGCGCTCTAAAAACCAACCTGTCCTGTGAATTACACCTTTGACGAAAAGTTTAGATTGCTAGGTGCATGCGTCGATTTTTACGGTCGGTTTTAGATCGAGGCTGGTGACGTGAACCACCCTATATAACACATATATACCCCCCCCCCCCCCCCCCCCCAGCTGGCCCCCACACTCAAAGGAGTTTAAGACCCTGGTTTAGACGATAGCTATAGTGTAACAGCGAACATTGGTAAAGCAGTTTAGAAGAAAACACTTAATATCTTGTAACACATCTTACTACCTAGCTTTCTTTTTTTTTGCTTTTCTTTTCGAATGTGTTTTCCAAGCTATAGCCTGTTTTATGTGGTAGTTTTTCTTTTCTTTCCAAAAGTAGGAGACTACTACAAATAAATTTGATGACACGGTTTTTTACGCTATTTGTAACTTCATCTCTACCATGACGCTTGTTTATATTTGGTTTGTGTTTTGGCACACAAACAGGTTGAACGGAGATCAACGGAAAGCTCTTGCGTCAAGGTACGTTGACGATTCTTCAGTCCTGCTTACGTTACTAATATAAAAATAAATGTCACGTTGGCAGCTAAAATGTTTTTATTAATGAGCCAGTGCCCCTTCCCTTGTTCCAAATATTTCTCTTGACGTACATTTTTTTCTAGGTTGTGTGAAGCCGTTGAGCGCGCGCAAATGCCAGTGAATTTAGTAGCCGATCTGGAAGCTCAGCTGCGAAGATCTATTGGCGATAATTTCGTTGATCGCTCTTATGCCGTGCGCTCTTCCGCAGTGGGTAAGTTATTAGGGATCACCTTACCTGGTTTAAACATTTATGTAATATGTTATGATTGCTTATTTTAGAGCGCAGCTCTTAGGCGCCCATTTCCGGCTTGAGCGGCGTCGCCGTCGGCGCAACCGCGCGGTGCATTATGGGTAAATTTCCCCGCTAAAACTAACTAAAAATTTCCCCCGCTAAATTTAGTGGAACGATTTCTCCGCTAAATCTAGCGCAAAAATTTCCCTGCTTAATCTAGCGGAAAACTTTCCCCGCTAAATCTAGCGAAAAAATTTCCCCGTTAAATCTAGCGAAAAAATTGCCCCACTAATTTTAGCGGGAAAAGTTCCCCGCTAAATCTAGCGGAATAATTTCCCCCCTAAATCTAGTGGGAAAATTTTCTCGCTAAATCTAGCGGAAAAATTTACCCGCTAAATCTAGCGGAAAAATTCCCCCGCTTAATCTAGCGGAAAATTTCCCCGCTATATCTAGCGGAAAATTTTCCCTGCGAAATCTAGTGAAAAAGTTTCCCCGCTAAATTTAGCGGAAAAATATTCCCGCTAAATTTAACAAAAAATTTTCTCCGCTAAATCTAGCGGAAAAATTTCCCCGCTAAATCTAGCGAAAAAATGTCCCGCTAAATCTAGCGGAAAAATTTCCCTGCTACATCTAGCGGGAAAATTTCCCCGCTAAATCTTGCGGACAAAATTTCCGCGCTAAATTTAGCGGAAAAAATTTCCCCGCTATATTTAGCGGAAAAAATTCCCCTAAATCGAAGGCGAGCAGGAGAGGAGGTGGGGCATAGCCTCCTCTCCGTACCTCCCCCTCCTCCTCCTCAAGAGCTGCGCTCTAATTCGGCGCTACAGGGAGTTGTAAACGGCTTTCACTTTTGTAACAATAAACAGAAGAAGGCAACACTTAGGCCAGACTTATTGTTGCGTAAAAGGCGTTGGGAACTGAGAGCTTTTCGGCGAGTGTTTGATTGCATATTTTAGTATATTTTCCCTCAATGTGTCATTCCTTTCTGCTGGGGCAGTAAAATAAACGTAGTAGTGGTGACTTATGAATGGCAATTATAATCATAATATTTTCATTCTAGAAATGTTAGTTAACATAATACAAGTTTGGATAAGCTTTAATTTTTTTTCATTCTACCGTAGATGTGTGATACGTCAGACGTTTTCTTTTTTTACGACCGACACAGCCAACAGTTGAAGGCGCAATTCGATACAATCAAAAATGTCAAACTTATGCCAGTTAGAGTCACAGAAAGCTTAAGGAATGGATGACGCGATGAGTGGCGAGCATCTCATTATCGTCCCCACAACTAATGAGATGACGACATTCACCGATACGAACGCCCAAGAGCGAATCACGAAGCGTGAAACATAGTATGCCACACCCTGCGCTTCTCAAACCGGTGGAAGTCACTACAAAGAGAAACAACGAAGGGAAAATAATTTAAAACTGAAAGAAGGTCACAAACGCCAACAACAGGTAGGGTGCGATATAGCTAGGCGTGTACGCACGACATACAGTATATGTGTGTGCAGCAAAGCAGAAACCAACTTTATGCGGGGTTTACTGAATTTACAAAATTATAGTTACGAACCAACTGACGCGAATCACTATCGTACTGCACTTACTAAAGCTGATTATTAAGCGCCACCCCGAATTTGAAATGTTTGTCCATCAGTCCGTGAATTTTCCGTTAAATTTAGCAGGGAAAGTGACGTCACCTGACGTCACGTGGCCTATACACCTCCGGAAAATTGACGACAATTACCAATACGTCAACTTAGTTTCCCCGCTAAAGCTAGTGTGAAGATCCACGGCTTGTGACCAAAATATCAATTTATTTTTCCCGCTTAATTTAGCGGGAAAGTACACGTCACATGACACACCAATTCCGTATAATGCATTTCATGCTTCTTGCGCAGGAGGTAGAGGTGACGTCAGAACGCCGAGCCCTTATTGGCTGATCGCGGTCCCCATCTGAGCGTCGTCTGCTTCTTTGCAATGTCGCCTGCTCGCAACGTCGCCTGCGTCTGTCTTACCTTTTCTGCGACTTTCGGAAGTGCAGAGAGATTCACGAAACGATCTTACGCCAAAAATGTGCGTAAGACAAAACGTAAGAACAAATTCGTATTCACGAAACGAAATTATCGTAAGTTTTGCGCAGGTTACGACGGAATCCTACGACAGCTCCGAAGCTGTCTTACGCACTTCTTACGACCAAATCAGCATGGCCGATCGCGTCGCCCAGTTACTTGGTCGCGACGACCAACGGACGTTTATTTTTGTACGTGCTCTTCTCACGCGTCCCGACTACAAGCAGCAAGAAAAAAAGTAAAAAGTACTTTAAATAAACCACGACGAACAAGAACGCTGGATCCACAAACACCAGGGAAATGTTCCAACGGCCACGATTCCACGGACCCCGACCAAGCGAGCTCGGCAGATAGGCCTAGCTGAAACTCCGACTCACGCGCAGCGGTGCTCCGACGGTCCTTGGCCAAGATCGTCTGCCCACGACCGGCTGGCGTGCTGAATGGAATATGCCCGCGCGACCCTTGTGAACCCTTCCCGTATTATACTTTGATCGCTGACCTCAATTTTAGATTAAGAGGTCAATCTCTTCCTCTTGTCATCTCGTTGTTTTCCGAGGCAGCGGTGACTCTCGCCGGTGAAAAAGCGCTGAATCTCCGACGGACGCAGGAAAGGTAAAGCAGCCATCGCTTTGACTAGCAGACGTAAAGCAGACGACGTTAACTGCGCCAACCCGCCGACGCCGTTAAAGAGTGAGGAGTCTCGCCGCACACGCAAGGAGGAAAAAAGTATTTGGGAGGGAACTTGCTGACACTCTCGCTTCTTAGCAGACAAACCTCGGCGCCTCGGGACACCTCGCCAGTGAGTCCTTTGACTTCCCTCCTTGATGCGCGTCTGCTAGTTATACAAAAACAACGTACCGGTCGAGTTATTTCGTCTGCCCTCTGAAAGGCGAAGTCGAGCTGGCACGTAAAGACCTGCACTTCCGAAAGTCGCAGGAAAGGTAAGTCAGACGCAGACGACGTTGCGAGCAGACGACCTTGCAAAGGAGCAGACGACGCTCAGACAAGGGGTCGCGATCAGCCAATCAAGGCTCGGCGTTCTGACGTCACCGCTACCTCCTTTCTCATGCGCAGAAGACGAGAATGAGCCCACTTGCGAGGCGTATACAACTTGGAAGGTAAAGGTCGCTGCCAATTATTTGTCGTTGCGTTTTCTTTTTTGTATGAAGGGGAGGACTCCGAAGAGATGTCCTGTGCTGGACAGATGGAGACCTTCCTTAACGTGAGAGGACTTCAAGAGGTGAGCAGCCAACTTCTTGGTTCTCAAGTCGCTCTGTCGACCGACCGCTCCTTTTGTAGCGGACATTTTGTTTTCCTGTTGGGCAGGCATCGCGCTGCACGGTCAAGTGCTGGGCGTCACAATTCCGACACCCTGCTCTTGAATACAAGTGGTGAGTGCAAAATGTTTTCGCAAATCCACCCGCATATTAATGTGCATATTGTGCAGAATACGAATGACGTAATTTGATATCTTTATATAAATCGAATTATGTAACTTTATTTCCTACATCGCAGTTCCGGCGAAATGTGACACTCTCTGATTTGCCTCAAAATGGGGTCAACACGCACAGTACTAGACTCACCTGAAACAGTAACCCGTATTACAAGTCGCGATATTTTTTTTTTCGGGAATGTATTGAATTTTTAAGGTTGGTCCGAAAGGTTGTGCCGGCAGCACTAAAAACGTGACGTCAGATGTAATACTCGGGTAGTGAAGCTTCTTCCCGACGAGTTACAAGAACTTTGATGTTTTGAAATGATTGCTGGAAAAGCTCGTGTGAGCAAAACAAAAAAAGGAATGCGCCAATGCTGTGTTTTTTAGACTGCCTGCTTGACTTGGAAGCTATACAATAAGGGACGTCCATGCACTCGAGAGTGCCGTCGAATTTGAATGTTTGGTTTGGCATGACCTACCTGCAACGTTGTTCCAATATTTATTTTTTTTATTTTGAAATATTAATTAGCGTGTCGGAAAAAGTAAAACCTGGGTATTCTGAATATATGTTCTTTTTAGGTCACTCAAATGAACTGGCTGAGATAACTAAAAAAAGTGTATCAAGTTTGATCTTGTATGTAATGTTTAACCGCTAGAGACAAGAGGAAAATAATTAGACTAAAACATCTATATTCTTTTTGCAAGAAAATTATTTAACGTTAACAGTGAATATATATATATATATATATATATATATATATATATATATATATATATATCTTTTCAACAACCGGTTCGTCCAGATTAAATCATACAATGACATTAAAGCAATTCAAGCTAAAGAATACTGTTTTTAAGTATTATTTTTTCCCCAGGCAATTAACAATTGACAAATAGAACTCCCCAATAAATGAAAAGAAAAATGAAACAACTGAAATCAATAAAGAAACCTTCTCAAGGCAACGTAGTCCCGCAGGCGTTTCTGTCTCTATTTCTGCTGAATCTTGGTTTTGGAAGGTGTGATTACTTTTAGCGTACGCGACAGCCACTGCAAGTGATCTTTGTATGGGTTTCCAGCACTAAACGTTTATGATACAAGCAGCGCCTCATGACACCAGGTTCGAAACCGCCACAAACGTAAAACAAAAATGGCGAGAGATGGCATTAGCTGGCCTGCAACGAACACAGGTGTGGCTTGATGCCTTCATGATACTGGTGGCGCCTTGGCGTGGTGTGTTTTTATATCGCTACAAAGAGCGCAACAACAGGACGGGAGACGGTGCTGTAATGCCAAAAGTGCCGGTGTCTCCCCAGTTAATGTTTAACGCCCATTGTTGAATTCTGTCTATATGTCGCGATTGGCTAACTAAATGTACCTCAGTTGGTCACGTGGTTATAGGGTGATGCTCAACTGGAAGCCCTGTACCGACCACCCCAGTTCAAGTGTTTGAACAGTGCGATAGCTATGTTGATGCGGACATGATCTCCAGTAGACCATTTGAGAAATATGTGGTGCCCTACCGTTTTTTCCTTAAATTTAGAATAAAAAAATCTACGTACTGCATGCTGAAGAGGATACAAGGGTATAAGGCCTGTTAGCTGAAACGTTTTTGTGACCTTATATGCAAATATGGTAGAACGATGGCAAGACAGCATCAGCCATATGCTGAAGGTCTTAAATTTCCCAGGGGGGGGGGGGGGGGCGACGAGTCTGCCTTACCTTCTTTTTCTCTCTTTCTCTTTCCATATATATATATACACACACACATATATATATAGATCATGAAGGAGTGGTGTCTCCCACAGGGGTCTTCTGCAAAAGTCCTATATATATATATATATATATATAACAAAAAGATAAATAAAAATATACTAATAAAAAAACCTTGATGAAAACAACAAAATAAGTTTAATTCGACGTTTCGACCTGAGACATGTTTTTGTCACGAAAAAAATAATAAATGAGTAAGAGAAAGGTTTGTACTCTAAAAACAAAACCAGTTTTTTACGACGTATAAACACTTCAACGAACTTCAGAGGAGCTCAAACAAGTGTTCGCTCAAGGGTTCGTTCACGCGGGCATATCAGTGCTTGCTAGAAGAGAAGTAAAGAAAGCTGGTGGCGAAAGGAAAGGTGGAGCTGGGACATCGATCCTGCCAAATGAGCCTTGCCCCAGAGCGATCCTTCACGACAATGAAGCGCACAGAGTTGAACATGTTTGCGAGAAACATATATTTATTTCATCTCTAGTGAAGGAAAGAGGCAGACGAATTAAACAGCCTATCACAGAATTTCTTTGTGCGTATATGGCAATTTCTGCACCAGTGCAGGCCTTACTCCAAAGACACAAAATACAGATCATAGCTCATCTTTGTGAGGGAGATCAGGATCACAAAATGCCATATTATAAAAGTAAAAAATTCGCAATATATCGCAATTTTAGTGGAATTTGTGAGAAGGAATAATATCAGAAAATAAAGCAATAAAACGGTGAACTTCGATACTTTGACTGGTTGTCAGAGTATTCCATTATGTCGTTGGTACTTCGCAGAAAGAATTAAACACACGACATATGAAGCAGAGACGGTAATCTCTATTTTGTTTCTGAAAATCACCATGGAAACGGAGTTAATTGCTCCATTACTTGGAGCATCCTGATATTTAGGTTTTGAACAAGTGCGAATTCGTATAAAAAATGCAATAATTGCCTTCTCGGTCGCGTCTGGTGGCGTCTTCGAATTTTTCCGCCTGTTGCCGCCACAGGACAACAACACATCGCGGACAACACGAATTACTTATTTTTTTGTATTATTTACTTTCTTCCTTACTGAACGAAAAAGAGAAAGACAAAGGGAAAGAAAAAGATACAAAAAAAAAGAAAAAAAAGAAGAAAACTCACATTATTATACGCAATCGCACGCGCACCTTTCACCCATGGTAGCTGACTACGGCACGCGCTGGACCCTCATTGTCAACTTCAGGAATTCCAGCTCCTTGCCTGACAACGCCACTGATGCTGCGCTGATACACTTTTTTCCGCTGCTGTGGATGTGGAAGGCCTCCAGCACCTCACGTGTCACTTTGTCCCTGTGTCGTCCCAAGATGGTGGTGGCACTAAAAAACGGCTCGCACAGGCACTCTTTGTAGTGAACCGATAGGTGTCCTCCTACTGTCGCTCCGAGGGAGTACCTATGTTCGCGGAGCCTTTCATTCAGGCACCGTCCCGTTTGTCCCACGTAGGTGCGGCCGCACGAGAGGGGGATACTGTAGACTACTCCCGTGACACATGGGACGAACGGCCTGACGTGCTTCTTGCTACACTTGTTCCTTGCGATTCCCTCTGCCTTCGCCTGAACTCTGGGGCAGATCTGGCTCATTTTTTGTGGTGCGGAGAAACCCACTGGGATTCCATATCGGTTTCCAACATTTTTTAAATTGTGAGAAATCCTGTGTAAGTACGGGATAACTACAGGTCGCTTGCGTTCCACATCCCGTTGTGTAGACTGGCTACCCTTTACTTTCTTCAGCAGTTTGCTTGCGACGTCTGAAAGTAGTGTCATTGGATATCCAGCTTTCCGCACTCTGTCCGTCTGTAGCCTAAAGCTCTCCCCCAGAGTGTGGAGGCATGATTTTTTGAGCGCTGAGCTCAGACACGATGTAACAATGCCCCGCTTCACAACTTTCGAGTGGGCCGACCTCCAGTCGAGGATGCCTTTCTTGGATCGTGGACGATAGGTCCAGCAGACACGCGAGTCTCCTAGGCGAAGAGAAAGGTCCAGGTACTGGAGTACCCCCTTTTTTGGGACCTCAAAGGTAAACCTAAGGCCTCCCCCACACTTCTCGAATACCGCCACCACTTTATCGACCAGCGTTTCCAATATTCCAGATCTTCTGAAAAACACCAAAAACTCGTCTACGTAGCGGATTATCTTTATGACACTCGTTCCGCCTAGCTCTCTTTCAATGGCACAATCCACTTCACCGAGGTAAATGTCACTTAAGACGGGGGCTACGCATGAGCCGATACACACACCCGACTTTTACCGGTAGCACCCTTCCCGCCACCCGACTACCATTGACTGCAGATAGAAAACAACAATTCCAAAAAGCTTTCCAGGGATACTCCTCTAGAACTTCTGAAAGCCAGTTCTCCATTGGCTTCGATGCACCCTTTCACTGCTTCCAGCAGTCTGTCGTGCGGCAAGGAGTAAAACAGATCTTCCACGTCTATACTGCAAGCGTGCCCCATCCCTGGACCCTCTGCTTCGAGGTACTCTACAAGCTCCAAAGAATTGAAAACCCTAAAAGGGTCCATGATATTCAATGATGACAACTGTTTTTGTAGGTAGGAGGCCAACTGTAGTTATCCCGTACTTACACAGGATTTCTCACAATTTAAAAAATGTTGGAAACCGATATGGAATCCGAGTGGTTTTCTCCGCACCACAAAAAATGAGCCAGATCTGCCCCAGAGTTCAGGCGAAGGCAGAGGGAATCGCAAGGAACAAGTGTAGCAAGAAGCACGTCAGGCCGTTCGTCCCATGTGTCACGGGAGTAGTCTACAGTATCCCCCTCTCGTGCGGCCGCACCTACGTGGGACAAACGGGACGGTGCCTGAATGAAAGGCTCCGCGAACATAGGTACTCCCTCGGAGCGACAGTAGGAGGACACCTATCGGTTCACTGCAAAGAGTGCCTGTGCGAGCAGTTTTTTAGTGCCACCACCATCTTGGGACGACACAGGGACAAAGTGACACGTGAGGTGCTGGAGGCCCTCCACATCCACAGCAGCGGAAAAAAGTGTATCAGCGCAGCATCAGTGGCGTTGTCAGGCAAGGAGCTGGAATTCCTGAAGTTGACAATGAGGGTCCAGCGCGTGCCGTAGTCAGCTACCATGGGTGAAAGGTGCGCGTGCGATTGCGTATAATAATGTGAGTTTTCTTCTTTTTTTTTTCTTTTCTTTTTGGTATCTTTTTCTTTCCCTTTGTCTTTCTCTTTTTCGTTCAGTAAAGAAGATTTAGTTGCGAGTCAGCGCTCTGTCCTGTCCGATTTGTCTCTTCCTTTTTGTATCTGTGCGCTGTTTTATTACCAATATGTACAACGATTACCAACTAGCCCAGCTATCAACCTTATTAAAGCCGGAATACTTTTCTGTGGAGGGAGAGGTCAGGCAGCCCTAAAGTCGTTGTCGTTGCTGTCACGCTTGATGTGCTATGATAGCTATATAGTATACGAAACAAACGAATGTCCATTTGTCGTTTATGGTCGGCTTTTTTTTTCTTCTTCTTTCAAGCGTCTTTTTCTTTTTTTTTACGAGTCGCCGGAGGCATTTTTCAAAGCGCGTTCGCCCCCGCTTTCGTCAAAAAAGTCATTTTGCTGCCTTCAAGACACCTGATCCCGACGTTTCACCTTGTTCAATGTCACATTACAGACTGCGTTTTAAAGACTAAACATATATTCGTCCTCGCCGTTTTCCGAGTTCTGTCCGTAGAACGCGGCGATTGACTTTTCCAAGTGTTCGCTGGAAAAATGGACGCTCAAGATTTCTCAGGTGAGCTCTGTGAAGAGCGAGCAGCCCAATCCCACAGCCACGAACCTTGTGGCCTTGCAGGCAACACGGGCAGGAACTGGAGGCACCCATGGCGGTTCTCATCCAAGAGATGGCGCAAGCGGACGTTGCCGGAGTTCTCTTCACCTGCGACCCGGTCAGTGGAGACCCCAGCCGTCTGGTCATCAACGCAAACTACGGGCTTGGAGAGGTATATAATACGCGCTTGGGCAGTCTTCTCGCCCTCGATGGGTTTGAACTGTACTCCGTTTTACTTTAACTCCGACCATCGCCAATGCTACGACGGGATATGGCCAATCAAACAGCATAAAAAAAGCATCGTCACCGCGGTCATCTTTCTGTGATTGCTGCCACCCATAGCTTCCTATATACTGACAAAGCCTGGCAGATCGCCACGAGAAGCGGCGGCCGATATGGAAAGGTGGAGCGCCAGACAACGGATGAAAGGAGAGTCAGGTGATTTGCACCCCGCTGTGGCGAGACGCCGAAACACACTTCTCCCGAGCGAACAAGTGTGTTTCGGGGCCCCGCCGCTGCAAAAGCTGTGCGCTGACGTCCAGGTTCCTTGAGAAATGGCTCTTTGATTTTCTGGGCCTCCAGATTCTCTCGCTCCAAATCTGCGACCGGGCACTCTATGGCTCCGTCGTCGAACTGCCAGGGTTTGTGAGTATAGAGGAGGCTATGTGCCACCTAATAAAACGTACAATTAAGGCGCTGCGATCCCGCGTTTATGTTTTCTGTACGTGATTGTTTAGCCGGTGATAATGAACCTACAAATAAAACGAACGCAGTGACTATGAAGTTTTAGCGTTGCTTGATTGGCTATTTTGTATCCTATAGTGTTGGCTGCGGACGGACTTCAAATGATACGGAGTATGGAGTTTGAAGGGTCATCTTCACAGGCTGTTCTAGGGACATCGTGTAACATCTGCGACTCTCTTGCAGTCTGTGGTGTCATCACTTGCCGAACCGGACACGGTGACCCTGGAGCGTTCAGGGGACGGTCGGCTTAGACTTCTCGAGAAGCACGTAGGAAAAAAACAGATGCAAGTTCGCGCTACAGGTATGCTTATCCTGTACGAAGTATAAAGGGGCTCAAGTCAATCTTACGTTGAGAAACGAGCCGGGAGAATTGGAGCCTGCACATAAAAAAGCCCCAACTTTCACCGAATGTGTATTGGGGTGGTAAATTTGGCTTTGGGAAAGGTCAAGGCGTAGTCTTTGCGCTTTGAATAACAAAACCAAGAAACACCATAATTAACGGCGTACGCGTTGGCAGACTACTGACTTTGCAATGAACGTGACTTGTGGTTTTATCTATCGAAAGGCAACGCGAACAGAGGCACGTTTTGTTGTCTGCCTGCTGCGTCTACCGGAAGATTGCGCCACAAGTTACATTACTCGCCAACTTTGTAATCTGCAAGCACGTCTGCCGGAGACATTGGCAAGCTCTTGGTCTTATAATTTCCAAGAGAACTACGCTTTGAAATTTCATTCAGTAAGACAACATAAATGCGCATTTGGTAAAAGTTTAAACTATCTATGTGCAGGCGCCGAGTTTGCCAGCTTGTTTTAGAGCGTAAGGTTTGCATAGTTATCCTATATTTTCTCAAACGAAACCCCACTAATAAAAAAATCGAGGAGAGTATAATTTATTTTTCGCAGCGCATGGTACAGAGGTCCAGCAAGCCAAAACCTCGGATGAGTTTTGTCTTTCTGACGAAGAAGCTCTTGCCTTGGGCAGGGCTGCCTTGGAGGTAAGGCAGATATAAAACACCAGAGTACCTTTCTCTGACGCCGTCTTATTACAAACGAGATCAGGTCGAGCGGTTGCACCCAGGGACACCTGATCTCGATTTGGAGTGGGCCATTGTGGAAGGAGAGCTCTACTTGCTTCAGGTATGACACCATTTGTCATCGCAGTCAACGTGAAGTGGTGACTGCGATTAATATACCAGGTTTTGAACCTGGTATAACAGTATTTTTTCCTCAAAGAAAACACGAAACTACACATTGCCGAACTTCCAATCTCCAATCAAAGGTAGCGGTAGCGATCGAGACAGGATGGCAAGTTTTCAGAACTGACCTTTATATAATTCAGAAGTTACCAGTTATTTTGGGGAGCTTTCAATTTGAAAATGCCAACCAAGGGAGCCCGCCCGCGAATGCATGGATATGAATGGCGAACGCCGCCGTGATGTGTTCCCGCTGCCTACCCGTAGGTCACGACCGTGTTCCAGTGCGTCAAGTAGTGTGCGTAGATTACAGAGTGTTTTCGGCTTCTCATTCTGGGTCACGTGGCTAATGTGCCGCGTTTGCGGTACAAGCTGCGAGGAGTCAGTAGCGTTGATCGACAGCTCTGGTTCGCCATCCGCTTCCTCCTCGCCCCGTGACTGCTCAACCCATGAGCACTTGCCCACTACCAATATACGAAGGAGGCGTGCGCCATTAAACTGAAAACTTTCCTCATGTTTTGAGTGGCTCACTTTCTTAAATCTAAGCTCTCTAGCGTTAAGCGCTTCCATTTGATTTAATAAACTTTTCATTCTTAGTTCCGGAAAATAAAGAAACACAAAATTGTTACTATGTTTCATAGATTAGTGACCGATAACACCACATTTTGCTTGTTTGTTTGTTTGTTTTGTTTATTTATTTTTGACACAATTGTCAGGGAGGTTGGGACAAAAGGCGAAAACGAATCACCTGACTAGGTTCCAACCCCCGTTACAGCACTCAGCAGCAGGGCACAGGAAATGAATCAAAAAGAGCATAAATAAAACAATATCTGATTAGATAAAAATATGAAACAATGCTCATAAAAGATGCCCATCTTGATAGAATACATTTATCTGGGAATTGTAATTGGCCACCATATCATAACACATGAGGAAAAATACTAGTATGATTCAGTGGTACAAAAATACGTAACTCCGTGTTTAGTTTTCTTCGAAGTTCGCATAATTTTAGCCAAGCTTTTGCTTTCTTATATCACATTCTCCTTCATAACTATCCTCTTGGTTGAGTGATAACTATCAGAGATATTATTATATGTCTCGTATATTTCTGTTTTCTAGTATTTTTGTCTAGTTTGTGCTCACATGTCTTGCTCATTTCATGACCCAAATGCCGCATTTGAATGGGCCCAAACTAGCTAACTGGCTATGAATCCATCCGCTTTATCAAAACATATATGTTCACCTCAGTGATCATAAAACGAATTGAATTGAATTGAAAGAGATAACAACGCACTCAGTCGCAGTCAAACACAAATGTGTGAAGTAGCCTTTAGTTATGATTCGGGTCCACTTGCAGGCGCGTCCCATCACATCGCTCCATCGTCAGACAGACTTCGAAGTGGAGCACAACCTGGACAACGGATTGTCTTCGGAGGATGAGTTTTACACCAGGGCAAACGTTGGGTGAGTTGACCACCTTCCTTTAGAATGTTGTTCGACTCTGCGTGCCTGAGCAATTGTGTTTACTTCATGCAGGGAGGTACTCCCAGGGGCCATAAGCGCTTTGGGGTTGGAGCTCTTCTTGCATTCCTTCAACATTGTTTTCATGGTAAGTGTTCCTCAATTGGTGACACGGATGAATTGTTTTTTTTTTTTTGGTTTTTAAAACCCCTTGGGAAAATTCACGCTTGTCGTTTGTCACAAGTATTGCCAACCATTTTTTTTTTTTTTGCGGGAAGACGCAAGGCACGAGCCTGTCCTACGTCGCCATTTGCTTGCAAGTGTCCTGATTTCAGCTCTGCGCCGCCACTTGCTTTCAAGAACCGCACGATCCACGGGCTTCGAGCATTGGCGCATTTGATGCTACTTGCATGACCAGTGGCTTTACCCCTTTCTAAAGTCCCTCAATTTTTTTTTTTTTTGTGCGGGACGCTGCCTTCCAAATATGGCGGCGGCGGGAAGCCAAGATTAGGGGATGGGGTGTTCGCATGCGCATGCAGAGGCTTACTGAAAACAAGTCCACTGAGCATTTTTCTTCGTAAAGCGGCTCCCGGCCACGCAGTGTTTCTGCATTTTTATTGTTGCATGTTTTGTCTTCTGGAATTTTTTTTTTTAATTTGTTTTCTTTGTAATCGCTTTGCATAAGTATTTTATCTCTTGTGTCAATTGTTTGTGTATTTAATATATGTTGAACATAATTTTTTATATACTTAGTAATGCTGGTTTTTTGTTTGCCTTTATTATACGTTTTTAAATACGTTTTTCTGTATTAATATTATAATTTCTTCTTTTTTTCTTCTGCTTCTTTCTTCCTCGTCTTCTTCTTCTTCTTCTTCAGCTTAATTTTATTATTATTATAAACGTTGAAATGCCTATTAGATAACTTTTGTACTGATGACTGCTTTAAAGAGAGAAGTGAGTCTCCTGAAAGTTCATTAATAAATCGAATGCGACCTGCGGTACCTCCTTAAACAAGTAAATATTTTACGAGGTGGGAGTTTGCAAATTTTGTACTAGGGTTTTGCACACAAAAATGTGTGTGGAACTTTGAACAGTAGGCCCGAGACGCCTAAAAATAATCTAAAACATTTTCTTATAAAAAATAAACGAATATCTTCTTGATTGGAAGTGGGATAATTTTACCTTTCAAGCACTATTATCTTAATAACAGTGAGTGTGCAAGCGAGATATCGGTAATCATTCATAATATAAGACCTGAGACATAACCAAGAGCTGGGACTTCGACTTAAATTTTTCTTAATTTCCCCCACCACAGCCTCAGGTGTTACACTATAATTAGCCATTCTCTTATTTTGTTTGCAACAAAAACAAGCTAAAATGTTAAAAAAAACAAAAAAAATTTAAGGACGTTTACAATTCTCAGTAACGCCGAATCAAAGCGCAGAACTTGAGGAGGGTTAGGGGAGGGTACGGAGGGGAGGATATGCACCTTCTCCCCCACCTCGTCTCGTGCTCCCTTCCCATTTAGCGGGGAAACTGAATTGGTGTTGAGGTCACGTGGCGTTAATTTTCCCGGTAAATTTAGGGAGGAAATGTTTCCGTTCAATTTAGAGGAAAAAGCTTTTCCGCTAAATTTCACGTGACGTCCCATTCATTTACTTGACGTCACACTTGACGTCACGTGTGGCGTCACGAGGGTAACATTTTCTCCCAAAATTTAGCGGGAAATGTTTTCGCTAAATTTAGCGGGAAAATTTTACCGAGTTGAGTGGCGTCACGTGTGACGTCATGAGGGTAATATTTTCCCGCTATATTTCCCCGCTAAATTTAACGGAAAAATTTTCTGCCAAGTTTAGCAGGACAATTTTACCCTCGTGACGTCACACATGACGTCACGTGTGACGTCATTATTGGAAACATCCCATAATGCAACGCGCGGTTACGCCGACGCCGACGGCGACGGAGACGGCGACGCCGCTCAACCCGGAAACGGGTGCCTAAGAGGTGCGCTCTAAAACAGCTATTGCTCATCGCCTTATAGGGGGTTGAATACAATGCCCATTTTGCTCCGGTAAGTAAGCAAGCAAAACTTTTTAGATGCGGAGCATCTCTTGCTCGGGTCTATGTCCCGCGGCGTCGGCGTTGTAGTCGGCACTCGAACTACGCACGCGCAACTCTCCTCCTTCCCTCTCTCCAACAGCTGCGCGTTACTCTCTCCGCTCTCTCTCTCTACCAGCTGCGTGCACTGCGCGTGCGCTCGCTTCTCCTCACACCGCGCGCGCACGCGCAACTCTCCTCCTCTAGTCTCCTCTCCTTCAAGTGTGAAAAAAAATAAAAGGCGAGCGGCGAGCGTTCCAAGTTTCTCTGCCGCGAGCCGCGACGAAGGCTCGCGTAGGGGGTAACGCTAGGGCATTCGGTGGCGCCATCTCTCGACGTCAGCACGCAACTGACTCTTTCCTCGGAACCAACACGATGCTCCGCATCACCCCATGGTTCCCCTCGGGAAGATGGTGTAATTTCTTTGCTTTTTTTGGTATAGGGGCCTACGTCCTGATCCGGACGGCCCGTCCGGCCCACGTCTCGCGGATGGATTCCGCAAGGGGACCGGAGTGATTAATTAGTAGGAAGTTTTCGTAGACCGCGTTTCCCCCTCCGCTAAGCCCTCCGCAACGAAACAGCCGCTACTGCGCCGGCGCGCCGATGGCCTTGGCTGTAGAGTTCCGGCTAGCGTAGCTGGTTGCGGAGAGCGTTGCGGGACAGCGGTAACGATCTCCGAAAACTCCCTAGTGTTCTTAGCGTGGTGGGTATGTCGGTGCCCGTGGGTGGAGCGAGCCATTCCTTACAAGAAATGATGTGTGCGAGGGTTGGGGGAAGGGTGGGTGAGTTACAAGTCCAGTAGGTGTGAGGGATGGAAGTATATTCTCCGCATTTTGAACAGGTGAGGGAGTCGGGTCGTTTGTAGATGTGGTGGAAGATGTGGTGTGATGGAAGAGAGTTGGTCTGGGCTTGCCTGACGAGGGGGGATTGTTGTCTAGACGTGGTCGTTGGAGAATGAGGGTAAATGGTCCGCTCTTCACGTTGTTTTTTCAACCGGTATGTTAGATACGATAATTATTTAGGAGACGTTGCAGGTGTAAGCATGTTGAAAACCACAAAAATAAAAACCAACAAATCCGCTGACAATCATGTCGAAAAAAAAAATCTAAAAACAGAGAGATAACTACTCTGCCGACTTCTGTGAAAGATTACATGCAACGAATCCGTGATGAACGTGCTTACTTTTTTTTTTCCACCGTTACCTCTCCCGACGTTGCTACTATGATTTGTAGGCTGTTGAATCAAGTTGCTGAGCAAAATACACGTAAGATTTATACCTAACTAAATAAGGCTGAAGATGTCCCAGTCACGAGGTACATCTAAAGTCACGTCTGTATTGTTTTAAAGTTGTGACCAAAGCAAGGTTACAAGCGACCCACACAGCTGGGGAAAGCGACAATAGTTGTTCTCTATGGGGTGCAGATTTGCAAATCCTCTCATCCTCAGAAGAAAAAGAACCAACATGCAGCCGCAACGGCAGCCAGTGACAAGTAAAGAGCATGTCCATAATATGCGACAGAACTAGAACGGCAGAGAGGAGTTCCATTTCTCTCACCACTAGCGCGAACTTTCTACCTTGGATAACAGTTCGGCGTCTCGTGGTCCTCGACCGTGCACGCGCAGCAGAAGCACGACGGAAGGCAAAGAACGCTTGCCGAAGGTCAAGCATACGTAAGAAACGCTCTGTGGTTCTCATACCGTGGATAACTCTAGACCGCCGAAGAAATGTCTAGGGTACTCATCGGCAACCGTTCTGTTCCCTAAGAAGTAATTGGCTTCGGGCCTTTGGTTTTCCCAGGAGCGCGTGCGCAAAGCCAGGATCTCGACGCTTTGTCCCAAGTCCGTGTACTTCAGGCCTTCCAGCGTCATCGTCAGCAGGAATTACATGATGAGCCTCATTGATGTAAGTAGAGCGACCGGAAACCATTTGATTTCGTTTGTTTGACGGTGCACCCCCTCGGTTTAGCGATTTCAGACAACTTTCGGTGTTCGCATTTCAGGGCATGTTCCAGCATTCAGAGAAAAAGGACCTTCTCACCAAAGGGCTGTTTTTTGGAACGCTGGGACGGTGTTTTGAATCCGACGACGTTGTCGCCAAATTCCTCGAGAGGCACGGACGCCCACTGAGGACGGATCCCCTACGACGAGTGGTCTTTCTCGTCTGGGTGCGTAACCGCTGCAACCATTCACTTCTCTCTTCTAGTTGTTTAAGTAGAAAGGATCGATGCAACACCAAAATGAGGTATATTTGATGTTTGTTTGAACACCATTTTCGGCCCCTCCCCCATTTCCGAAACTGGATCAACACCTCCAAAATAAGAAATCTGTAGCAATGCATTTTCGGCCTTACCCAAACAAGGCTTTCGCTGGAAACTGATTGAACGAGTACTGAGTCAAGTTCCGTACAGACTGGTGTTTAGTCAGTGAGAACACGCGTTAAACAGAACATTGACACAGCTACCTTGTTCAAGTTTTCGGCCTTTTTTAGGTGACGCCGATAATTCGGCACAACGTATTTGTTATTGAAGAGATTTTGGCTGGACGTTGCGGTACGGGATTATTTATAGGTATAGTCTCTCTCAATATAAAAGACCCATTGGCGGATGCGGTTTATGCGGTGCTGCTTTGGTGCCTAAAACGAGTCTCCGGCTGGTGTGTTTACCGGTTCTCGAATTGTCGTCTCTCGATTTTCGCTTGATGACGTCAGACGAGTGTCATGCTGTCGCTGGCCGCGATCCTGGCGGCGCAGCAGCAGTGGTGGTGGACGTTGCAGATATGTTTCTTATGCTGCCGGTAGCTTTCCAGCTTGACAGTTCATGGAAGGAGCTCCGATAGCCAGTACTTGGAACGCCGTAACGTCCGGGACACTTGCGATTGCTGGTGCTTTTTCTCAGAACTTTCACGACCAACCGCCATGGTCGCGATATCTGAGAGCACGAGACTCCGGCTTCTGGGACGTCATTTTTTGCCACTTCCGGACTACTTTTGGTACATGACGGGATACAGCGCGCTGAACACACCAGTCGGAGACGCTTTCCAGACACCGTGGCGCTAAGCACGCTTTGGCCAAAGACGCTAAATGTTTAGACTGAGAATAGAATAAAGGTGCGTTTATATTCTTTCCACAGCAATGTAGCGTTAGCCAAAGCGAATCCAGTAGAGCAGCCACTAATTGCCTCGTCGAATGGGTCTTTCATATTGTTAAAGACTGCCTATATTTGGATTTAACACTATAGAATGAAGAGCCCAAACAAGCTTCCCTACACCGTCACTAAGTGTTCCTCGAAGTTGCAATCAAGCGTTTTTTTGATGAAGGAAACAATCAAATACTGCAATCAACTCCGCAAGTTTATGAATCTTTTGACAATGGTTTGAAAGATGGCTTGACAAATTAGTACCATAGTCTCTTTAGTTAGGATGATCGTAGAACGCCCGAAACGAAGTTGATCGTGAATTAACAATTTGCCTTCTTTAAAATGGAAATATCACACTTAAGCTTGCGATTTTACTCAGAGAAGCTTCCCTGTAAGCCTTCAGAAGTACAACAACCGTTTTTTCTTGCCGTATGTTGCGCGTATAAGGCAGCCATCACAAAATAGACAAACCTGTTGAAAGATTTTGCAAAAACAATCTACTGAAGGCGAACGCAGCATCTCACAGGAAGTTCGAATGCTACACTAATGCAGATAGGTCCCTAGAAAGTGAACCTAGCGGAAGAAACGCTTACTACAAAAAGCCCGCCCTCCACAAAGAAAAAAAAAGATTACGGTTACTTTTGGACGAACTCTCGCCTATAAAGAATCACAATTATTGAAGTATACTTTGTCTGAGTGACTTAACCAGAGTGCCGTTTCTTCGTGCTTTCAGGCCCAGCTTAAAAAGGGAGAATACATGAAGGTCGCGCAGGACTCTATAAAAAACTTCGAGATACCTCTGAAGGATGAACATTCTGCGCAGGAGATGTATGACATCATTTCACGGACATTTGTTCTCCCACCCGAGGTATGTGCAGAACGGAAAACCCTTTGGGGAACCCATTAGACGATGAAACTTACTTACAGGTCATCTTCAACCTTGTAATGTGCTCTATGCTGTCCTCCTTCTACAATCTAATGGTGCTGATGACCATCGGAAGTTTCCACGGAGGTAAGTCAATGAACAATTAGTCTTACAACGCAAAGCTTTGTAGGCATCTGCTCATCTCAGACAAACAAATAAGCTCGTTTAGTGCTCGACGTACCGGTAGGCTATAGACCAGCACACTGTTCACAAACATGTCAGAGTTTAGCCACACCAGGTGCGGGCACTACGTGGGCGAAGAAACCAGGCTCTCGCGACATGAAGCACCTGCTCGTGTGCCGTGCCGGCAGCAGCGCCACCGCAGCACCGTGACATCTGAGCTGCGCGTTTATGCATAGGGCCCTTTGACGTGACGTAACTTCCGGCTAAAAATCTTGCCGGACGCCATGTTGATGAACTTTCCTTCTATGTCTTTCTATGCGCGGAGGCAGTGCTTCCAAGCTAGCCCGAGATGTTTTGCGTCGTAATTGACTGCGACAGCCAGGGTTGCACAGGAAATTAAAAAAAAAAGTGGCGGCTGGCACTCGTTTTTATGGATACCGGTCTTTATTCGGGCTTCAGACTAGCCGGCAATCGAGAAGTCAGCCTTTCGGTGGCCAAAATGGCCCAAGTAAATCCCACCGAAGCGACTTGGAAAGAAAGAAAAGAAAAACAGAGAAGGCACGGGTTTGTGAGATCTAGATACAGCCCGTTCATACTGACTGAGTTCTGTGGTCGACGGAGACATTCACCATGCTCGTGTTTTGCATAAACACCAAAAGCGACGCCAATAGTTAAGCGTCTGTATCCAGATCAATGTGGAAAGTGGAGAAAGCTGTTCATTAATATGCTGGAACGAGGCGTACAGGAAGTGTAATTGCGATTTGTGGAAGCACCTACAAAGCAAGGATGCGATAGATTAAGTGTATGTCGGCAGAGATTTTCGAATCACAATGAAGTCACTAGACAGCTACCCCAGGAAATCCGCTTTTCTGAAAATCTGGCTCATGATTCGAAAATGATAATAATAATCTTTTATTTCTCTTTTTTTATTATAAAAACGAAAAAAAAAACAGGGGAAAAGAGGACAGAAAGCTGCTGCTGCAGCTGGCTTGACGTGGTCCTAGTTCCCATACACACCTTGGCGGAAAAACAGCGGAAAATAAAAATACAAGAGACCCCAAAACATCAAATATACACCAGCACACCATTCCAATCATCATACTTGTTTAGAAAGTTAACGGAAAGACACTCAGATACAAACAATTTTACAACACATGCGTGACACTACACGGTATCATATAGAAATTGAGATTGTAGTAGTGTGTCTCATAACATTTAATTTGACTTTCCAAATATACGCACATCATTTGATTCAAGTTCATTTAGTGAAGATGGCAACATATATTTTAATAATGTAAAACCATAATTAGTACGGGGTGTTGAAACATTCCAGGTTTTGCCATGGCGGGTGACGTATTTATGATCTAACTCAGTTAAAAATGACAGTGCAGATATAAAAAAGTATTGTTGTGTTTTAAGGCTACATTATAAGTTGTTAAAAAGAAATTGCACGATGCTTTAAAAAGAGTTCCTTAGAAGGATGCAAAAAAGAAACATTTGCAACTGTTCGAATAGCCCTCTTTTGGGTTAGTAGTAGTCTTGTTAAGTTAGGTTTTGTTGTTTGGCCCCAAACTAAATGACGATATACAAAGTGAGTGTAAACCAAAGAGTATTATAAAAGTAATTTTACACTTGTTGGAAATACATAACAGTTTCTACAAAGGAGACCAACAGATTTATTAGCTTTTGTATGGCCATATTCAAAGTGGCTCAATTATTGCTCTCGGCTGGCGTGCGGAGAATATGGTTAATGACTTTATACATCAAATATTATTTTCATATTTTGTTTTCTAAATTTTAAAAACTGCAACTTCCTATTTTGATGACGAGATACGAACCTCTGATTTCAATTATCGAAATACAATTTCTAATTATAGTGATAAATATGAAAGTTTAGATAACTACTACGTTGTACTCGTAGCCTGAGGTTCAGTGTGCCCCATATTGCTATCTCGGAAGAAACAGTAATAATTTCACATTCATTTGTCCGAAAATAATTGTTATAGGAAAAGCACGGCCATGGAGTATGATGTTGTCAGCAGAGTGAATTGTGTTGACAGCAGAGTGAAGAGCAGCAGGGCGTAAGAGTTGCCAAAACTCATCTCTCTTCCTACATCGTAATATTTCAGCAGTGCTTTCAGATATTTTTTAATAGAGAGCTGTTTCTTTACTCAATTTTCGCTATAAAGGTTTATGACGCAATACCTCTATGGATAGGGTCTTAGAAGTTTCGGCAAGACTGCGCTTCACTGAGTTGTGAACCATGACAAATTTTCCTTACGGAATTGTTTCGTCTTCGGCAGACCTCACGCCCGAAGTGTTCGCAGATGTGGCTACACTTCTATCCAAGTGCGAACAAGTAGAGAGCGCCGATGTTCCGTCCAGGCTAAAGGTAACTGATTTATCTCTGCTCTTGTTGGTTGAATGCATAGGGTGTGTTCATTTTTCAAAGTTTCTCTAAAATAGTCCGGAAAATTAAAATTCTACGAAGGATGAATTTTAGTGGTTAATTTTACCTTGTAAACTTTTAAGGAGTAAATTTAGTTCTGGGAAAAATTAAACCAAATATTCATGGTTAATAGAGTACGAGGACGCGGACGACCGAGTTAGTGAAGGTTGTGCTTGTGGCCATCGGTGGATATCGCCGCAAGCACCACCATCGCAAACTCGGTAGCCTGCATCGTCGTCTACCGTTGACCCTGGTAACTGGAAAGTTTGCTGGTCTCGTTTTTCCCAGGAAGAGAGCTACGACTTGAAATTTCAAAAGGTAAAAGACAGTACTTAAATGCATTTTCGGTGAAAATTCAAGATTTCCACGTGCAGGCATCGATATTTCTTCCCTACTTTGAAACGAACCTGAGCATTGAAAACTCCCTATAGTTAGCACTGGCCGTTTTTAACAGGAACTCTCCGGTGCCCTGCGGAAAGTCCGACCAGACTTCGGAAAGCTGAGCAGTCAGGTGAGGTAAAACTAGCGGGGATCAGCTTAGCAACTGGTATCAGAAACACCGTTTTTCTAGGATGCCCGTGCCTACCTAGAAAAGAGCGAAGAGGAACCCGGCCGGCTGTACCGAGAACTTATAAAGAACCACGGCCACAGGTCAATCAAAGAGGTGGGTTAGAGTTATCTGCAATTCTTTTCAGGCCAGTTTGACATTGGAGAATTATATAAAAACGTAAAGGATGAGCTTGTAGGTTATCGATAACTTTTGCGTCATTGGAATACTGGTTATGCGATTGCTTAAATATTTAGGAGTACTCAGGTTTAGTGACCTAGGAGTTTTGAAATTCTAACATGTAGATCGACACCTCTTTGGAGGCAAGTGGTGTCTCAAACTCCTGCGTCATGTTACGGCCTCCAGAGTGGGCGTTACAAATCAGCGTCGACGGCAAACGTGCAAAAATTGTTTTACCAACATAAACTAGTGTGGTGTCATATTTAAATGTAGACTTGAAAAATCTGGATCCCTTTGCGTCAGATCACGCCCACTCTGACGATAAGCTACCTGCGCTTTCGACACATTGCAAATTGAGACATAAACCGCGAGAAAAAAGAATCTGTCGGGTGGAACTGGCATCTTCGCTGCTCATTCATAGGTGACACTCCGAATTTACAACGATATATCCCACTGAAGCAGCTGTGTAATGGCATGCGAATTTTCGCGTTCCTGGTGGTTGGTCCTAAAAGCGTTTCGGAACAAGTCAAGTGAACGCTGTTGTCACTGCTGTCTCGACGTCCGAAGACTGCACCTAGATCCGGGTGTGTTTCACAATGGTTGATTGGGATTCCGTGGTTTCTGAGTCACGTTGGCAATACGCTTAACCTCTCCAACCGGCATCCCCCTCGCCACGTGGCAAGACTCGCATGCGCGCGAGCAACCAATCTGCGCAAGATGCAACGTTCCTCGAAAAACTCAGCTAAAAAACTCGCCCTCGTAACGCTGACCCCTCGCGTTTACCGGAACCAAGCCACCGCGAGCCACAGTCGATTACAGCGCCGCTCCTTGGGGGTCAGTTTGTTCCCTGACCTCGTTTGCAGTTCATTGGTTAGCTGGCGGTACATAATTTGTTTTGAGACAACGGCTTCAGCAAACGTTCACTGAGTAGACACAGAGAATTTTGGTTTTTCTGGATTCGGTATATGCGGAGCGCAAGTTCTTCCTCTAGTTTTGCGGGGGTCCTGGAGACGTCAGAACGCCGAGCTCTGATTGGCTCTGATTGAAGGATAGTGGGCAGACCTCAAGGCAGCTTGCTCTGAGGTCTATCCACTATCCTTCAATCGAAGCCAATATGAACTCGGCGTTTTGACGTCACCACAACCCCTGCAAAAGAAAGCAGACCAACTTTCGATCCGCATATAGTGCCCGGAATGGAACGCTACGATCTCATCGAGCTCGGCGCTGAAGTACGGGTTGGAGTCAGTTCTTCATAGCAGGCTCCTATGGCGGTTTTGCAACTGAGTGGTTTTAGTAACGTTGTAGGGGGGGAGGGGGGGGGGGAGAGGAGGAGGTTAGATTAAATTGAAATGCTCTCAATGGTTTTGGTTTGTTCATATATCCTAAGTCTAACGGAGTTTGCGTCGACTGACAGGCTGTTGGGAGAGCTACAAACGAACATGCATGAGCTCTATTTACCGCCATTGTTATACCACCGCCAAAACAACGATGATACACAGCATGACAAAGGTGAAACGTCATTCGACCGTGAACTTAGGAAAAAACGAGTTAAGCAAACACCGTGAAACAAAAGGAGAAACTTAGTTATTTTTATAAAACCCCGATAGAAGAAAAAAAAAAAAAAGAAGAAGAAAAAAGAGAAAAGACAACGACCTCTCAAGCTCCTTCGAGTTTGAGACGTCGTTGTGTTTCAACTTAACTTGGTTTCGGATTTCATCACAGATTACATCTATTCCTCTTTATTGACACATACCTTTTGAAAGAGCAAGTGGTATAATCTTATTGATTTAAGAATAAAGTACAATAAACACAAGCTAGATACACGTGATATTTTTGACCAATAAGATGACAAAAAGAAAACTTGACGGGGGGGCATTGAACTCTGCGTCCCGAGGGTGCTGTAATCATTTGCTTGACTAACCAATAAAAATAAGTTTAGTGCGCTGTTCTTACGCCCTCTTACGCGTGCTTTTTGGGCAACCGGAGATACAAATGTTTTGATTAGTGATGTTAAAATCACTTTTTTTAGTTTATATTTAATGTAAATACGGTAAACGTTGAGAGATCTGCTTGCGAATTTGTAGCACCAAGAGCTGAGGGAGAGGAGGAGGCAAGCGCGCACTGGGACGTCAAAATGCCGAGCTCTGCTTCGAATGAATAGTTTGTAGACCGAAATCTAGCTGCCTTTGTCTCCAATGCACTCGTCGAACGCATTCGAATGCGAAAGCCAAATGACGGACGCCGCCCCTTTGCATTCTAAGGCGTTCAAAGAGTGCAGTGAATACAAAGAGAGGTATAGATAGAGGTCTACCTCGGTCGATCCACTAATCATTCCAACCAGAGCTCGACGTTCGGACATCACTGTGCGCTCTTGTCTCCTCGTCTCTCTCAGTTTCTCTGCGCGTACGCAGGTAAATTTAGATGGGAGAAAACTACTCGATTCCCCCTTTGAAGCCAACCGTAGCGGAGCACCACTTCTGTCTAAATACCCAGTCGTGTTCTTTGGACCACATGTCGCAGTACGGGATGGGCAGACTTGCAGTTAAGCGTTACTATATGAGATGGGTGCGCAACATGCGAGGTAGTGAAGGCTGCATTGGTTCACTGATCATGCAGCAACACCCTCGTGCTATATTTTCTTTCGACGTACGATGAATGCCAAAAGCCATTCCAGTCAATCCGGCTTTGTGAATGTATATTGTGGCCACGCACTACCGAAGGCCACGCACTAAGTCGGATTCGATGAATTGTAGCGTGCTTTGCGGTTCATCGGAAGACAAAACGAAGTACAGTGCCTTGAACGCGCCTTCGATTGGTGTGTTCACCGCGTCCAAAAAAGTGGTCCCTCCATTTCCGCCTGATGACGTCATAGAAGTGTCACGCTGTCACCGGTCGCAATCCTGGCGGTGTCCCAACTGCTGTGGTGTATGTGGCAGACGCCGGTTCTGCTGCAGGTCGCTCTCCGCTGTGACAGTCCAAGGAAGCTGCAGCAGCCAGAAGTTGGGACGCCTGTGACCCCGTGACGACAGCGACACTCGCGTTCACTCGTGCTTTTCGCCAGCATTTCTACGGCCAACCGCAAGGATCGCGACAGTCAATAGCATGACACTCCGGCTTGTGCGACGTCATTCGTTGCCTCCTTCGGGACCACTTTTGATGTATGGGGGGAATAGGACGCTAAACACACCAGTCGGAGACGCGTTCCAGGCACCATAGTAGAGCAATCTTTTTATACCCCATTGAGGAACCACTAAAAAGAAAAAAAAAGTTTTTTTAATGAGTTTGGTTGGGACATTCGTGTCATAAAATGCACGTTAGTCAAAAAAAGTTTTTTTTTTTAGAGAAATATTGACCGCGCTAAATTTAATTTAGTTGCGTCTGAATTATGCGCGCAGTTCATGACGTCACGGAATGGTCATACACTCTCTCCACTTCAACGTGATGGCCACAGATTCCCATTGCCACAGCTCTCCTCCTCCACGCGCCTGAAATGTCGAGAGAGAAAACAAGTGGAAAGGAGGTGATTAGAGACTAAATTGCGTTTCGCGCAGTCAATATTGCTCTATTTTTTTCGCGTAAAATTCACTTTTTCACACGCGTGTCCCGACCAGGATGTTTAAAAAAAAAATAGTTTGATTTTCAGTGGCTTTTTGAAGTAAAATCGGGCTCGCCACGTTTCTTACGTTTGAAAAGAGTAATCTGCTTGAATCTCCGATTCAGTTTGATGTGCTGACCCTGACGTGGGAGCTGGATCCTGAGCCCTTAATCAAGATCTTACAGGTGAGTTGGCTCCCCTAAAGCCACTGTACATTCCCAGAGCATAAAAACTTCCAAGCGTTAGTTGAAAAAGCCACTTCGCGACGCTGACACTGAATGTTACAATAGGAATTTAGGGAAATGAATTACCCTGTGTTACCATGACATGTCTGTTTATGCGCGCTCTGGCCTGCAACATCCTGGTACCATTAAGACTTCAGAGAAAATAGGCACACTTGGTGCTTCTTACATGTACCATCATGTTTTGGCAGCGCCGGCTGCGTAACCCTTGGGATCTAAGACGACATTTTGTTCTAGCGAAAACATCTTTCTCATTCATGTTGGTCTTTGATGCTTGTAAAACAATCGCGGCCACGCAATGCGGGTGGAATGGTGCCGTCACGTAACTGAGGACGGCGGTGCGACATGGTTAATTTTCATAGCCGTTGTGGTTGGCGTTGTGGATGCCACTGACGCCACCACAAGGGCTCGGTGGTCCGTAGTGTGGATAAGCGCGGTGGTAGTGTCTAAAACCATCCAACATTACCCGTAGCAACTAGATACTGCCAAAGGGAGATTTCTCACAACGAGAGGAACATTTGGAAACAACCGCAGACGACACGAAGATCCTCCCTTCGTCGCGCCATTCTTCTCGGCACGCCAGGGTTGCCCTCTTTGCTCTCTTTGCGCGGTACGGCGGAAAAGAAGTTCCCACTTTCCTCTCCTCGCGCCAAGAGGGGGAGAGAAGGGTTTTCAATAGTGGTGACTGCGGCGACGACAGCCCACGAGCTCGAAATCTCTGCAAAGTGTCGCCCGTAAAGCTTCCCCTTTAAAGGGATACTACAACGAAATTTCGACGCTCATTTCTTGGTCTAGACGTGTTCCACGGAGCAGTACCACATCGGACACCCCAATCTATTGTTTAAAAGAAGACGAAAAGTAATCTGAAAACAAAATAAACGATTAGCGAATGGCACCTGGTATATGTCTGTAAAGCCTGGTTTGTAATGTCTCTCTAGGAACATTGACATGTAGTGACGCTGCGTGTTTCCCCCTGGAACTATGGCCTCACTGGTGCCCCATGCGTACAAGTATGTGCAGTGTGCGCGTGAACGTAGCTTTTTCAAGCTTGTAATTGCTCGCACTTGTCCGTACGAGCAGAGACATTGCGGCGGCCAGATGCCCTGCTTGCAATCGTCTTGTCGTCAGCCTCGCGTCCCAGCTTTGCTCGTATCCAGACAGGTGACGTCACGTTTGAGTCGGTTGTCAGGTGCTGTCCTTTGGCTGTTCTTCGAGCGCTTGCCAGAGTGGGAGGTTTATAACGAAAAATGCAACCATCAGGCTCAAAATAAAAACGTGCTATTGTCACTTACGGATATTTTGAATCATATTCAGGCTATTTCTGAACACGACGGGTATATTTCGAATTTTGTTGAAGTATACCTTTAAAATAAGTATGACGGGACTTTAGTTCTATTGTGTTTTAATGCATGAAATGCTTTTTAATGCTGCACCCCCCTCCCCCTTTTGTTCGTCCGTCCGTGCATTTCCCGCTAAGTTTAGCGGGCAAATTGATTTCGCGTGAACTGTACACGAATTCAGTTTCCCTGCTAAATTTTGCGGGAAATTGGATGTTACGTGATGTGACGTCAAGGGACCTAGAAACTGATTTAGTTTCCCCGCTAAATTTAAGGGGAAAAATTTACATCACATGAACTATACACAATTCAGTTTCACCGCTAAATATGGCGGGAAATAATGTATTATGACCTAATCACCAATTCAGTTTCCTCGCTATATTTAGCGGGAAAATTGATGTCACGTGACATATACACGAATACAGTTTGCCCGCTAAATTTGTCGGGAAAATTATGTCACGCGACCTGACATCACGTGACCTATAAACCAATTCACCTTCACCGCTAAGTTTTGCGGGTAAACGGTCAGTTGACGTCACGTTAACTATATACACCAATCTAGTTTCCCGCTAAATTTAGCAGTTAAATTGAAAATGTAAAGCCGCATAGTGCGTTTCACGCATTATAGGACTTTGAAGATAAAGGTCACTGCCTATTGTTTTTATGAAAAGTATTTCCTTCGCTCCAAGCGGTTGCGCCTTACATCTTGCTCCTGCTATCTCCCTCTCCTTGAGGCTTGGGAGTCACCCAAGCCAACACCACCAATAATAATCGAAACCCGTGAACAAGCTCCTCTATCTCCACGTAGCGCCATTACACTCGCAAGGCGCCAACTCGGCACTTGGGCCCGAGCCTGACGCCGACTGTCCTTCGACGCATTTACTGGACACAGTGCCCAGCCGAGTGCTGGCGGTGATTAGTGCCTGAGCACGATCTCACTGTGTTGACGTCGGAATGCTAGTACATAGTCTTTGATTATCTTAGGTGGTTGTTGCTCAAAGCGAGACCTAGCGCTTAAAGCCTAGGCTCCGATGCTGCACTGACTAGAACCATAGCGGACAAAGTGCGCCGGAATTCTTCTTCTGCGGACTGGATTAGGAAGCTACATGACGTAGATAAAACCTAGCAAACATTCACGCGTCTATTACCACTATCTTCCGGCCGGCTGTATTTCACCAATTTTGAAAGCCATAGCATCTTATACTATACTGAAAAAGCCTCGCAGTTTGCCACAAGAAGCGGCCGCCGAAATGGAAAAGGTGGAGCGGCAGACATACGCATGAGAGGAGAGAGCCACGTGACTGGCGCCCCGCTGCGGCGAGCCGCCGAAACACACTTCTCCCGAGCGAACAAGTGTGTGTTCGGTTACTCGCCGCAGCAGAAGCTGAGCGCTGACGTCCAGGTTTCCCGAGAAATGGCTCTTTGATGCTCTGTGCTACCAGATCCTCGAGCTCCAAATCTACGACCGGGCACTCTGTGGCTCCGTCGTTGAACTACCAGGCTTTGTGAGCGTAGAGGAGAATATGTTAGAGCTCTAGGGCGTATACGCTTTTTGTAAGTTTCTTGTGCCTATTTCCTGCTCGCGCCAATGTGGCTTAACATTCGCTACATTCACCACTGATATCAGCCTACCAAACAAGGTTGATCGACTGGACACAAATCGTCAAGCGTATACTGCTGAATGCCGTACTTTGCGAACATTAATCTTCTCTGCAATGGGCGAGTAGAACTACCAAAAATTGAAAGCGACCTTTATTGTTTAAGTCCGATAATGTAAAAAAAGGCTGTATTTAAGGAGCGACCGTTTAAAGTAATTTAGAAAACATTAACCAGTCATTTCGAAGAGCGTAGATGAACCTATATTTTTATTGATTTTCCCGTCAGAATTTACAGGAAACAGATTTCTTATAAATTTTGCGTGACATTAAATTCCCTGGTAAACTTAGGGGGAAACTATATTATTGCATTGACCACGTCGTCAGGTCACGAAACATCTGTTTCCCCACCAAATTAAGCGGAAAAACTGAATTGTTGTATAGATCACTTGACGTCAATTTTTAGCGTGAAAACTGAATTGGTCTGTGGTTCTCGTGACGTCAAGTCACGTGGCATCGATGTTCCCGTTAAATTTAGCGAGGAAACTGAATTCGTATGCTTCATATGACGTCAATTTACCCGTTAAAGTTAGCGGGACATGCACGGACGGATGGATGGTGCACGGCACCTAGACGGACGAACGGGCGGACGGACAAAAGTTTTGGAATGGAGTTTTGCGTTGAAAAGCATTTCATGCTTAATAAGCTAAGTTTAGGCTATCGGCCCTCCATTGCCCCAGGGCAGTGAATAGGAGGCGCCTCGGTCGACTGCTAATCCGCGCGGCTGGTGGACAAAGGGAGCAACTTGAGGAAGGCCTAGCCCCTGAGCGATTGGCACACGAGCTCTGCCTCACAGCTCAGAAAGGAGCTCGAACATTAGAGCTCGAGATCGGGTCCTACGATTGCGTTCGCGGACCGTCTCAGAGTTGAAAACATTCTCTATAAGACGGGGCCACCTGTCAAACCAAACGTCATTGCCCGGTGGAAATTTCCGGATTCTCTTGTTGGCGTCACCATTTTGGTGCTTAGCACTGAGCGGGCGTAATTGTGAACAGTTCTTGTCTGATAATGGGACTTTACGAGCTTGAGATACAGCATCAGGAAGCTTTCGATGCATCGATTTGACCTCCCCGGACTGCTTTAACATTTCAGGAGGACGGTAAATTCGTCTCCGCGGCGTCAGATGATACTTGAGATAACTATAACTCACGACTTTAAGCACCGACGTGTAAAAGTGTCGTTTCTCCCAAGCGTAGTTTATTTTGCGGCTCTAGCCCGCGGCGTAAGATTTAAATCGGTGAGCACACCGCGCGCGTCGTGCCTGCCAGATAATGTCCTCTTCACGCATTGGTTGCGAGCGGCGCCACCAGAGGTCTCCTCGATATGCGGCTAATGGCAACTTGCCGGTTGCCTGGGTTCCCATGCATCTCTATGGGAGACCTGTTTTCTTTTTAAAGGACTTTTTGTGGGCGCGCCACTTCATGCACCACTTGGCACTTGCGCTACGCATGTTGCATCGCCACTGCTTCATCGTTGACCAGAGTTTCGTGACTCAACGGTGGCAATAACAGTTTTATGAACGAGGTGAAGTAGAGAGGTCTGAGGTGCGCTGTTTAAGGCAGCGTTCGTCAAAGTCAAATCAGACGCTTCGAGCGGAAAGAGCGCGCGCCTGGGAACCACGGAAACTACACACCTTTTTTGTAATGTTTTTTTTTTTCTTCTGAGTTGTGCTGTCTGCCGGCTGAGGCTACTTGGACTTCCGCCAATAGAATTTTATGTATACTCTGTTTCATACTTAGTGTGCAACGCTGTCAAAGCTACTGGCGCGAGCATGGGGCTTGATTTCGTTGATTATTTGCACGCGTTCTTGCGCAAACAAAACCATAGATGAAGCCATGCGCTCGCGCCAGTAGCTTTGACAGCGTTGCACACTAAGTATGAAACAGTGTATAGTCGTTTGTGCTACAGCGTTCACCGTGATGTGTGTCCTAGCCAACATATATATATACGGAAAACGCACTGACACGTTGTTGAGTTTAAAACATATATTCGTAAAGTCGTAAAGTGACGAACTTTACAAATTTATGTTTTAAAACACCAACAACCGTGTCAGTGCGTTTTCTGCGTAATAGTTATATATATATATATATATATATATATATCTTCAACGTGCTCTACGTTGAGCAGACGTGCCCTTGGTAGAGGTGACAGTACCGATTCAAAGGATCATTTCTGCCTCGCCAGCATCGTGTCTCACTGAAGGGGCCCTCCACACTTCTGTTTGTTGGAACTGAAGGCTTAGTGGGAGTAAACAAAAAAAACAGTAATGGTACAGAATGATTTATTACTAAATACTACAACTCCCCCATCAATGGTGCACTCTTGAGTTGTCTTGGTTACATCTGGCAACACATGTCGTTCACATATACGCGAGGGGGAGGCTTCTATGATTGTCTCCCCTTACGTTGTTACGCTTCGGTTGACATTTATTCCCCGTTGTTAAAAGCGGGAATGAAAGGCACTAGTTATCTCCAGGAAAAAAAAAAAGAAAAGCCGGAAAAATGGAAGATTTTACGTTAAACCGACGTAACAAAACGGATCCTCTTTCGCCCCCCGACGTACCGTTTTCTACGCTAAGGATTATGGTATACTAATCCACACTGGTTCCTACCTCATGCTGTAGGACGGAGCTTCGAGAGAGGAGACTACGACGAAGGAGTCAGCTCCAGCCGAGCTGATTACGCCACTTAACTTCTGGAGAAGGTCAGTACAAACGAAAACCCGCTGCTCCTTTCATGAGAGTCGCGAGCTGTCTTATGTCGTCTCTTCCAGACATGCCTTGCAGATCCTGGTGCCGCAAACGAAGCGCGCCGTGGCAAACCGAGAAGGAGGCAAGGTTAGTTTCGTCCATCTGTTAATATTGAAGCTGCTTTGCACATCTGTTCCTATCGTAATATTTTTAAAGCTTTAAGCTGTAAGTTGCCCCACAGTAAGCTTAACTACAAGGTGTCACCAAAGTAAATTTACACGGTCTTTTTTACTGCAAAAATAAACTAGACCTCGCCGAACGCTCATTCTCCGCCCACAGGTAGCGCTAGGGGTCACAACCAGATGCCAAAGTTTCAGCCCGATCCGATAACTTAATCAAAAGTTATAAGTGATTTTCTGAAAATTTCAATGGGAAAATGGAGCCGATTTTCGCTCTTTTTCGGTTTCTGGTGCCATAGAGCCCCATGTATTCGAAAACTCCGTCGGCCGCCATTTTCCCATTGAAATTTTCAGAAAATCACTTATAACATTTGACTAAGTTATCGGATCGGGCTGAAACTTTGGCTTCTGGTTGTGACCTCTTGCGCTACCTTTGGGCGGAGAATGAGCGTTCGGCGATGCCTAGTTCATTTATGCGGTAAAACAGACCGTGTAAATTTTCTTGTGTGACACCTTGTAGATTGCAATGGGCTAAACTAGACGTATTTCTCCGCCACACAGTGAGCTTTCATATCAGTTACATCGACCCACATTGGGGACTTCTAGAATATTGGCCCCCGAACAAAAATAGGGAGTCGCACTGCTCGTGCGCAGAACGTCTGCGCATGCGCAATGCGATGTCCCAGGCTGTTAGGGGCACCTAAAGCATAGTGACTCTCTATTAGAAAACTTTCTAATATCGGATCAGTGACTCCTTGCGTAGAGTGGGGCACGGGGGACGCTCGTAATGAGGATCGCGAACTGATTCGTCGATCAATTAATATAATTTCATGAAACTGACATTACGTTTTATCTTGTAGCCGTTGATCAAGTCAAAGTATTTATAAAACGTATTGTATGTAGCACACAATGATATATGGGAATGACGAGACTGAAAGGTACAGAGAAAATAAAACACATTACAAGACATAATTTAACAGGTTAAAGGGCCCGAATTTAAACACGGACGAAACAAGAAACACGTATGACAAGGAATGGCGCTACTCTGATTTTTAATGCTTTAGCATTAGTACCTACATGACAGCGGAAATCTGACACCGTCCGTCCGCGGACAATACAGTATAAAGGGAAGCGCGTAGCGTAGAGAGGAGGGGAGTATTGAAGGACAAAAGCGAGAGGGAAGCGACGTCATGAGGCGGCAGTTCAACCCTCGCGCGGATGCTGGGGCGAGTCTGAACTTGCAGCAACGTCGGGCAGCGGATGTCCCTGTTAAGCGTGCAAGGTGGGCGGACGAGACAGGCCGACGCGTGTCTGCGTGCGATAGAGGCTGGGGCGAAGCAGGCTCGGCGAGCCCGCTTCGCCGTAAAAAAATAAAGGAAGATCGATTGGTGGATTCTTAGGGAATGCGTTAGCATGGCCCTTGGGGAAACGCCACACACGTCTCCTTTGGGGAAACGCTAACACTGATACTGTAATGAAGCCAAAAAGAGGCCGCGAAAAATAGAAGAAGCAAAAGAGAAAGGCCAGAAGGAAAAGTGAAGGGGTCAGCGTTAGCGTTTCGCAAAGTGGGGGCGTACAGAGTTGCCAGCACGGAAAATCAGAATTTCCCTAGCGGATGCCTTTAATGTCCCCATTTCCGCCGAAATTTTCCTCGCGCGCCCAAATAATTATGTAATACTAAATATCCGTTGTTTTCTGAATAACTTCCATTTTTACGCGGAGAGATATACAGCCTTTACGCCTCGCATGCGTTTAGCAAAAATGAGTTTATCGTTCCAGAACCGTAGCCACACCAAATCTGGCGAGGGGGAGATTCAAACTGACGAATGCAACCCTATTTGCGCCCTAGATATTATGCACGTCATCAGAGCATAGTACTGCTTTTATAACTTCATTAGTGCTTTTTAAAATGACTATTATAAAAAGCACTAATGAAGTACAAATAAAAAAGTGTAACACAAGCGAGGGTTCTTTAACTCGAACACATGGCACGCGACACACAGTAAGGACTATTCCGTGCACGGCACTTCACGAAATATTATTAGTCATGGTAAGTCTGTATCTCCAGACATCGCAGTATTTCCTCTTGCACTCAAGCTTTTTTTGGTGTTGTTGAGAAGGCGCAGCGACGCTCTCAGAAACTTCGACCTGGCTGGTTCCTTATTCCAAAGTTTTCACGGGGCGATGAAAACTGATATTGCCGAAAAAAGTTGTTTGAGCGCTCCTCAGTGTCGCGAAATGGTCGTACAACAAACCGCCAGGCGGCTGCAGGGAATAACCCATATGTCGCCAAAGCCACTAAAAGTTGATGTTATGTCGAACAAAAAAAACAAAACAAAAACTTTACATATAAAATTCTAGATACATACGGTGCCCAAAATTGCTCTAAACAGGCAACATTTACCTTATTCCCACATAGACCTGAATATTACCTTAATCTGGGAAATTTCCCTCGGGTTGGCAGCCATGGGGGCGTGTGGCGCTTCCCTACGGTCATGATAACGCATTGCCAAAGGATCCTCTGATGGATCAATTTTATTTTATAGAAGAAATATTCACTCAGCCAGTTCGTCGTTCACCATATCGATAAACAAGCCACAAACCGATACATATCAGCAGGTTTATATGAAGCCATCCAAAAAAAAAAAAAAAAACATTTTCTCATTGAGCAAAAAAAAAAAAAAAAAAAAACAAGTTGCTCACACACTTTTCACCTCCGTTCTTGATGGAGAACGCTTCCACGATTCCTCTCCCCGTCTTTTCATACGGTCTTTTTAGAAACTTCGTCAAGCATAAAAGCTGGTTCGCAACCGCAACGATTACAATGCCTTCCAAATTGACAAGCTCAGGGAGGCTATGCTCCATCGCTCTCATTGAAACAACGTCGCGTCTGCCCGATAGAAACACGGCCGCAACTCAAGAAAATATCATTGGCCACCTTTGTAGCACATTCTGTGTACCTCGTAACATGTTCCTTGGAATACGGGACACATTTTGTTTTCTCGAAACGGTCTAACAGATCTTGGAGAGTTTGCAATTGGCTGAAAACACAACATTTAATTTGTGCCTAATAGCTACCTTTTTCAAGCTGTCCGACACTTTGTGCATATAGGGCACAACATGCACTCGCATCATTTCTTTCTGCTCTTGACATGTTTGACGATATGGTGAACGAGAGATTGGCTAATTGAATGTTTTTTTTTTTCAACGTAATCAGTTTTAAGTAGCGCTTGCCCCTGTCGCACATGTTTGTTATTTTGTCCTTGTTGCAGTTCGGCTTTTTTAAATTTAAAAGATATGAACCAACTAGACAAAGCCAAAATTTTATCATAACACGTAATATTTTGTGTGTATGAAGCCCCCACATTCAATTTCTAACCACCCAGGTTTGCGTGCTTATAACTTCCAAAATCTGCTTTCGGGTGCATGAATGCTACCGTTGCAATGCTGTGATGGGCCAGAAGGGAGGGGCAGGGAGTTGTGGCGATTGCTTGTTTTTTTTTTAGCGGTCAAGAGTGGTGCTATATATGCTTCATTTCTCATGTGTCACTATCCCCCTGGTACTGTCTGTAGGCTGCCAGCCGCGCCACAACGGCAAAGACTCGTTAGTCATTTGGAAATTGGGTTCTAGGTGGAAACAAATACAGATAAGAAATGGAACAAACAATAAGTGATATAATTTACACTTATGACTGAAGAATGCCTTCACAGATTATTAAAAACGAAGTGCTCAATCCGCCCAGTTTTGTTAGGTGCAAGGTGACACTGCTTCCCGCATGCATATTATGCTGGGTCCGTTAGCTTGAATCGCGGTGCTGCTTTCGCCCTCGCGGTCGTCAAACCTACCCATGTAGACCACCACAGGGATGCTATAATATTCTCGAATAGCGGTAAATCAATTTTGTTTGACTCGTCAAAACAGATTTGATATTCGAATATTTTTGGGTGAATGTCTCCTTGCAGGCATTAGTCGTTCGGAGTATCCACGTCTTTCGCCTTGCGCTCAGAAAGCTTGGTCGCAAGATGGTGGAAGAAGGCCGCCTTCCAGATCCAGATCTGGTCTTTCAACTGGAGATGGACGAACTACACCGGCTACTAAAGACGCGATCGCCAACGCTCGTCCTAAGGTAGGTTATGAGACGTTCAGTTTCATGAGATTATATTCGTGCAGTTCTTTAGGCTTATTTGTCTTTAGAAACGTACCTAAGTCAGTTGCAGTTAGTGCTGAGTCGGTGCAATGCCAGCTGGGATCAAAACGCTCCAGCAAAGCACAGAGGGGAGAGTGTGTGACACGCAGTGCCAATCTGTGTCGTCTGTTATCAGAACGACAAAACACAGTGAATAATTTGCAGTTTTATACGGCCTAATCGGGTGTCAACTCACAAGTGGACGCGCTCTGGCTTCTTGCCGCGTAATGCCATTTTCCAACCCAAAGTGTACGGCTTCAGCATGCGTTTGCGGAGTTCGATGCACCAAGTGACGTCTTCTCCAAGACTGCGTTCATATGTGTGGGTTGGTCACTAGCGGTAGTAACCGAAGGGTTCAGCGGTAGTCTCCTAATCAGGGGACGCCAAGCCTGCTCCCACCCCCCGCGGCTTTCTCTCGAGAATACCGCTACGGGCGAGTTCGAACGTCAGTCACACAGATGATCGCTTCTCTACAAAGGTGGAGCACGCACCACAATAGGACTGTGTTCAACGGTGTTTATTAGAATACCAGGACACACTGTACCTAAAACCCCGCCTCGACAAGTGAGATATAAAAGCTCACCTTGTCGGCACCATCCTGAATTCCCGAAGTCGGGAACGCGTGAAATCCTCCTTCCCTGGCGAAAGTCGTCTTCACCCCAAAACAATTAGGTGCCCGGATGAGAGGGGGGAGGGGGCGCAAGGCTCCCCGCTGGTATAGAATGAAGGAGGAAGGCACTCCCAGGCGGAGACTCTCCTACGCTTTACGAAACAGGTCGAAGCTCATGGCAGAGGCCGAGCTTTCCAACGGGATATCTACTACGGCTTTTAGGAATGGGCGACCAACGGTCGCCAGACACGTTTGCTACCATAGTGCATCGAATCGATGTAGAAGAGGGAGACGCAGAAAGACAGGGTGCGTGTGACTGGTCCCTACTCGGTTGGATGCTTTACGATCGCATCCATGTAAACCCAGCGTATCGTGTAAGCGCTCATTGATGCAATCTAGTTCATTCTATGCTTCGTTTCACCTTAAGTCGGAGCCACGGTGGTCAGAGCGCAGTCAAAGTAAAGAAGACAATTTGCAGACGCAGAGACTAAAATACATTGTCCGGGTGCAGTCTCTGAAGATGACTGGTCTAGCCGATGAGAGCAAGCGGACAGAACATTTACGATATCTCGTAATGTGTGTCACGACGACAGCAGCTCGGCGTCTGCGTAATTTGCTACCATTGTGGCGTAGTTGTTTCTTTTTCGACTCCCGAGCACGACTCTCAGGATTATCGTTCCAACTCACTTCTGCTTTCAATTCCGCTCCCGCACCCGATCAGTACTCCATCTACGACGAGCCTCCTCAGGGCGCCGTAGCTGAAAGTCCCATTATTCGGACCCGTCACGAACGTTCCGAGGTCTATACTCCGTGTACTGTGAAGACCTGTTCACACATGCAGCGGAGCGCTACAGGCATAGCGTTGACCTTGCGCTAAGCGCGTGCTGATTGGAGCGCTCACCAGCTTTGTATCACACCGACAAAACTGTTGCTCATGGCAAGCGATGAGCAGCGCTACATCAGCGCTTCGCTGCATGCGAGAACCGGCCTTAAAGCTGAGAATGCAGGCAATGCCACAAGCACGAAAGTGCGAGATCGCTGCTCTGAAGCGTCCTTTCACAGAACGAGCACTTGCGCTAGAAATGCGCGTCTCAAAGCCAGGAGCGTGGGCTAGCTCACGTTTGTTGCATTGACTACAGTGTCAGCTTAACGGTGAACAGAGCGTAGCAATATGTCGTGCAAGTTGGTCTGTTTGAAAGGTCGCGCGCATGCGCCGGCACAACGGGAGGCGAGAAAGGCCGGGCGCGTTTCTTTCAAACGCTCGGCCTCTAGCACGTGCTCGTTGTCCTTAGCCGTGCACTGCCTGCGCGCACACACTCGAGGCTTGCGAGACAGGGAAGCATAATTGAAGGTGGAAAGAAATGGAACGAGCCTTCAATTCATTGAAATTTGTCCAGTCGATTCGATACCTTACTTGGTAGGCGGTTGAATGTAGTGTTAATGGTTGCTGATTCAAATCTGGCTCTGCGCACGTATATTTTTGCTTTCTTACAAAACTCAGTGGCGGTTTGGAGCGATGAATGTGGTTGATAACGTAGCTGATGACGTTACCGGAAGTTTTTGAGAAGGATGACCGTGTTATTCCGCGGGGAGCCTCCCACTAGGAGCTACCGCTGTAAAAATACAAGCGGCATGATGTTGCACTTTTAGCGCTGCTTGATGCCCTCTTGGGCTGGAAGTCCCGGCTACGCTCTAACGTAAGACCTGTTGTTAACTCAGCGCTATTAGTCAGGGCTGGAAATAGCGCTGACATTGGTGACTTCGCGCTGGCTTCGCGCTATACTATAGCGATACAGCGCTAACACAGAGTTGCATCAGTGCCAAGTAACGTTCATATCAGCGCCGCATTAGAATTGTTCCTAGGGTTGATTTAGCACTGCGCTGTACGTGTGAACCGACCTGGTTAATCTAAATTTATTTCAATCTACGGACGGTCAGCTTATCTTATCGCATCCCCGTTGAGCCGACGCACGCAAGCCGTGGTCTTCAGTGGATTTATCGGAACAGGCTCAAATGTTTAACTGTTTAGTGTAAAGACCTCTGCATTTCCCGCTGAGAAGGATTGCTGTTGTTTTATGCAGGGCCATTCGTAGGCATCGGATACACCCGACTCTAAATCGACTTCGGTTTCCGGACATCGTGCGCGGCATCCCACGTCCTGTAGGTTCACATAATCGTTTCCAGATAAGGGTTCACTGGGAAAAATGTATGCTTGATCGCAGGTGGCCCGGGTAGACAGAGCAAAGAATGGAAGCGTTGCTGGCGATGTCAGTGTCAAAGGTGAGCCGCGTCTAAGTGGCGGGAGTAAAAAATAAATAAATAAAGGAGTGTAGTAAGTCGTGAAGAGGAGCGAGAAGGTGCATGACCAGAGAAATCAAAACAGCGCAAAAATAAACACAAGGACATGTAGAAGACACAGCTCTTTTTTCTTCTTTTGTGTCGTTAATTTTATTCTTCTTTCGTTTCAATCCTTCCTTATCTTTTGTGTCAACCTATTTTGTTCTGAAAGAAAGCGCAAGTCGTTAGTCAGAGCTGCGTTTGTCAGCGTCTTCCACTTGTCCTTTTGTTTATTTTTGCGTTGTTTTTACTTTTCGAAAGAAGCGTAGCACAAGCAAATTGAACGTTGTTGTTGTTTTCTCCATCAAACAAGAGAGAATAATTCGTGTATCTTTCCTGAAGCTTTATGAACTCCCGGTAGACCATTACGCAGTCCTGTCAGCATTTCGCGTGGTTGGTGATATTGCATTAACCCCTCGTTTGGCACCATGACAGAACAGCACACGACAAAACAGCACGCGACAAAACAGCATGGTCAAAACAGCAGGCGTCAAAACAGCACAGCGTCAAAACAGCAGAGCGTCAAAACAGCACGGCGACAAAACAGCACGCGTCAAAATAGCACGCGGCAAAACAGCACAGCGCCAAAACGGCACAGCGACAGAAGAGCACGTACCAAAACAGCACGGCGTCGAAACAGCTCAGCGTCAAAACCGCAAAACGACAAGACAGCACAGCGCTCAAAAAATTGTGTTTGGGAAATTATTGCGGTAAATATTCGTAGACTCATAAACCTCTCGGTTCTTTTCAGTTTATTGACGAAAATCAGTATACTGACGAAAATGTAATATTTAAAAGCGTTTGTTTAAAATGTATAGTGAGTTAACCAGGTACTGATATTTGTATTTGTTGTGGCAGCGGACGCTTACTTGTTCTGCAAGACGCACTGGGGCCCTATCGTGATCTGACATTATTTTCGTGTGCTCGTACTTGTACACAGGACGAACATGATCGAGCTTCACTACCGCTTCGGTCAGAAAGGCAAATGTCACAATCCAGAAATTTGCAAGCATTGTACTCAGTGCGATTTTTCCCCATTTTCACGACTGCGAGAGGTGGTAAATTCGCGACAACCACAGAAACGGCTATAAAAAAATCGTATTTATTCCCTTCTCTAGTAGACGGAAGCTAGGGTTGTTAAAAGGTGTGCGGCATTTACGGGCGCACTTGATTTGCATTGTGCAGTTCAGGATTAGATTTTCTTCTCCCCTATCCCTATCCCTATCAGGTCCCTATCAGGTCAAAAACCTAGATTTCAACCTGAAGACCCCTGCGCCCCCGGAGCTTTTGTTGAAAGTTGAACCGAACTCTGAGACAAGCTGAAAACTGCGAAAGGAAGCGGTCATATAGTCAGGAATGAGTCGCATCCCCCGCCCTCCCCCCCCCCCCCCCTCAAACGCCCTCGAAAATACTTACCTTTTCTTTTTCTGCTGACTATAAACGACACGGAAAAATCCGACAAACGCACCAACAAGAGCTTCGCTGAAGGAGGTTAGAACAATTGCACTCGTTTGTTTAAGGCTTTCCGCTTGTTACCTCACGGGAATGCTTAACGCTGGATGCCGATCGGTAACTCCTGTTGTGATAAAAATCGTGGTCCACTACCAACTGCCGTGCCGTCTAAACTGTGGGTCCGACAGATCCAGTTTTTTTTTTTGTAGTTATAAGTTTAGTCAGCTTCAGCATACATTTTATTATGTGGACTGCTACTAGTATTCATCATTGTAACTGACTCTTCTACTAGTCTGGTGAAAAACCCGAGGGAAAGTCGTGACGCGATATTTTTTATTTTGGAAAAGGGGGGGGGGGGGGGCGGTTCCGGCTTGCGGAGTTTGGTAAGCTCTGAAATAGGCAATAAATTCCTTTATAACCTAGGGACAATAAATGAAAAGGTCAAGGAGGTTCGATATTATTCGCGCAGAGAGAGGTGAAGAACGCGCTTGAAGTTGCTATATGCGTGCTGTTTTGTCGCCGTGCTGTTTTGTCGCCGTGCTGTTTTGGCACGTGCTCTTCTGTCGCTGTGACGTTTTGACGCTGTGCTGTTTTGTCGCGTGCTATTTTGACTCGTGCTGTTTTGTCGCCGTGCTGTTTTGACGCTGTGCTGTTTCGACGCGTGCTGTTTTGACCGTGCTGTTTTGTCGCGTGCTGTTTTGTCGCGTGCTGTTCTGTCGCGTCCCCCCCTCTTTTGATTATTAATTATTATGTGGCAAGCTACGAGTTAATAAAAAGGGAGCGGAATATACAAAAAAAAACAATATAAAAAACAACGTCGTTAATGAGCACCATACGTTTAGCTTACAAGTTAGGACACATAAAATATTTAGCATTGACTAACCAAAATGATTACCAGATAATCTTTTACTCACTCCGCTTCACGATAACAGGCCAAACGCATGGCTCCACACAGGGGTGTATAACGCTGATAAAACCGATGACAATTGTAGAACGACAGCTCTCTGTCGTTCTACGATTTGTTTCACTATTCTGTCTCAAATGAAAGACACCTGTTTACGTTACTCTTCTAAAATTCACCTCTGCAATGCTAAGAAATCAACTTCAAGCGTGAGTACATGGGCAAGCCGGTATAAAACGCCACGGGTTTGTTGCGTAGGCAGGAGACCTGTAGCTCCTCCCTGTCCTTCTAGCGTTGTCTAGTTAAACGTTTTCAAAGTTTATGGACACGCTTTAGTCGCGTTTTCTGCGTGCTTTAGGTCGAGATGACAGAGCACAACATTAGATAGGCTTACCGCAACTGACTGCAACGCAGGAACTCCGGTGAGCCGCGGCTGCGTCACAGCCCCGGCTAGAGTTGTCAAGACATTAGACGCCGCAGGAAGTATTGAGGTGAGGTGCATTCTTTGAAGTTGTTCAGAAGGATATCTGTGATAGAAGTTTGGATTACAACGACTTTTTAGACTTGGTTTCATTAATTAATGTGCCTGTCTGGAACGGATCTAAAAACCCTTCGAAGTGACTTCTCGAAGAAATGACTCGCTCAACTCCGCGCATGTCATTACCGTCTTTAGCCCAAAACTATTCGATGATGATTTATTATTTTCTCAAACCACATCAGACTAAGTGAAAAACAATAAATGCAATTAATTCCTTCATTGTGTTCTTTTCTCTTCCACTTGGATGTTTCTGGTTCTCCCCCTAGTCGCATGTTGTTTAAAAAATTGTTAATCTACACCAGCTCGCCTGCGCCATAACTTTATTATGACGACTGGGCTTGCAAATTCACGGAAAAATGGAACTATGTAATGCAACCCTAAAATGATGAGAACTGGTACAGACGTGACGTATTCCGTGATATAGTGGGAGTGACTTCGCTGTTATTTGACCAGGGCTCGGTACAGAGCAGTAACTGGAATATGTATTTATCAGCTTTATATGATGTTCTGGCCCTGAATATACGTTTTGTTGAGCTCGTATTGGGAAAATTTGCAATGTCAAAATCGTCACACTTTCTGCCCCGACATACACGCCTCGACACTTACCGCAAACAATCCATCGCCATTTTAAATTTTTCTTTCTTCCAGTATTGAAGGACTTTCATCAAAAGTACTATAGTGGTAGAAAGTGCTCAGTTAGGCCACTATCCTCAATGGTAAATTTTGATGGCCGTTGGTCCAGTGCCCTTTCTAAGTAAAATGTAAAAATGCGCCTAATTTGTGTTCGAGCTAACAGTGCCGCACAGTGTGCACGAAGCCACTCGGAATCCGCAGAAGAGCCTCACCAGTAACAGACTATTGCCGTAAAAACCATGAACCAGAACTAACGCTCGTAAGTGTTGGAGGGCTACAAATTAGAAAACACTAGAAACAATTACACACGCACACACATACACACACACGCACGCACGCACGCATACTCCCTGGGAACGTTCCGTGAAATGTGTTAATTATTCAAACAACCTAATTGAATTTCATAGGTAGAGTGATATCCCATAGCCTTTTTTCTATTGTCAGAAAAGCCGAGGTTGCTAGCGCTAGCACATTGCTTCGAACGTTGCGTACCTGCATCGCACGTGAAACCGATTTAACAACTAACCCTTTTTGCGTGCCTCAGGATATTCGGAACAGCGTGTTTTCAACGTCCCATTACGAGACTTTCAATAGAAAACGAGGCCATAGCTCCTGAAGTTTCTATGCCACTTACTGGAGGCTAGAGCAGAGGAGACATTGGACAGGAATCCGGCGTCAGCGTTCATCAGAGAGTCGTGCTCAGTCAGTGTGGGCACGTGTCCCAGCGTTCCAGCCGAACGTCCCGCGCTGGCCTTTAATAGGTGACACAGAAAATCCGACATCACGGTCCTAATATATAGTAGGTGTGGCCTCTAGCAACTGCCCTCTTTATGCGCCTGGATTTTGCGAAGTGCACAAGCTGCACGCTGTTTTTTGTTTAAACAAATAAGAATTTAATTACAATATCAAACATACACATAGAGGATTTCTAAAAGTGGTCACTCTACCTGGACTCGTACCCAAGTTATCTGAATCGATGTTCAAATACCGGGCTGCTATATTTGCGGGGATTGCAGTGTAAGGGAAAGGGTTAGAGTCTGGTGAGTTTCCGCAGCCCGGGGATATCCTGATAACCAACGCGACTGACATCGGCTGGAGTCCTTACTTCCCCCAGCTGGCTGGCATCGTGACCGAGATCGGGGGCCTGCTGTCGCACGGTAAGCGAACGTTGCCTTCTTTTGTATCAATCATAATTCCCTGGTTGCTCACGGGACACTGGATGTTCCACACGTTTTTTAGACAGAACCGGAGCTTGATGCTAATAAGAGATGGGCTACAGAGCACATGCTATGACGTGGACGAGGTATGAACGCAGATATGCTTGAATTACGGGACGTAATTCAGTCAGACAAAATGGGGAAATTTGCATTTTTAGTTCCTTAAATTTCAGACTCAACAAAATGTATAATTAAAAAAAAAAGAACAAGCAGCTTGATTTTGAACCAGGAGAATGAAGCCTATAGATGTTCAAAATAGCGTATACCCTTTAGGATTTGTTTTTCACTGCTCAATAACGAGAATCTTTTAAAATAAAGGCAGTGATCCTAACCAATTTGCCCAGACGTTTTTTTAAATTTACATATAAATCAACTATGGTGGAGGGCTGGGCAATTGACCGATTAACCTATCCATTAATCGAATTAATGCTTTAATCGCAAATACATCTTTTACCGGTTAATCGTACAAATTTTGCGAACCAAAATAACGTCAGAGTTAAACGCTTTCTCCACGCAGACGTCGGCGAGTACACCTGTATGAAGGCAGTCTTTAGATCAAAATTTAGAATGAAGGAAACTCTAGGGGCGATACTTGAAACGCCAGGCAAGTACAGCAAGTTACGCTTGTCCCGGCCACTTCAACTGCGTTCGAGTGTCCGTTTAGCGCAGCAGAGACTATCTTGAGATATCAAAGGAGGTCACTCTTGCCGGAGAATGTCAATGAACCTTTTTGCCTTATGAATCTGAAGTAATATTCTGGAAGTGTGTGTGCCTTTGAACTGTTCTACTACACATGGAGATATTCATAATGCAAGTTGTATATTGGGCCGTTTAATGAAAAATTCAACAATGGCAAATAAAATCTTAATTTTGACTTTTTATGGTATTATGCGTAGCAACAAACGAGACATACTAATCGATTCAATGGTGGCGATTAACCGGGTTACAACTTTTATTCAACGCCCAGCCCTAACTTTACACGTCGGTTTGTAAACGGGAATTAGAGTCTCGATATCTCAGGTATGAATACACAATGGCGCACAAGGGGAGATTTGCTGCTTATTTACAGCAGGTATAGTCAAGAACCTCGCACCATTGCTCAAAGCAGTGTTTGTATCTGCTAATCGTGAAGCCTGACGCTCAAAAATGCTTCGTCACAACCGTGATGTAACGGTTGCAAGGATAGAGAAGGCAATCCATTCTCCGTTCTTTCATGCACTTAAAAGAACAACTACCTCTTTTAAGGCCGGTTAAGACATTTACTAATGAGTACGACCGATTGCGTTACGTCTTCATGCGTTCCACCGCGACGCGTTGCGCGGACCTTTGGTTTTCATAGCATCCATGCATTTTGTCATAAGGGCGTCTTAAGTGGTCGATAGGGCAATCTGTCCAGGAAACTTCTGAACCAGCCCTAACGGCGCGTTCACACATTCCTACCCCTCGTTTTAGCTTAAGTCCAGATGCAGCCGACGATACCAGCCAATGAGACCAATCAAACAGCGTCAAAAGCGGAAGTCACTAGGCCTTTCCTGCACATGATTGGTTCAGTGATGTTGGAATTCGTACGTGAACTCGACGAACGCCATGATGGTGCGTTTTCGACGCTCTCTGATATGTCCCATCAGCAAGTAGCGTCGACTGCGTCTGGACTCGAGGTGAAACGAAGTATAATGCATCGTACGAAAGACAGTCTGAAGACACTGTCTGAGTCATGTTTCTTCCTTGTACGAAGGTCCTGCCATATTGGCCAAACAACTGTCTTTACACATGTTCGAAGGCAACATCCGTAAGATGCAACCATGCCTTTTACTTGGTTGTGACGTGTCCGCAGATAATCCGTGTCATCATGCCTGCAGTGAACACCTTGTTCTTTGTATGTTCCATGTGAAGTAACACTGCGGCTTAAAGAATCTCGCCTTGATCGCAGCGCTGTCTTTTTCTGGTACGCTGGTTTTTCTGCGGCCCAGATCCTCGCCCTCATGTGCGACATATGTTCCATCTTGTTACCTTATACAGGGTGTTTTCGTTTTTAAGATTTACAGATTTGCTTAAAAATCCGTGAAAGATTCTCTAGCACGGTTTGTGCAGGTGAGGTACGCAGACAGGGTGAAATGCTATAGGGGGCTAATCGGAACGATCACTCGGGTAATTAAGTATAATTTGTTAAGTTTTTAATTCGTTAAAATAGACATATGGCTCCAATTAGAAACTTGCTAAGCAGCATCGAAAACCACAAAATATATTCCTTTTAGGAGGACATATAACACAAAAACAACATTTTACGGCGTTCTCAAAAAAAAAAGAAAACGCTTAGTTTGGACGCGTTGTTAGTTTCCCCTTCTTTTGGCAAATGCCGAGTGCTCCGCGCTAGCGGTCATCGAGCGGTCGGCCTCCGTGAGCGATCGGTCACGTGATCCATCCCAGTGGCACGCTCTGCGGAGAAAATCGAGCGTAACGCTCCCAACGCCAGCGCTTTCAGAGCGTCTGCCCTCGCTTTTTAACAGTATCGGTTCCCATTGCCATCTTGCTGAAAGCATGAACTTCGCATTGGAAGCACCCGAGATTGTTTACTACTTGATTAACGGTGACCACCCCGATGTTAAGACACATTTTATTTTTCCTTACAATTATATAAACCCGAGGAAGACAACTAGAAGTACTTGTACGAGCCGTAGGATGCAATTAAGCAATACCAAACACGCATGCCGTGAAGAGATTGTCAACTCCGAAGGCGACTTCCATCTGCGGAGTATTTGGCGTATTGTCTTCTAATTATTCCAATTATATTACAAAAAAAACACTCAACGAACAAACGACATGCAGCTCTTTATCCGAATAGACGCGCACAACGTCTTAGACGTAACGCAATATATTGGGTCTCTTCGCTGGCAAGGCGAACGACTTGGCAAACACTTGGCCGAGAGCGGCTGCCTCCTCGTCACTTGAGCTGGAGCTACCCTGGTATCCGTCACTGTCGCTGCTTTCGCTGTCACTTCGTTTTATTAGACCTCCTAGAAATAACTGCAACGATGTCATCGACGCGGTATGCTCGTTCGAGTCGCTCATGACGAGAGGGACGAAAGCAAGCACAGCAAGAGAGCCCACCCAGCAATTGAAAGCAAAAAATCCACTAAACTCCTTCACTCCCTTGCGGGAACGTTGATGACGAAAGTGAAATGTTGCGAGAGACTACAGATCATACTCCTCCGAAAGCCCATCGTTGCGCCCGCGGTCCTGCCCCCCGGTGATGGTGGCGCAAAGCCACCCCCTCGCCTCCCTCGCAGGGAGGAGGGAAGGAGGGCGCACGTGTGGTGCACCTCTCTGCCATTGGGGAGCAAGACCGCGGGCGCAACGGTGCCCTCCGATAAGAAACCGAAACGTAGAAACGCGTCCAAATGGAGCGTTCTTATGGAACGCCGTAAAATGCTGCCTCTGCGTTGGATCCGTCTAAAAAGAGTTGATATAGTGGTTTTTGATGACGCTCAGCAAGTTTATAATTCGAACAATATGTATATTTTCACTAATTAAAAAGTTTATTTACACATTTTACTTTATAAGCCGAATGATCGTTACGATTGGCCCCGTATAAAATGTCCCCCTGGCCGTAAAGCTCATCTGCACAAACCGCCGAGTAGCTTTGACGAATTTTTTATAACAAATATCTAATGCTTAAAGAAAACACCCTGAATAGAGCAACGTTTATAAATGTCAGAGCAGAAGTCAGCTGCATTACGTGATTATTATTTTGTTGATTGTTGTCCTTTTGCCTTCAGTCAGCCGGACTGTGTTGTCGCAAGGTTTATTTATGCCATGCTAGCACCCAGTGGCGTCACGAGGGTCAGCGGCACCCGGGGAAGTAGGCCGCCGCGACATCCCCCCGCGACTCCACCACTTTCGCGTGGCGCGCCGCAACTCCCCCCTCCCCCTTCCCCCCCGCTCTCGTGGCCCACCGCGACACCCTCCTGAGCGCTGCACCCGGGCGGTCCGCCCCCCCCCCCCCCCCCCCCACCCTCTCTGACGCCACTGCTAGCACCACCTCTGGCCGTCTCTTGCACTTGGATGACTTGCTTCACTGCTTTGCTTCTTTTTCGAGGCTAACAACACGTTTTAGAAACCGCGACTAATAGAAACTGGTAGTCATTTTGTTCCTCATGTCAGACTCGTACTGTACAGACCGCTGTGCTCGAGAGTAATGACTTGATTGATCAAGAGACTTATCGTAGGTTACATCCTTGTGATTGTTCACTGGCCGCCCTGGAGACAGGCCGATCAAACTGGCGATGGTTCACACACTTCCTGTTGCGCAGCATTTCTCGTGAGATTCAAAATAAAGATGCAAAAAGCGATCCTGATGTAAGTTAAACGTTTTCATAACCTTTTCGTGACTACTTCATGACCGTTCTAGAAGAAGCCGCCACTGACCAAACTGTTTCTCTATAAATGGCTCTGTCTCCGATAAGTCTGACTGTGGCCTCATTATTGCTTCACACCTGTTGAGCGTACCGACATGTGTTTACCTTTGATCGCGTTTTTGTGCTTGAAGGTGCTGTGATTGCGAGAGAATACGGCCTGCCTTGCATTGTTGGAGTCGAAAACGCCACAGACATCTTTGTGTCAGGTAAGTCTTTACTATTAACAGTGGCAGAGATATTATGTGCTGAAAAAAATTTAAAGATTGAACATAGCATGGCTTGAAGTACTACAACCTCCCACGGATAATTGTTTTTTAGAGCGCACCTCTTAGGCTCCCCTTTCCGGCGTAACCGTGACGCGTCGGCGTAACCTCGCGGTGCATTATGGGAAACGTCTCATAATGCACCGCGGTGACGCGCGCGCGTTGCATTATGGGACGTTTTTCATAATGCACCGTGCGGGAGGGAGGAGTGGGAGGAAGAGGAGGTGGGAGAGAAGGAGGGAGAGGATGGAGGGGGTAGGTGGATGGAGGAGGAGGAGGGATGAGGAGGAGAAAGAGGGAATAGGAAGAGGGAGGAGGAAAGAGGAGGAGGAGGGAGGAGGATGTGAAGAAGTGAAGAAGGCGAGAAGCACGGGAGGAGTAGATGAGGAGGCTGGAGGAGATGGTACGGATGAGGAGGAGGGGCATACCGTGCCCTCCGTTCCTCTTCCTCAGAGCTGCGCTCTAATTCGGCATTAGAGGGAATTATAAACGTCTTTTCATTTTTTTTTAATTTTACTTTTTCCCGATAGACGCATCGCTGGGACTATCCATATAGACGCTTTGCAGCAGCTGTGCATGGGCGCCGCCATAACTGACCTTCAGATTTTGTTTCCCCTCATTACGTTTACTTCACTTCATTATTACCATAGCAGGCCAGGCTATTGCCATCCTAGATTTTATTCTGTCTTTCTCCCCAGCATTGGCCTTTGTGGAGGCTCGTCCACACCAATTTCAGTGACTCGGTATCTCGGTAAAACAAGAGAAGGTCAGAAATGGCGGCTGTATTCTGGCGCGTGTGTAAAGCGTCTATAGTGGCATGCTCTCGGGTTTACATGTTTCTGTAGGACGGGAAATGAAACAAAGATGTTTCTGTGTCTTTTCTTTTGAAATCAAAAACGCACTATTTCACCCTATTGGGAGATCGGTAGGACAAATTTGTATTGTTAGGTTTGTAAAAAAAAATTACTTTTTTTTCAGCAAACCCGAAGGACGACTTTGAACCAAGCTCAAGCTTTATGTCACACAATATTTCGAACGAGTTGGTTTTTTCTGTAGCGGCAACTGTGGTTGTTTATATAAATACGACGGCAGTACATAAAACCGTTAAGGGTCTAATCCCACGCACGTTGTTCGCTCAAAAAATATCGAATTATTCGTCTAGAGGAAGCCAAATAACAATGCCCGGAATGCCTGGTTTTGCACAAACCAGTTGATGAGTCACTGGGTGTCGGTGATTAGAACATCTATTTCAAGGGCCTGTAATATATTTTCGTTAAAAAATCATACACGCACAAAAAAAACGAGCCATTATTTTTGACCTACAGAAGAACGAATACAAGAGTTGTATCTCTTGCATTGCCTATCCTCAATGCTAGTGTTCATTGACTACTAGGGCGTCATGGATGTACGCTGTCCTGCCAGACCACGTGAATCAGTGACCCCTCTATAAAAGGCACTATAGAAACTGACGGGACGCGAACGTATAAAGACTGTGTTTCAGTTGTAGCTCCTAGTACAGAGTGAGCTTCCTACCTTCGATGGCATTTCGGAATCTCGTGATCCTCAAGCGTTAACACACATCCCAAGCAGGAAGGAAGGCAACGGGCGCGGTAAAGGCGGTCGTGAGTCCGAAGAAAACGCCCTGCCATTTTCGACCTGTCAGTGACAATAACACGGCACAAGAACGTATGCTGATAAAAAAAAAAAAGCTTGCAGACGACCCACAAGCCGATGTAAACACTTTGACGCCTTGTGTTACGGCGGAAGGATCATCTCCAAAAGGTTCCCGTGTTGTTCACGGGATCTGCCGCGTGCAGTGCCCCCCCCCCCCCCCCCCCCCCCCCGCATATCTGCGAACCTAAGGGCGTCAGTGAAGATCCAGTAGCATAACTACGATGACCGTTAATTCAACCATGGCGCAACCCTGATGCTAAATACTGGAACGTCGATTAACAAAGCATTAGGATTGATAAAGAGTACAACATCAATATCTTGACTAATACACCGCAGAAGCCTTCCGCATAATAATGACACGTTTCATTCACTCCAGGGAACATCAGTACCTCGATTTGTTATTCAAACGTTTTATATGGGAGTAGCAATGACGTCGCATAAACCGAAATGTGGTTACTTTGCTGCAGAACGCGCTCCTTCTGGAGCATTTTATTGCACAGCTGAATGTGCTGTTCTTGGCTAGAACACACGTAAGTTTCTACCAGCATGGTGTGTTGACGTCACGTACAAGCTATGTATGCCAGGTAAAAGAAAAACAATTAGATTGCCGCTCTAGTAGAGAATTAAGGCACGGCCACATTGGCGTCGCGGAGGCCAGCGGCGTGACGGTCGTCGCTGCCGGTTGCCGACCGAAACCAGTTTTCGGCTTCACCGGCGCGACGTTCTGCGCCGCACAGTCAACCGCTCCATGCGCGTCAGAGATCGGCGCCGCTCGCCGCAGAAGAGAGGAGCCAATGGGAGGTGGCGTAGATAGTGACGTTGCGATGCCATGGCAACGCTCAAGCCGGTCCCCCGCGCCTCTTTCACGTTCCGAAGGACGTGTTTCGTGTCGTCTGCTATCCCTACTTCGCCCCCGATGCCTTCCCCAACGGAGCGGTTCCTTGAAACTGTGCGTCTGGTTCCCTTTTTATATGACAAAACGCAGCCAGACTACCAAGATAATGACGCTAAGAACAACCACTGGGAAAGTATAGGAGAGGAATTCGGAATTACAAGTGAGTTTCTCCGTGGCACTTGTTGCTTGTCGTCTGTGTTGTGACGGATGTCGTGTTGATTTGGTGACACTTTCGAAAGTAGTTCATCTCTGGCGCGCCGCCGGGGCAGCAAAGCACGGACCCTTCCTTCGGTGTTTTGGTAGAAACAACTCGGCCGGACCCAAAACCTGCGCCTCCTTCCCTTCAGAGCGCGGCGACGTCGCAAGATCAACGAGCAGGCTAGGATAATCACTTTCACGCTGATCACCAGGTCATCATGGACACGTACCATGTAGGCAGCGAGTGCGGTTTCGATGCTGATATATGCGAAAGATGAGAGCCGAAACGGAAGAATCTACCGAAGAGCAGAGGACGAAAGAGCGGGAAATCCGGCGGGAGGCGCGCGCGCGATCGCGAGAGCCAGTGCTGTCACGTGACGCCCGCAAAACGGAGGCCAATGCGGACTCCTCGCGTTGGGACGCCGGACGGCGGTGCCGCCCAGCGGTGCCGACCGGCGGCGCCGTTCACGCTAGTGTGGTCAGGCGTTTAAACCACTGCTCCTCGAAGATGATAGACGGCTCTTAAAAAAATACCGTGTCGGTTGAGAAATGTGCACGGGCTCTTAACCTTAAATCCTGTTTGAAAACGTCAACCAACGTAATCATACTTCTGCCGAACGTGTTTGCGTTGAAGGGTTTTCCGCAATCTTAGTATTTAATGGCGTTGGCACATTAACAACAACAATCAGTCGTTAAATGTGATCTGTACTACGCTATAGTGTCAGACTTTTAATTTGAAGGGAGTAGTTCTTAAGCCGAATGTTTTTGTGGGGTTCGATTGGCCAATGTGATTGTGCAAAAAGCCAACAACGTCAAGCTCTAACAGTTGTTAGGTGAGTACTGTCTGAGTTGTGGATGCATACTGCAGGAGATAATTAAATCAGGGCCGGTTCAGTAACAACAGACAAGATAAAAAAGATGTGATGAGACTCATATGCTGTACTAAGGTAATCGTTTGGACGCCACAACTATAGTAATGAATCGAGAAATAGACAATCCATTTATTCAAAAATCTGTGATGGAGCTCGCAGAGAACAGTGATCGGCAGCAGACAAGACGAATGCTAACTTCCAACTAAAAAACTCACACGAACTCCAAGCTTTAAGTAAACAACAATGTGTTTAGTAAAATGAGAATCTTGCTGCAAATAAAAGATTCCTTCGAGAGTTAGAGGAATACCTATCTAGGCTAGGAGCGGTGCCACACAATTAACTCGGTATATATGTGTATGGCCAAAATGAAGGAACGATTTACGTTTATGGATTAGTTAATAATGTAATAGAGACTCGAAAGTAAAAATATATTTCAGGTATAGCAAACAAATAAAAAAAAAAACCTCCGGGATTGATTGTTTTTCGTAATGGTATTACTCTATGGTACATATAAAACAACACATTGATTAGTCTTTTTACAACGTTTCGTGCTCACGACTGCGTTTCATTTACTACTTCGTGTCCTCTCGTTCAGGGGACACCATTCTTCTCGACGCCACTCGAGGTACCGTGGGAACTGTCAAGACGGACGCCTCCTGAGTCATCGAGATGTGTATGCAGCATTACTGAACGTGGGAGAAAATAAACTTGCTCAAAATAAAGCTTTTCCTATCAGAAACGTTTCATGAGTCTACGTCTGTACGCATTAACAGCTGAAGTAGGGCTGGGCGTGGGGAGTGCCAATAGTGGCAAGAACGCTGCGCAGCCTACGTGCTAAACTGACTGATGAGAACGCAGAAGAACTGATTACCAAGCAAGAAAATATAACATAAGCCAAGCCCTGCCTTTCTTAGATTGTCAAAAGCAATCAGAGTCAATCATAAAATATGCACGATTTATTAAAGGCTGGACACCACGGAGCGAATATGCTGGAGAACAAGCGACGAATTTAGGACATTATTCTTGGCTCTCGTTTCGTCAGAATGGTGGTTGTCGAGCCGCGCAAAAAGCAGTCGTACAACAAGGTCAAGTTTGTTTGTTCGCAGAGCATTCGCTACATGGCGTCTAGACAGGGACGCTGCAATACGTTTCTAACTATTTTTCAACTGGCATATCACCCGATTTTATACTAGTGTACAATACTTTAGTATTACTGTAAAAAAATAGATGCTTTTTGAATGGTTCGAAAAAGCCTTGCGTTGATAGTGGGTACTCGTGCAGTTACGTTGGGCTCGAACGAACCAGTTTGGAATATTTCCGGTTCAGGACGTTTTGGTATAGAAAAACGTCAGCACGTGTTCAACCGAGCGCGGGCACTCCCTCGGTCAAGGAAGCGAGGTCCCCCAGGTTCCACCGAGTTGCAGTGGCCTAGACTAAGCTCCCCCAAAGTTCCCTTTAATTATTCGGGTGCATACATCGCCCTCTTCTTCCTAATCCGCGAATTGTATCATTTCCTCGGAATCCTCGAACCCCATTATCTGCCAGGTGGCGCGAGTTACTTCTAAAACGGCGGATTGGGCACGAGCCCGCAAGGCCCGCAATCTGCCACTCTACCATAAATACCTCTGTTATGATTACCAAAATTACGGGTTATTTAGACCGTAACATAGGAGGCAAGTGAAGAATAGGTCATTTTCAAAAGTGTGCGCCATCGAAAAGCCACTGTACCCGAGTACGTTATTGTTTGGGAATGTTATCTGAGTATGTATTGGACACGGGTGCTGCGTCGGCGCTTGGCGATAACTCTCATGCTTCTCTTCACGGGTCTCTTATAGGAATATTGTTGTTCTTGCGTATTTCAAGGCAGGATAATTATTTTTCAATGCTGCGAAGCGCAGGCTCCTCATATCGTGGCGGTGTGAAGATGTGCGCTTGTTTCGCCGTTTTGTGGCGAAGCAAGCAACCTGTAAACAAGCAACCTGTAAAATTAAGCAACCTGTAAACGGAAATTTAGATCGGCTCACCAGGAATGGAGAGATGAAGAATAAATTTGTAATTCCATGAACCAAAATGGCGACCATGCGGGGATCTTGGCGCTACTTTCCCAGTATCTTGTCACTTTAGTGTCCACTATATGAACCGCATTTAAATATCGACACCGCTGAGAACGCAAAGCTTTATAAGGAAATCCTAAGGATCGCATTCTGGGCAAACCTAACGATGCCATCCGCAGAACTTTGTCATGAGTTTTTGCGAAGGAGAGACTGAAAGATAATTTCGACGTTTATGTTAAAAATTACGGAGCAACGAAGACGTGCATTGCTGAGTGAATACGTGTGAGTATACTTAGTTTCAACTAGAACCAGTAAGCTTGTGCAGAGTAAAGACATTCCTACCCAACATCGTTACACGGCCACTTTAAAATAATCTTTCAACATTTGGAGATTTGTACATTTGCTTTACTCGTTTTGAAATACTTTGTCTTCCACAGTCACTAAACCGTATCCAAACGGGCGGAGTGGAAACAAACTTTCATTCAGGGCATGTGGTAGTACGTTTTCCTGCTACTTCACTAACATATTCTAATAAAAAGCGGACTTTTCAAGACATAAAAGTATCGACTACGTTTTTCAAAACCGCAGATGTTTCCCTGCGTAGAATTTTTTGTTTAAATATTGAAGGAAGGCAAGTAATGAAGACTCTGTATGCTTGGCAATTAAATTCAATTTCGAAGTGTAATAATTTTCAAAATCATCTTGCCGGGGCCCCATAATACACAAATGATTCTTGCGAAGATGGGACTGTGAACTTTATGTCGGACGTCAAAATATACTAGTTTGGTCAAAATTATTCTTGTCGTGTTCTTGGGCGTGTGAATTGCCAACAATCTATTTAGAAGATAGAACCTCCTAATTCTACAGGAAATATCTTGTAAAATAACACTGCAAAAAGAAAAAAATCTTTCCGCTTCATTTAGGTGGAGTGTGCTTTTTGGTTTGTTTATTTGTCTTAGACGACCAAAATGTGCGGTTTTTTTAGAGATCAAACCAACTTCTAAGTAAAATCGAATTTTATTGAAAATCACTCGTTACTGAACCGAAAGAACACCGGTAAATATAAACAAAAAAAATCTTGCTTTGACTGAGCCTGTACTTCTTTAGAAAATACACTACATTCCTTAAAGGGTAACTGCAAAGAAAAAAAAGTGTTTTTTTAAACAGCCTAATTGGGACAAACATGTCACAAAACAAATGTTCCGCGAAAAAAATATTTTTTTTTAGCAATATTTACGCAACAGGACGTAACATTTGAAACTCCCGCTTTTCGACCCCCGCAGAGGAGAAGTACGCCCCGCCCCTCACTCTCCTTGCGTTGCGGGGTTGAACGACGCAGCCTCTCGACTTCCGGTAAGATCTGGCAACAACGCACGTTAAACATGGCGCCGGTATTGTTTTGTTTGACGGTACACCAGAAGCTGCGCGGTTTGCGAGCTCATAGCGAAGACGTGACCGGAGAAGTGCCCTGTGATATTCCCGGAAGACGGAGAGTATCATTCGTAATCGTCGTGTGTGCTTTGAGAGCGAAGGGAGTCACATGGTCTACGAGTGCGAAACCACAAGCCAAGGTCACGACAGAGGTGCGTTGACTTCGGCGATCTCGTTCTGTTTGGTGCAACACGGCGATGCGACAAAGAACTGAAATGTTCGTGGTGTGTATGGTGCGGTGCTTGGAAGTAGACACCCACACTAACACGGAGCGCAAATTGGTTTTGTGGGATTGATGTCAAACTGTCAAACTGGTCCGGGAGGACGCAGCGAGCGTTTTTATAAGTAAATCTACCTCCGTTCCGTTTCAAAACGTGGAAGATTCCCGACGCATACCGTGAGTAAAAAGCTGCGGGCGTTTTCAACAAAATTACGTCATTTTAATTGAACAATGAACTCCGAATTGTTGTCCTAAATCTGCAGCTTTTATGCTTCGTGTTGTTGGACTGCGTTTGCACAGCGACGTGTTGCGCTCATCGTGCGGTGGGAATAAATTTGTGCAAGATTTCGTACCTGCCCACAGATGCATGAACTCAGACCATTTTTTACGTAGTGAACATAGTGCTTTTTTATTTTGTGTGCCTAGTCGCGGACGATCGATGCACCCAGTGCGAATCTCGACGGCCTCCGGAGCGATATGACGAGAACGTAACTGGACACGTTTGTCGCTACGCGAACAGCCGATTGCCTCCAGCCAATTAGCATTCCTTTCGGGGCGACAAGGCTGCTCGAAGGCTCGCTGTCGGAATCACTCATCTGACATCTCCGAAAAGTCGGCCAAAAAAAAAAAAAAAAAGCACGACAAGCAGCAAAGAGGAAAACAAAAGAACCGCGCTATGAAAGCCCAAACCCCGCGTCGCTTCCTATCACTAACACCTGTGGCAGCAGCTAAACACACACTACTTCACTTCAAGAAGTCTCACTCAAGCACCTGGGTCAGCGCGAAACACCGATCACTTCGGCGAAACGATTAGTCGAGGTAGGCGAGACGGGCGGGAGCTGAGACTTCGGCGGCCATGAAAGAATTGTGAAGCTTTTGTTTGTTATGGTATGAATCCAAACGGAAGTGCCCGTTTTGTAAACCTTTTGTAAAGAATAGTAACTTTCATCACATGGGTTATTCTTTAAACGTAAAATTATGCCGCTCAAAAGGAAATTGCAACATATAACAAAGGTTTAACAATCAAGATCTAAGCTGTCAATCAAACTCTTAGCCAATGAGAAGTATAGCAGCCAATTGGGGTTGACGTCACGGAATCTCAACTTCGTGGCGCGCGATTTAAAACGGACGAAATAGCCGCAAACTAAAATCGGTCTCACGCAATAAATATTGCTGTAAAAAATTTCTTTTCGCGGAAATATTGTTTTTTGACATGCTTGTCCCAATTAGGCTGTCTAAACAAAACACTTTTTTTTTTCTTTGCAGTTACCCTTGAACAAATCTAAGATTTACATACAAAAAAGTATTTTAAAATAAAGATACCATCTTTGAAACTACTTGATGTACCAATCCCCCCGTCTGGTCATGTTGAAAAGGTAAAAAGCTGTATTTATTCCCATTTCTAAGTTCATCTGCTTCTCCAAGGACATGTATTAAATGAAGTTTCAATTTGACGAGCTGGCCTGCTTTCAGTGGTTACGAGTATGTTCCTTTCACTCTAAGTGTTACTATAATCGGTTGTTCACACAGTTGCGTTCGGATCGACCACTACGCTTATGAACGAATGCAACCGGTTGGAACGACGATTGACCATAGCAACCAAGCGCCAAACGGTCGTTTCGTTCGTGTTCGTTCGCAACGCAAGGCGTTGAGCCGGGCTGAACTTTTCCTTACGTTAGGGAACGACCGCAACGACAGACCAATCACAGATCGAGGAGAGCTTGGTCGCGCGCGTTGCATGCCGGTCGTGCCGGGCTCCTTCTATCTGCCAACATGGCGTCGGTGGTGCAACATGGCGTCGGTGGTGATCGTTGACGAGGACGGCCTGGTGGAAGCTCATCGTTCCCCGTAAAATCGCTATCCTTGACTGTGAATTTTCGTCGTGTGTCGTTTTGATAACCCAGCACGTACTAGAAGGGAAGATCCACCTACTCGTGCGGCGATCTCGTGGCGGCACTCTCAATACAGGAGAAACGCCCGTGCCGTCGTGTTTGTTTACTTCGACTACAGTGGTGCTTTCTTCGCGTTTGTGTCCTCGGAACATCGCCCAGATTTTGTTTTGGCGCATTCCATGCTTGCGCTGAAGTTCAAGGTATTACTAGTGCGCATCGTATAAAGGATGCGAATTTTCATGCGTTTTCATCACCCGAGAAGGTTGATTAGTGTTAGCAATCTTGAACGCTCGCAACGTCTCGCTCGCAACGTCTATCTGATCACGAAATTATATTTCTACGTTGCTATATCGCTGCCAAGATTACATCGTCTTTTATAATCGTAGAAAAGGCGTGTGGCGAGATTTGTACTGTTGACAAAGTCGTGTATTAAACTCGTGATCGTGCAAGACGGCGTACTGCATCTTTTTCTTGAAGTGCAAGACGGCGTTCTGCATCTTTTTCTTTTTTAATGCACTACCCTGCAAGGGTATCCTGAAAAAAAAAATAAAGCTTGAGGTCATAGAAGACGGTCTGTCTATTTTCTGTTACGCAAGTGAGTGTCAGTGCGTCCCCTTCTTTTTAGAGGCACCGCGCAGCGGGTCGCCATGCTGCCGACCCGCTGCGCTTGTTGCAGTGCTTGCAGAAGTGTACGCGTGGCGCAGAGCGGTGGTTCCGGTCACAACGGACGAAGTCGTGGATAAAGGGTTCGTTTCAGATGTCTGAACCAGCCTTTACACAACTATTGTAGGCGCACAGCAGATCTTCGTGACTGTTCGCCGTAGCCGAAACCTCCGGCTGCTCCGGTGAGGACCTCGCGTACGCCATGTTTGTAAGCGTAGCTGGGTTGCTTACTATTGGCTAGGAACAAGAGCTGAAGCTCGTTTCTCATTGGCTGTTAAATTTATTCGTGTGGTTGCTTGCGGTTGTATGTGTGTGTACATGTCGCGCACAGTTGTCGTTCAAGTCGCAGCGGTTGCATTCGTTCGTAAGCATAGTGGTCGCTCCGAACGCAACTGTGTGAACGGGCCTTAACCCTCATCTGGTAGTAGCAGAATACGTATGCTGTTACGAGTTGCAGAACCGGATGAGTCATATTAGACGTCTTGAAAGCACTCCAGCAGTTTTCTCCTGAGGACTTTACTGTTGGCGCCTTTCGGTAACGCGTGAACAAATTTTCATCCCCCGTGAAGGTGCATGTGGGCTGCAAGTTGACCTGGAAAAGAGTAAAAAAAGCTCGGGTTAATTATAGGCATCAAATCATCGAAAACATAAACGTAATAACTACTGAGTAAAAGTGCTTGAAAGCATTGGTACAGAATGCTTATTTAGCAATGTCTCGTGAATATAAACCTTGTTAATGCGGACACACCGGAATATAAATCAAGTTTAAATGACCAACCTTTACACACTCAACTATCTCGTTAATGTAGAAATACAAGGTCCGGACAATCAAATACATGCATTTTGTATTATTCATATGGAGAGAAGCTTCCATGGACGGCCTACATCCCCCCACACCATTTCTCCCTATGTCTGTCACGGCAGCAGATGACAAACCTGAAGAACATTCATCAGTCATGTGTGACACGCGTGGCCAAAAATAAAGGCGGGCCAGTCCCCTCGCTACTAAAAAAAAAGATAAGATTTTATCTTAGTCGTGAAGCGCGGCCGGGCACAGAACACGAGAAGCGGAAAACGTAAATCATTGCATTCCTAGAGCAGGAAGGACATGGAGACAGGATGTTTTGTAGCAGATACGGGCCTTTCGGATAAGAAAGTAAACAATAAAGCAACTAAACATACAAAAAGGTAAAACCTTTCTACGAAGTGTTTATTGTGACTTCATCTATTGCTTTCGTTTGTGATCGTGACTTTGATTCATTGCTAGAGACGCCTCACATTTATGACGACCTTTCCGGGAAAAGAAGGTGTAGATGTAGATGTTGACAGGACATGGCTCTACCCACTTTTAAATTTGTACTTGGGTTGTGAAGTGCGTAATTTTAAGTAGTATTATTTCTTCCAGTTTTCTAGAACCTTGCTTACAGGATATTTTTTTCAGTTTTAATATGTAGGGAGTGTAAACAATGTTGAGACAAATATTCACCTGCAACGAAGTTTTTGATTTCTTGCTCCGTTAGCATTTTATAAGCGGGCTTCAGCACAACAAAGGCCATGGCTGCTTCCAGATATTTTGAATGAGGCCAGTGGCGTACCAACTTGTTTTTGAGTGGCGGGGCAAACCAGACCCCCCCCCCCCCCCCCAGGGCCGGGGGCGGTGCCCTTGGTATCCCTTGGCTTGGGCGCCGCCGGCCAGTGTTTGTCCTGCCCAGTAGCGGCTGTTTCAGGGGGGGGGGGGCAAAACACATGCCTTGCCCCCTAAACTCTGACAACTGGGGGGGCAAGCGCCCCCCTTGCCCCCCCGGTTGGTACACCCATGAATGAGGCACCCCAATAACCGCCGCTTCGGCAATTCCTTCGTGGCTGATCAACACGCGTTCAATCAATGAAGGTGTTGAAAATTATCGTCTATAGAAGAAGATGAAGTGAAGGAGATCGACGAAGAAAAAGAAGGGACGACGACAGCTACGGCGCTCCTTCAGCAAACGAAACCATAATGTAAATATTGTATATAAATTCTTTCTTGTTCAAACTAACTCGACGCAGTTGTTCCCCTAATGTAACGCAAAATCATGGTGCCGAAACCCGGGAATAACTGACCCAAGGACAAACAAGAAAAGACTTCGAAAATCCATCGTAAGGCCTGACGATCGTCTAAGGTACTTACCGCAACAGAAATGGATATCCTAACGCCAGCAGCCATCGATCAACTCAAAAGAAGAAGAGCAGTGGTTCGGTCATCGGCTACCAGAATTATAACCGAAACCGTCGCTCTTCTATCCATGGAACCAAAGCCCATCTGTGAGCTGGAAGAAAAACTTAACATCTTAACAATCAAAGAAGCTGCACTGAAGGAAATTACGACCAGATTGAGAGAGCAATCACTGACAACACGCTCGAACAGGAGATGGAAACCGCTGAAGGCTACACCGAGAGAATTAGCGCAACGAAAACAAAGATCCTTCAGAGTCTCAGAGAGCAAGAGCGAATGATCAACAGAACGTCGGAGACCTCAACTCAAGTTGGTAGATCAGAACAACAGCTCTATGCAAGTCAGACACACGCAACAGTGAAGCTTCCGAAATTAGAAATCGCCAAATTTTCCGAAGATATTCAGTCATGGCAGGGCTTCTGGGACCAGTTTGACGCTACGATCCACAAAAATGTGTCTCTCTCGGCAATTGACACGTTTAAATACTTGAAGAGCTACCTTACAAGCAAAGCTACTGCGGCAATTGAAGGTTTTCAACTAACATCTGAGAATTACGCAGTTGCACTGGACATTCTAAAAACAAGATTCGGGAAAAAAGAACTCATCATAGAAGAACACCTGACACGGTTGCTTGCAGTAAGAACAATAAGCAACTCTCAGGACGTCGAGAAGCTCAGGCTATTATACGACGAAGTTGAGTCTGGAGTTTGTAGTCTTGAGGCACTTGGTGTATCTTCAACCACATACAGAACAATCCTTCTAACGGTTCTGCGAAAAGCCGTGCCATCAGATCTTGAACTGGAATATCACCGAAGAACAACAGCAGTATCAAGAAATGAAGGCAACGAGCTAAAACGATTCTTGGACTTCCTGAAAACGGAAATTGAAAGCCGAGAGCGGACTCAGCATTGAAATCAAAGAAAACCAACTTCCAATTTGGATAGAGCTACTCCTGGGGGAAGAGACCGACAGACACAATACCCGCCTTCGGCAGCTATGTTTGCGACAGGAACTCAGAAAGAAGAGAAACAATGCTTGTTCTGTGGATCTTATGATCACCTAGCTGCCAACTGTTCTATACCAATGCCATTGGAAGAGAAAAAAGAAATGCTGAAAAGGAACAATCGATGCTTTCGATGCACAAAGCAAAACCACCGTGCAAAGGATTGCAGAAGCGCAAGGTGGCTAAAGTGTGCACAATGTTCTAAAAGGCATGCCACAGCAATGTGCGATCCAAGCTACAATCAGCTAGGAAACAAAGGTCCGCACAAAAATTCCAGTACAAGTAAGGAGGAAGCCCCTAACGAAACAGTGCTGCAGTCCTCTCTAAAGGCAACGAATAGCAAAAACAGAGGGGCGTACCAAGTCCTTCTACAAAAGGCAAAAGCATGGGCAGAAGGCGAACAAAACCGTTTGCTTGTTCGGCTTCTCATTGATGGCGGAAGCCAACGCACCTTTGTGAGACCAGACATCTCAGAGAAACTTCACCTGAACGTTTTGGGAGAAGAGGACCTAACTATCTTCACCTTTGGAGAAGGCGCTGCAACAGCCTGAAGAAAGTGTCGAAGAGTAGAGCTATGGCTGCGCAACCAATACAACCGAAAGGTCGTACGAATTGAAGCCCTAGAAGTCCCACAGATCTGTGCTGACATCATTCACACACCACCAGACGTCACACGGGACATACCAGAAGACATGCTTCTTGCTGATACGTCTCTCAACAACAACGAATGTGAAAACAGAATCAGCCTACTAATCGGAGCCGACCACTAGTGGGACGTGGTAAGTGGAAGCGTGAGACGCCTGAATACAGGATTGATGGCCGTCGACACCATCCTCGGTTGGACTCTACAAGGGCCCATGTCCTCAAGATCATCTACTGCTATCTGCTCATCGATTACTGGAGTGATGAAGGTTACGTCAGCTGACACAACTGAGATATCAACACAACTGCGATCGTTCTGGGAACAGGAGCATATCGGAATTAAGGAACAAGAAACGTCAACAAACGAAATTGCTCCATTTGAAGACTTTAAAAAGAAAGTAAAATATGAAGACGGAAGATACCAAGTTTTCCTACCATGGAATGATAAAGTTGAGATGCTCAAAGACAACAAAGAGAACGCAAAACGAAGACTCCGATCACTGACTGGACGCCTCATGAAAAACAATGCGCTCATGAGAGACTACGACACAGCAATACGGGAATATTTTGGCAATGGATTTGCACAAAAGGTTCGAAGTAATGAAAAAGCGGAAATCCTGTATATTACATGCCATACCAAGCGGTTGTGCGACAGGAACGACTGACAACAAAATTGCGGGTGGTATTCGACGCGTCCTCCAGCGCTGCAGGGGAACTTTCTCTGAATGACACCTTATCCAGTGGAACGAACTTAAATCCTGAATTAATAGACCTGCTGATCGAGTTTCGTACACACAATGTCGTCGTAATAGCAGACATCGAGAAGGCCTTTTTACAGGTGATGTTGGCAGAGCAAGACAGAGATGCCTTACGCTTTTTATGGTACGAAACTACTCCACAGCAAGGACAACAGGTTCTACCCATAACAACATGGAGAATGACCAGAGTCCCATTTGGGGCAACATCAAGTCCGTTTCGCCTGGCAGCAACGTTGAGACACCATTTCGACTTAATGAACGAAGAATTTCCCGATACCTCGAATACTCTAAAACAACACATGTATGTTGACGACCTGGTAACTGGGCGCCGATGATTTGGAAGGAGCCCAGGTACTGTGCAGAGAAGCAACAAAGATACTAGAAAAGGCGGGAATGCATCTTAGAAAGTGGAAGTCAAATGAACCAAGGTTGTTATCGGAATTAAAGGAAGAAGGATCCGGCCACGTTCCACTACCCGGACAAATTGTCCGAACAAAGGTTCTAGGCGTCTTTTGGGAAGCACAAACAGACATCATCAATTTCGACATAGAACCTCTAATTGACTTTCTGTGCTGACGTGAAGACAGCAAACGTTTCGTACTTCAGGCAACAGCTCGCATATTTGACCCTATGGGTTTTCTGGCTCCCACCGTGACAACCATAAAAATGCTATTTCAACGACTTTGGGAGCGAGGAGTTGAGTGGGATGAGGTGTTACCTTCAGACTTATACGAAGAATGGGACAAGTGGTGTACAGACCTCACTGCCTTGAAGGACGTCGCTGTTCCAAGACTCATCGTTCGCGACTTCAGCAAAGACAAAACAGAAAAGGCATTGCATTTCTTCTGCGATGCTAGCACAAAAGCGTACGTGGCATCGAAAGAGGAAGAGGGAAGAAGGTGTGTGACCATTGGAATGGCGAAATCAAGAGTGGCACCCCTTAAGCGGTTGACCCTTCCGCGACTACAGCTTATGGGAGCATTAATTGGCGCTCGTTTGGCGCATTCTCTAACAAAGAAGTTGAAGATGGAAGGACTCCCAGTGTATCTGTGGACTGACTCCATGATCGTCTTTTATTGGATTCGTAGTTCTACAAACCGGTGGAAGCAGTTTATTGCAAATCGTGTCTCAGAGATCCAAGGTCTGACGGAACCAATCAACTGGAGACATTGTCCTGGTTCAGAAAACCCAGCAGATCTTTTAACGCGTGGACTTATGCCAAGTGCTCTGGTTGAGAGCAACACATGGTGGAATGGACCCATCTGGCTTCAATGTTCGGAATCATCCTGGCCAAGTCAAGTTGAGGAAAGACCAGAATGCGAAGAATACAAGGCTGAAGAAAAGAAAGACACTGTTGTTCAACTCACCATACCCGACGAAATTCATCTGATGAACTTGGAGTACTACAGTTCATTTAATAAGTTGGTTCGCGTGACGGCCTGGATTAAACGCTTCGCAAACAACATAAAACAACAGGGAAAACGAAGGGGAGCGCTAACAAGCGATGAAATCATAGACGCAGAAAAGTACTGGATAGCGACTACACAAATGCAGGCTTTCCCGAAGGAAATCGTACTCCTGAAAGATCAGCAGCCAGTTGACAAAAATTCAAAAATCAAGTCATTCAACCCAATTATTGACAATGATGATATTGTGAGAGTTGGTGGTCGTTTGCAATTCAGTAACAACGAGGAAAGCGTAAAACACCCAATAATTCCTGCAAACCACCGGTTCACTACCCTTCTCATTGAGGAAGAACATCGTCGACTGCTGCACGCCGGAGTTCAAGACACTTTGACGCAGCTACGGGAAACTTACTGGATTATAAAGGCAAGACAAGTCATACAGAAAGTAATACGTCGCTGTTTAACTTGCCAAAGACAAAGCTGTGCACTTGCCTCAGAGCCCGTAGCTCCACTACCAGCCGACAGAGTTTCAAGATGCGAACCATTCGAAACTACTGGAGTGGATTTCGCGGGACCTCTGATATGTCGACATCACTACGGCAGTAGCAAGGTTTACATCGCACTTTTCACTTGTGCCGTAACACGTGCCGTGCACCTCGAACTTGTGAGTGACCTATCGACAACAGGCTTGTTGTTGGCTTTCAAACGCTTCGTTGCACGCCGAGGCATCGCAAAAACGATTTATTCGGATAACGCCTCAGCGTTCAAACGAGCCGCTAAAGACATCAAACAAATGTTTGAAGCAATACAAGGAGAGGACGCGCAGATCTACTTTGCAAATCATAGGATTAGGTGGAAAACAATTGTAGAAAGAGCCGCATGGTGGGGCGTATTTTGGGAGAGACTAGTGAGGTCGGTCAAAGTCTCGCTACGCAAGGTTCTGGGCCGTAGTAGTCTGAATTTCGAAGAACTGGCCACGGTCCTCACTGAGGTAGAAGCTGTAATCAACTCCCGTCCAGTGACGTTCATTTACAACAACCCTAAAGAACCAGAGGCTCTATCTCCAGCACACTTTTTATTGGGACGTAAACTGACCACCCTTCCCCCACATCACTTACCAGCAAAAGATGAAGGAAGTTCTGGACACTTAGAGCGACGTTGGAAATATCGATGCACTATTATAGAGCAATTCTGGAGAAGATGGAGATCTGAATATTTACTAGAACTGAGGTCAGCTCACATCACCAAACCCAACAGTTCAAGTGGTTTGCAAATCGATGACATCGTCCTTCTCAAAGACGACCGACTCCCACGGCAGATGTGGAAAATCTTCAGAGTTAAAGAGACTTTCCCAGGAAAGGACGGCGAGGTTCGAGCATGCAGGATTGTGCTGCCCAGTGGGGGGAGAGCTCCGCCGTCCGATACAGTTATTATACCCGCTAGAATTGCAAGAATGAGCATCTGCTCGTTTCGGGGGGAGTTTGTTGAAAATTATCGTCTATAGAAGAAGAAGTGAAGGAGATCGACGACGAAAAGAAGGGACGGACAGCTACGGCGCTCCTTCAGCAAACGAAACCATCATGTAAATATTGTATATAAATTCTTTCTTGTTCAAACTAAATCGACGCAGTTGTTCCCCTAATGTAACGCAAAAGAAGGTGCCACGAGAATTCCATCGCATCGGAAGAGCTGCTTAATTCTCTCAACGAAAAAGAACTGACCGTCTTAACTGTAATAGAAGATGTCACCTATATGCATGGTGGTTAATACAAATAAAGATGATTTAAATCACTATTTAGGTTACACCAATTTTATCAAATTGACTTACATCAAACCAGTAATAAAGAATAATTCCGAAAATAGTGTTAATTTACTGTTTGTGATAATTTTTTGTGTGTATATACAGGGGCAGTTTTAAATAAGGCGAAATTTTTGCCCAGGTTTAAACATCTAATTCAATTTGGAAGTCGATTTTACCTTTTCGTAATCCTCTTGGGTCATGCTGGGTATTTCATGGGTATGATAGGTTGTCAATACTGATCATTAAAATATCCAGAGTGCCGAGCAACTTAAAACAATAAAGGCAATGGCACTCCTTTGAATTGTACATGTATTCATGTTGCACTTCACATATCAAGCAAAAACCTTAAAATATATCGAGAACACAAAGAGTAAAAATGTTTCGTGCTTTGTGGTTTACTATTACTACTTTGTTTTGCTCACTGACGTTAACTGCTTCTCTCTCAAGATGAATGTAAGTTTTGATACATGCCGTTTTTTTATGTACATTCAATATGGCACCAAAAAACACCACATTTCTGTGTAATGTCCTACATTCCGGTTGTGTATTCTTAGAAGAATTCTACATTTAAAGTTTATTGTACTACTAGAAAATGCACTATGAACCCCCAAAAATAAAATTTCTGCATTATTTCAGCAGGGCTGGTTCGCATAAAAGTAATAATCTTGCTCGAGTACATAAATTTGTGAAAACTGTACGCGCCCGTGGTTTCGTGTTACACGGTGTCGTAGGGTTGATTCGGAAAGATAAAGATATTTCATTTTTAAATGTAAGACCCGAGGTTTTTGTGTTGACAGCGTTTGAGACACGTTTCTTTTGCAGAAGACTAAAATCATAACACGGAAGACATATTTTTTGTGAATTGTTAGTGGAAACGTTTATATTTATAATTTGGTTGCATGAAAATGCAGGATTTTTTTATGACAACGTCTTCTCGGAATGAGAGCCCATTTTGTAATATGACCAAATGATCTGATTCACATAACCAAAACTATTTCGCGCAGAAATACTTTACTGAATGTTTCAGCAAATTTTCTGCAGAGACACTTCGGAATTAAAAAGGTATTCAATACTTTCCCGGTAAGGTTAACATGTTAAGTACGAACGATCTGGTGAAAGCCAACATATAAGTGAAGATTGTAAGTAACTTCGTAGAAATATATTTTATAATTTAAATTGTTTTGCACCAGGGGTTGATTTGTAGACCTTAAATAAACAACTATATGCAGTGTTTATTTTGAGAAGAAAAAAAAAACAATGTAAAAGTTACATAAATGTAGTTTATGCAGGTAAGTTATACAGACAGGGGGGCACAATAAGATGGCTAATTCTCGCGATAACTCAGATAATTAGTTAAATGTTAAATGAACTGTTCAATTGTTAAAAATAAATACATGGTTTTAATTGGAGATGATGAGTGTGATCAATAACTACAACCTCAGTCAATTTTAGAGCGACTTGAAGCACGTGGCAAGCGCCGAGTACATCAAAGTTACCGCTCGCGCAAAAGCTACAAAGCTAGAGGTGGGAAAACGCAGATGCTAAGCTTATCATCTATAAAAAAAAATCGAAGACACTGTATATTTTCACACGATACAGGTAAAACTACTCTACAAAAATAAGTGGCCTGAAGCTTACGAAGTAGAAAATGAGGATATAAATGGTGTTTTTTTTCATTCTTTACAGATTTTTTGAAAAGATGCAGAGAAAGCTACAAGGATTCAGTTCGCACAGATGAGTTATACGGGCACGGGGACACAAGTTTCCTCAAAGAATGCAGGTAAATTAATTAATTAGCAAAACACTAATTAACTTTTTAATAAGTAGCTTTAGGACACACGTTTATGTTATGAAATTAGAGTACTTAAAGTTTATGGCTAATCCCGTTTTTTTTTTTTTTTTTTTTTAATTTCGCGTTAAGCGCGTGGTTTGAGATATTAATTCCCAACAATTGCTCTGGAAACCATCTTGAAGCCAGCCGATACCGAAACCAAACGCGCGAAGCCCCAACGGAAGGACAACCTGTGTAAAGAGGGGACAACCCCCTTTACACCGGAGAGGCACGTGTCAATGACGATATTTGCTTCACTAATTTTATGTGAAAGCATGCCGGAGCTGATTGCGGTGGGCATTTCGCGTGTAGACGGCAAGAGTGATAAGCCAGCTTGGTGGCCAAGACGAGTTGCTTTGCGTTGGAGCGCGGTATCGATGACGGATTGTTTCTTGAATTATTTGAAAACGTAGAACGGCCTCAAAGCACGACAAATAATCGAAGAGCGAAGCATTTCTTGGAGTATGAAACTCGCATTCACTCGTGACTGCGGCCAGCGCACAATGTTAGTTATGCTTCCGACATTTCATAGTGATTGTCGATCCGTAGTCGTCCTAGTGCAAAGACAGCTTCTTGGCTTCACGTTACATTTCGATGCTGTTAGCTTGCGACGGACTGGTGCACTTGTAAGCTCAGCTGCCCTATATTTAGCGTAACACAGCACAGTGCTGCGATATGGCTTTTCCATTGAACTTAAGATAATCAGTCGCAGAAAAAGTGGACATGGTCTTAGCGTACTCCGAAATAAACAGCAACTCCGGTAATGCCAGAAGGCTGTACGGTTCTCGTCACCCTTGCCGTCCGGTTCCCGCTCATACAACGATTGTGAACGTTTCTGCAAGGTTCCGGAGGACTGGCTCTTTGCACCGCAGAAGGCGTCTGAAGGCCGTAATCGCAAATGGAGATTTCGAAATCGACGTCCTGGCATATGTGAGAGTCAACCCTCAGGCCAGTACCCGAGAGATTGCGCGTCAATGTGGAATGAGTGTGACCCGAGTGTGGAAAGTGTTACGGAGGCATGCTCTCCATCCGTAGCACGTGTGTCTTCACAAAGATCTCATCGAAAAAGACTTCGAGAAGCGTCTGGAATTTTGAAACTGGGCCCCCATTAAGGCAGACGAAGACAGGAATTGTTTTGCACAAAGTGATTTGGCTTGATGAGGCGAAAATCTTCCACGACGGAGTTGGGAATCTTAATAACGCACACTACTGGTCAGACTAGAACGCGCATTGGTTTCGACAACATAACCATCAAGTTCTCTGGTGCGTCAACGTCTGGTGCGGGATTTTTTGCAACATGATTCTAGGACCTTACTTTATTGAAGGCAACCTCACCGGTAGAAACTACACAGAGGATGTCCTGAATAGAATAGACCCTTTCACAAATTCAGTGCCATCTAGTGGCTCAAATATCAGTCTAAATTTCTGTATGCTAATGGCGGTTAGAATGTGGTACATATTCGTCAACGGCAGACGTGCGAAAGTTGCGGTTTTCTTCGCTGCACAGTTATTTTTCTATTTGTTTCAGTTGCGACGGTGTGTACCACTCTGTACAAGGCGCTCGGTGGAGTCAAGTTCTTGATAAAATTCACCATATTCTATTGCCATGAGTTTTCTGGGGCGTGCCGAAGCCAAGCATTCCAAGGTTTTACATGACACGCTCAAATGCGTAGCGCGAAGAAGCTTATAAGTCTCGTCACGGTAACATAGGAGAATAATGCAGCGAACTAACGTCTGGAATTTTCAGGCTCCGCTTCGGTATTCTTTCTCCACCAGTCATCAAAAGAACGCCATTAGCATGTACAGATAATATAAACTTAAATGATGATAGTTATTGAAGTTGCCAGACAAAATTTCGAAAAGGGTCTATTGTCGACGAATTTGCCTGCAACTTGCTGCTGCAAGACCTGCGACAAACATGGTACCAGCACGATGGAGCACCACCCCATTTTTCGTCTTACACTAGGAGGTGGCTTGAACAGAACTTCCCAGATAGGTGGATTGGGTGCACAGGACCTATGTTTTGGTCCCCACGATCTCTCGATTTGACACCTCTTGACCTTTTTTTTGGGGGGTCATATCAAAGCTTCAGAAACGTAACGGAACCTTGTGAAATCATGGACTTGAAGCAAAGAATCGTTGATGCCTGTACAAGCATCAGTCCAGATGTAGCACACCGAACCGTCCGTTCGATGCACAAGCGTTGTATGGCTTGCATATACGGCGGAGGGGGCACTTTGAGCACTTCCTTTGAGCTTGCCTTTCAGACAGGTGCGTAGTAATTATGAAGTTTCATTGCTGCTAAATGTTAAAGCTTTATGGTCAATAAACCATTCTTTATCCGTTCATGTTTTATCCTGCGGGTTTTTTTGTATGTGAGTGGAACACAATTGTCTTAAAGCCTTCCCTTAGCAAAAAGAGGCCGTACTTGAAACGAATTTGAAATATATTGAATATGAATATTAATTTTGTATTCATTCTGTATTATTTTGTCCGCATTCGAAATACGCACGTAATGTATTCAAAATATATCATAAATATTAATCAAAAAAGATTTTAGATATACCAAAAATATAATTCCTTCCCCCTCAAGATGTCATTTTGTCCTAAAAAGCGGCTACTCAATTTTTTTATTTTTTTTTATTTTGTTAGTAAATGTATTTGTGTGGTATTTAGAGGCTCTACTAAACACGTCCCACAACTACACATCAGAAACGAACACAAACTCAAACACCATGGCGCACTGGACACCTGAATCACAGTCCCATTGACTGCTCTAGAGCCTTATATAGCCTACATATTCAAGGTAATCATTTGGCCGGCGACCAGCTCTGCACTTATTAACGTTCTAAGTATTCTATCTTCTCCTAGGGAGTCGGTCAAATGGGGAAAAGTGTTTTGAAGTTCGTGGACGATATCTTTTAGTAAAAGCATTGGTACAACTAATAATAATTTGTCGCAGTCGCTAAAACAATATCCACAAAAACGGCTTCTAGAAGAAATGTTATTGCGTCTCTGCATAGCACCACTCAGGATGAAGCGAGTCAAGCTAGTTTCTTTACTTTAAAATAGTAATTTTGCTTTTCTTTACTAGTTGACTATTTAATATGGTAATTAACGTCACTATATTAAAGTTACTACTCACATCACATAAAATGGCGAGTATACACATTCAGTGAACTTACATTGCGCTAACACAATTCTACACCAAACATATCTGCTCACAGCTCTTGCTGAAGCTTTCCAGCATCAGCAAGTATTGTGGTTGTAGTTCCCAAGCCCCGTTTGTGATTGGTGTGCAAGAAACTCATCAGGTGTGTTCTTGATAAAAAAAAGGAAACAATAGCATACACTTCTCTGATTCATGAGTGCGATGCTGCACAACTCAATTGACAAACTAATCAAATGTTGTATTTAGGCAGTTCAATGTACTCCACATCTGCTTGAAGTGAATTTCTGATAGGCGAGCTTTCCAATACTTTGGTAGTTTAAGTCAAACTACCAAATTATTACATTCAAAAGGTACTTAGGGTATAACACAACAGTATTTACGATTTCCAGGTATTTTAAGAGCATTCTGCGCAAATTTTTGATCGCTGCCTTTTTTTTAGCGTTGGAGTATATTTTGCATGAAATAAACTAATATTTTAATAAATCTAATTGAAAGGTATTTTGTGCCTACTAATTTAGTATTTACATATTCCAGAACGCATGAAGAGAACTTCAAATGTAGTTCAAATAAAGGCATTTAAAACTATTTTCAGAAATGTATTTCAGAACTAAGTAAAAAAAAAGTGGTGTGTATTTTCGGCCTATTTTTGGTGTACTTAAAATTATGAGCTGTACTTCAAATACACTCAAATTAGAATGTGGTACATTTCAAACGTCTTAGTTTTCGCTAAGGGTTGCCACAGAGGCTGCAGCCGACGGTGCTATAGCGTCTGTGGCTTGTCATTCTACGCGCAAAGATTTCCTGCCAGATATGCCCTCATCGTTCGCGTGCTGCAAACACCGATCTAACATTGAGTTTTTTGGAGGGGCAAAGTTTAATGTTTATTTGATTTTACTACTCGTTGACACGCACCAATAATTGAAATCATTCGTTATTGGTACCGCACTTTAAAGAAAAGTAACTTACCACGACCGCTAAGGTGGCTTATCACTTTTTTCGCCTAGCCGTGGAACGCCGACCATAATCAGCTTCGGCATAATGTAACTTAAAATAGTGACGCAAATATCGTCATTGATACGTGCCTTTCCGGTGTAAAGTGGGGTCGTCCTTCCGAAGGGCTTCGAGCGTTTGGTTTTGGAATCAGCTAAATTCAAGCTGGTTTTCAGAGGAAAGTTTGGGATGAAGATCTCAAACCACACGCTGGATTCCGAATTTTTAAAAATGGAATTAGCCTTCAACGTTAAGGAACTCTAATTTCACAATATAAACATGTGTCATAAAACTAATACTAAAACAATAATTAGTAATTTTTTGTTAATTATTTGGTTTTTGTTTGCATTCTTTGTGGAACGTCATGCCTCCTGGCAGTGTAACTCATCTGCAAAAACCGTTCTTTGTAGCTTCCTCAGTCTCTCCTTAAAAAAATCCGTAATGTATGGAAACAAACACCCGGTATATGCAGCGTTGATTTACCACACACAAACTACCTCTATGATTATAAATGTGTGTTTCCTTGGCTCTTAAGAATCTGCGGTCTTAGCAAGTATGTGAGATAAATTATCTTCTAAGGTCCACCACCCATTACCAAGATGTTGAATTCGCCACTCAGCTAAGGTCTGCACTCCTAGCTGAATATACAATAGCCGAAGTTCTCTACCTGTTCGTGCCCAACCATCCGGGGTGACGGTCTTTGATGTTGCTTCAGGATTTCCATAATATCCCCTCATGGAAGGCGGAGTCTTTACTATTAGTTCTCCCTGTTCATTTGGTCCGAGCACCTTTCCACTCGTGATGTCAACAATCTGGCAAGAAATATCAATTATGGTCAGCATTTTTCACAGTAATCTTAGTGACTGTTAAATTGGAACTAAATTCAAGATATTCGAGGTAATTTTGACACTACCTCAAAAGAATTTAAAGCACCATGTATGCGTTTTTTTTGTGCTGCCAGTGGTCGACTAAAATAAAAAAAATGGCCTCATTTTGTATATATCACAGCATATAATCCGAAATATGTATCGAGAATAATATTAACGTTTGGTTTACTGCCCTTACGAGCTACAACTATATAAGTTCTCAGAATAGTTGAAATGAAAATGTGAGAAACCTATGCATATTGCATAAAATTTTGGTGGTCCTTAGTTTTAATGAAAGTCTCCTCTCTCAACATGCTTCTCGGTTAGGAAGATATATTCAGTAGAGAACTTAATCAATTTTATACCGAGGTAGGTTTTACTCCTTTAGGGATTGGGGCCATTGGTGAATCCTTCATAATCTTCCTTAGGCAAATTAACGCAGCATGGAAATCGTAATTTGTCTAATATCTGACTGCCTCAAAATGTATTGTCTCCAGGATGCGGCAGTTTCAGCTGCATAGTAGCAAACAGCAAAAAAAAAAAAAATCTTGTTTTTAAATTCGAGAGAACTTGAGCAGTCGTTCCATGGACAAGACGAATGCCCAGAGAAAACAAAACACAATTAGGCTTTAAATACTGAGGAGCGGTTTGAGCCTTGCAATTTGCGGAAAGTAAGAAACTCAAGTACCAAAAGCCGAGGTATTCAATTTGCCATCGCAACCCATTAGAAAAAGGGCTATTCAGAGCAAAGACTTAGGGAACGGAGAGAAAACAAGGAAATCATATAAAATCGAAGAAGTTTTGAATATGCAAAAGCTATGGTTCAAGTAATCATTGTTTCAGAATTCATGTCAAAAGAAAAAAAAATATACCGAGAATTTGTGAGAAATCCGAACTCGGCTTTTCGCACCGCAAAATTAAACTAGACAGAGCGGGAGCTCCAGCTCCGTCAAAACGTTGCCCCAGCCGTTCGAGCAAGATGCCAGATTGTCAACATTTACCAGTACCGGAATAAAGCGCGAGACACATGCGCGAAAAATCCATCCGATCCGACGTCCGATCCAGCAATACGACTGCCTGATCCGAAATATTTAGTCGCTTCAGAGGTCGGATCGGCGATCCGACGTGCGTCCAACGCGCCAGATATTTCCGCACGGCGGACGATTGTCGGATGCGTCCAGCCAATGACAGCACAGCTAGCGCGAACGTCATGATGACGTACTGGGTCTGGCGGAACGAATAAGAAAACGGGACGGGCGACGGGAAGCCGGACGCGTGGATCCCGCTGACCCATTCGAAAAAGATGGCCCCGGCAAAGAATGCACGCGCTAGCGAGAACGAGCTCCTAACTTCGCTCGTGCAAGCTAAACCGTCAATCTGGGACCAGAGATCTATGAACGCGGACCTCCGCTGGAGTGCTTGGATGTCATGGGCGGAGCCGAACGGATCGTCGTGTCGCATGCAAGGTCGGAAGCGTGTGTTTTAAACTGTCGCGTGCGGCAATTCGGAGCGGCGTTCGGGCTGTCGGATCGGACGTCGGATCGGACGATTCTGCCGCCCATGTGTCTCGCGCTTAAAACATTAGAGGTAAAAAACTGTTTTCGCCTACGAGAGGACGCCGTCCGTGAGAAGCAGCAGACGAAATGCCTCTGCCACCGCATCTCACAGATGGCGCCACTTGTCCTGAAAGCTTCCCGCCCTCCCCCGCCTTTCTAATCCGAACGACTAGCGTCAAAGATAAAACACCTGACAAAAGTATCGTATCCTTGCCCCAACTGTGTCGGTTATTAAGAGAAGGAAAAAAAAAAAAAATAAATATCTGAAATTGTAGTCATCCGGGTTTTCTTATGAAAAGGTGTCCCGAAACAGACGTCGTCTGCTTTTGTCTTCACGCACACCAAAAGCCATCTACGCGCACCTGCATTGATTGTTCATATTCAGTGCGGCAGTTAACGCGGCAGTTAACGCGCAAGCAACGAAGTCAAGTCGTACTTTGGTACACCGAACTGAGGAGCTTCAAAAAGGTGAATCGCAAGTTTTTTCGAAGTTCGGCATACGGCCACCTTCGAAATCGGTAACCATGGATGTGGGCCCGGCGTTTTGCAGAATAATGTAGCGTCAAAAATAAAACGCACGTCTTCCATGTTCCTTCACAAAAGGACGAGCTGCGCTTCGCCATCGTAAGGCTTTCGAAGCATATCCCATCTTGTCTTTGCGAAGAGCCGCGCGTTTGTTCGGGGTATCCACGCTCACCGTACGCAACGCTATCAGTGAGATGCGCCCGTACAAGCTTGGCCTGATTTATGAGTTGTTGCCAGGGCACTACGTGAAGCAGCTCGACTTTCGCCGAGACGAGCTCCTCAGGATTGGACAAGATTCATCAGATCTGCAGTTTTAGTTGTTTAGTGATGAGGCGACATTGCACCTGGACGGGCAGGTTAACACACAAAACTGCCCCGCTATTGGAGTTCGACAAATTCGCACTGGACGCCCTAGAAAGGTTTTCAGTCGCGGAAAGTAGCAGTCTGGTGCGGAATCTGGAAAGAGGGCGTCGTTCGCTCCTTTTGCTTCAACGACAACGGAATTGGAAGTACCTTCCTGAAGATGATTCAGGATGAGTTCCTTCCCGAGTCGGAAGCACTGCACATGCAGCGGAACATATGAATTTTTATACAGGATGGTGTGCCACCCCACTGGTGGACGAGTGTTATGCACTGGCTGGACAACACTTTCCCAGGACGCTGGATAGGCCGGCGATCGCCAAACATGCCGTGGCCGCTCCGATGGCCAGACCTCATGATATGGGACTTTTTCGTTTGAGGGTTTGTGAAGTCCCAGGTGTACAAGGGCCGCTTCCCCACACTCGACGCTTTAAAACCCCGCATTATGACAGCGTTCGCTCTCATCACGGCCAAGATGCGAGCTGCTGCATTCGGAGAGTACGTGACCACGCTTGACCTCTGCACTTGGCGCCTAGGAGGCCACGTTTAAGCGCTGGTTCCAACCGAATCAGAGCCGTAGTTCCCTGCCTAGAACTGACATGAAAACAGTCTACGGAACTAACTCACACCTTCCCGTCATGTGTACGGCTTATTTATTTTAATACCCTGACAAATGCCCTTTTTAGGGTTGACAAATGCTGTCGTCACGGAGCCTGGCCACTCTTGACGTGCCTGCAGTCCCGTGTCTCTGAATGCCCATGCAAATTAGATTCTTTGTATGTGTCCTCTTTATCCTCAGATATCCCTTGCCTTATTACCTTCATTTCATACAGACCGGTGTCGCACATAATGTTACACTTGTAAATCAGTGAAACGCTCACTTCACAACAACAAAAATGCAGAGCCAGCTGCTTAAGCAACAAAGCATCTTTATCCACGAGAAACAAAAGCATTATCCAAATAAACAACTTAGCGAGCCTAACCTGAGTTCAAAATAGAATCCACTAAAAACATGGAAGTGTACCCAAACCGAGCGGAGCACGTGAGAAACGCTGTGGCGGTGATATGCCGCAAATCTCCAGACCGAAACCGAAACTAACCAATAACCCTTGGCCGATTGGGGCGTCATCTTGTGAGATGCGGTCGCAAAACGGAGGCATTTTGTGTGCTGCTTCTCACAAACAGCGTCCTCTCATAGGCGAAAACAATTTTTTACCGCTAACGTTTTGTTCCGGTAATGGCAAGTGTTGACATTTTGGCATCTTGCACGAACGGCTGGAGCTACGTTTTGACGGAGTTGGAGCTCCCAGCAATGTCTAGTTTATTTTTGCGGTGCGAAAAGCCGGGTTCGGATTTTAGACAAACATCCGGTATATTGTGAAATGGTGGAAAAAGATAAAATATCGATTTCTTGCAAGTGGGACAGAATATTTAAAAATTCTGTAATTGATTCATTTTACAAGCATAATAATTAGAACATAGGGATACGATATGTTACTTGGTCACTCGTGGAAACGAATATGTTTCTAAGAAATAAATTTCAGCATATAAGTTCAACAATATGCTTGTTAAAGGGACCGTATAGTCTACTGAAAAATGTGATAGTAGTGTGTGAAAAGATAGTAGTGTGATAGTAGTGATAGTGTGATAGTGTGATAGTAGTGTGTGAAAAGAACAAAAGCAAAAATCAACACTCCAAACTTTTTGCAGTGATTTTACCCTCCCTCATAAGTGAAACAAACTTAACTGTATCAACACACGCACAAATAAAACAAATTCTTGATGTTTTCGGGCTTTGTGCTATCTGCTTCCCTTCGTATATTAAATCGTTCCTGTATCCCGCTTAATTAGTATTGTTTTGTGTACTTGCTATATATGTCTTTGGGAAGATGCCGATCACAATGTTTTACTTCGTAACTTTCAGCTGAATGCATAGCTTTATGCATATTTGTGTACCTATGTAAACTGCAAAGAATTACTGGCTCGTCAGCCTTCTCAGCATTTTGTATTGCCCCTTCTTTCGGACATCGTTCCAAAGGAAATAAACAAAATAAACACAACAACAGCAAAGTTCAGCATGGCAGTGCACCACCCCTCAAGCTATCACAAGTTATGCGGGACATTCCCTTTCGTTTGTACCATGTACGTACATCGATATCATGTCGCCGATGGTCTTGTTTAGGCGTTCTGTCAGCCCAATAGCCTGAGGATGGTACGCTGTGGTTCGCCGGTGGTTGGTGTGGTTGAGACGGGGGATCTCTTGCAGCAGCTGGGCCATGAACAATGACCCGCGATCTGTAATCAGAACTTCAAAAGCGCCGTGGCGGAGGACGATGGACACGATAAATACTTGGCGACTTTCACAGCTGTTCCTGAAGGAAGGGCTTGTGCTTCGCCGTACTGCGTGAGATAATCTGTGGCGAAGATTATCCGGTGGTTTCCCGACGTTGATGGCGGAAAAAAGCTAAGTAATTCCAGTCTGATCTGCTGGAACGGCGTGGATGGGGGAGCAATCGGATGCAGAAATCCTGACGGTTTCGTCGGTGGTTTCTTGCGTCGCTGACACTCATGGCATCATCGAGTGTAAATATGAACGGTCTTCGGTAGCCTCGGCCAGTACTACTTTTCCTGAATCCTGGCGAGCGTCCTGCTGTAGCCAAAGTGGCGAGCCGTCGGGTGGTCATGACAGGCTTGGAAGATCTCTGCCCGAAGACTGGTAGGCACTACCTGTAGCCATTCGGAGTTGCTGGTCCCGTAGTTTTTTTTTTTTTTTTTTGAAAACAGCACCTCGTCGAATAGCGAAGCTTGACAAGTCTCGGGAGAAATGCGGGGGACGGCAGATCCTTCACTTTCCAGGTGCTTAATCACGGCACGGAGTTCGAAGTCGTCAAGTTGAAGTGCTGCCATGTCGGCTACCTTTATTGCGCCGAGAAAACCTTCGTCCTCCTCGTCGTGGGTTCTGGCAGGTGGTGACTCGACGAAGGCTCTAGACAGGCAGTCAGCGTCACTGTGTTTTCGACCGAATTTGTATATAATGGTCATGTAAAATATTTACAGTCGGATACTCCAGCGGGCGAGGCGTCCAGCGGGATCATTTAGGTTCGCGAGTAAACACACCGAGTGGTGATGTGTGACTACGCGGATTGGACTACTATACAAGTACGGGTGAAATTACGTTATCGCGCAGGAGACAGCAAGGCATTCTTTTTCTGTAGTTGAGTAGTTGCACCCCCTCCTTAGACAGCGTCCGACTCCCGTAAGCGGTCGCTCGCTCCGTGCCCTTCTGCCATTGTACCAATACTGCACCAAGTACGGTATTTCTTGCGCCGGTGTGGATTTCCCTTTTTTCGAACTGGTCGAAATGGCCAAAGTTCGAGGGTGTCTGGAGTCTTCACTTCAGCTCGTCGAATGCCCCGTGTTGTTCTTCTCACCACTGGAACTTCACAGCTTCCTTTGTAAGATCCGTGAGTGGCGGAGAAAGCTTGGCAAAACCTTGAACTATGGCCTCTGTGCCTATGGTAGGCACATAGACCTAGGAATCTTCTAACGGCCTTCTTGTCCGACGGTGGTGAAATTGCGGCTACGGAGTGCACCTTCTCGGGGTCAGGGCGAACACCTTCGTTGTAGACGATGTGGCACAAGAAACCCATTTCGTCATAGGCGAAACGGCATCTCGTCGGCTTGGTGGTGAGTCCAGCGGTCTTGATCGCTTGCAGTACGTCTTAAGGCGTGTCAGGTACTCGTGGAAATTCCGTAAAAACACAATGACGTCGTCTAGGTAAACAAGGCAGCTCTGTCATTTCAGACCTGTTAGCACTGTTTCCATGACACGCTGAAAAGTTGCGGGTGCAGTACTTAGCACAAAAGGGATTACTTTTATCTCTTACAATCCGTCGGGCGTGACAAAGGCCAATTTCACACGTCTTGCTCGTCAATTTCGATCTGCCAATAGCCGCTCTTGAGGTCCATCAACTAAAAATATCGGGTGTGGTGCAGCCTGTCCGGGGTGTCGTCCACACGGGGCAGCGGGTAGACGTCCTTCTTTGTCATGGCGTTTAGTTAACGATAGTCTACGCTGAACCTCAGGGTCCCACCCATCTTCTTACCAGCACCACTGGCGGCACCCACGTGCGACTTGAAGGCAGGATGATGTTTTTGAGCTTTCCTTTTCCTTGGATTGTCTTCCTTTCTTTTAAGGAGACTCGGTTCGGCGACTAGTGCACAGGGAGCTTTTCGTCGTCGGTAACTATGCGGCGCTTTGCTACCGTCGTTTTTCGCACCTTTGAGGAGGTGCCAAAGAACACAGTGAACTCACCGAGGAGGTAAATCGGGCGTCGTTGTTCTGTAGCAGGAAGCGTCGGATAGGTGTTCAGATCCGAGGGTAGCGTTCTCTGGGGCTGGGGTGAAGACGATTCTTCCGAGAATGCAGTGATGGCGGCTGAATCCTGAAGTTCCTTGATGTGGCCCACGGCGATCCCTTGAGTAAGGTGGCGTAGTTCTTGACGGAAGGTTGTAACGATGATTGTGGCGCCCCCGTCTCGAAGCTTTGTTGCTCCTCTTGCGACACCAAATCCTTTTCCTAGAAGCAACTCGATACTGCCCTCGAGCAGATATTTGCCGCAGGAAGCTTTATTGGTTCCGACAGGTACAAAAATACTTGACCGGGGTAGCAGGTTTACATGGCGGCTGAGATATGGACCACGGATGACGTCGTTTTTGTTTCCTCCCGTAGCGGGACAGGTATCTGCAACATCAACCTGTTCGCCCTCATATCAATGACTGCACCGTAGTCGCGCAAGAGGTTCTTTCCAAGGTTAACGTCCCTCGCACAGTCCTGAAGAACGACAAAATTCACCGGACAGGTTTTGCCATGAATCTCGACGCGAGTGGCTCATCTTCCCTCGTGTGTGATGAGGTGTCCTCCAGCGGTGCGTTTCTGTCGGGCGTCCCGCGGTGGCGTTACTTTCCTCGGGTGGCGATACAGCTTCCCATTCAGAACCGAGTAGTCTGCTGCGGTGTCGATGAGAGCCGTCGCGTCATGGCAGTCAATCACTATGTTGAGGTTGTTCGGCACCGTCACAGACACGTTCTTCCGTGGCTTATCGTCGTCAGAGTGGGAGCCCTCCAATGTTCGGGGAGGATCTTTAATTCGTCGGTGAACGGCAACTCCACCTCCCTGGGTTGCCACACTTCATTTTTCCGGCGTGGTAGGAGGGACAGGCTCTTTCGGCGGGAACGGTGAAGGATGTACTCTGAACGAGCGGCCGAGAGACACTTAGGCACGCCTAAGTGTCTCTTGGCCACTCACCAAGGAGGGGCCGAGAGTCGTTTGGCGCGAACCCTCGAAGACCCATCCGGCGGAAGGTGCACCGTCGATGGACATGGCCGGCCTCTCCGCAGTGATAACAAATAGGCCAAGCAGCAGAGAGTTGGCCGATCATTGACCAATGGCTGGCATTGGTCATCTGGCAGTGGCCAGACAGTGGCCTGTGATTGGCCGATGACTGGCCTTTCTCCGGCCATTGGCCAAACACCGCTGGCCCTCAGCCATCAACTAAGTATTGGCCAGTGAATGGCCAGTATTTGAATAATGGCAAAAAAACCATCGCCATCCATTGGCCATTGCTTGGCCAAAGTCCGTGCTGCTTCACGACACGTCGGTCTTCCGGGGCGCATGGGGCTCCTGGCAGGCGTACTGGACCTGGTAGTCATGGCGTCGGTCGTACTCCGGTGCAAGAGAGTTCCGACATTGGTTCGAGAAGGAGGCGGTGGCAGTCGGGCCATTGAGGCGTAAGTTAGCGTGTGTTCCTCGGAGGCTGCAACGCTGATGAATGCCTCTGGTTGGATGGCTGACTGGACTTCTTCCCGCATGACCTAGGCGATGGAGAGCGAGGCCGGGCTTGCGGCAGTGGCCAGCAGTTTCTTGAGCTCTTCCTGCACGACTTCACGGATGATGTTACGGATGCCGGGGAGGTTGATACCAGGGTCAGATCCGGAAGTCGCCAGAGTAGTTACGAGTGTCGCAGGGAGTGTCTGGCGCGTGCTACTACCCTTATGAAAAAAAAACAGCTTAAGCTGGTCCCAGCTGCAAGCTGGGTTATTGCTCCAGCATGCCCAGTTTGACATGGTGGTCAAGCTGGTTAATCTGGTGATACTGGCCATGCTGGTTGATCTGGTCCCAGCTTGCCCACTTTGTCTAGCTGGGTTATTTCCCAGCATGCCCAGTTTGGCATGGTGGTCGTGCTGGTTAAGCTGGTGGACTTCCCCACCAGGTTAAGCAGTTTAAATTAATACACACGATAAACAAGCCAAACTCTTTAGAAAAGCCCACTCGGCATACCATTTATTATTTTCGTACTCGCGGCCTGCTCACATCAGCTCAGATGCTACAGATCCTCGGCGCTGAGACAGTACTAACCTACGCACAGACAGTGGTTCTCTGTGCAAAACAATGTTATTAAAACTAGATTTTTTATCTCTCAACACTAAAAATACTAGACAAACACCAAAAACCGGCCTTAACAATTGAAAATATTACACGGATGATAGAAGCGAGCGAACATGGGTCCTGCCAGTGATGGGGGCGAAGCGGCCTCTGCTAGGCGGCAGAGGTGAGTATATCTGTGTAGCTTGGATGCGTATGAAGCACTTCCCATTCTTAACATCACCGCCAAAACCACGGCACGGACATTCGTCGAAGGCTGGATTGCTCAATTTGGTGTGTCTTCATCGGTTACCACCAACCGAGGGAGACAGTTCGAGTCCGCTTTATTCCAAGAGCTCCTGAGACTACTAGGGTGCTCCCGTATTCGAACCACGTCCACGGTGTAAGATACACTCTTTAGGTGAGGACACGGCGGGGCTGAACGCGCGGCGCGAGGAATGAGATAGCGTTCGTTCGACGGCATCCGAAAGGCTGCATCATTCCGCGGCTCCCGTGCCCGCGGCTGACAGTGTCGCCGGCGGCCAAACGGCGAAACTGTGTGATAGCGAAAAAAAATATCTTGTTGCCATGACACCCCTGTACACCCTGTACACCATGGCATTGGCGATACTCCTCGACACCACCGTCATTCACGAGCGCACAGACCTTCTAAGACATGAAGCGACGCCTCAGTTGGGACCGTCCGACTTCTTCCCGCGCTCAAAGGGAAAATCGCTCGCTGCGTCCTCAAAACCCGCTTTGCTCGCGCCGCCGTCCAAATACTGTATCTTCCGGGCTATATTCCGCATCCTGTGTATAGTCCGAAGGGGGAAATTCGGCCTTAAACATTTTGCTTAGATACTACAAACTGGGTGCATAGTCCGCACCTGCTGGGTCGCTGAACTCGTGGAACAACACATCCTTTGCTTTCTGACGCAGCGGGGGATGTGACCGAAAGAACGCCGCAAAGTTTCCTCCTCCCTGCGCGCGCTCAAATTCGCAACTTTTGACCTTGGAGGGACGAAAAATCCCCCGCAATCCCTAGGCGGTGCACGAGAGCACGAGACTGCGCGGGGATGCGAGCGTTCACGCCGCTCGCTGTGCGTTGTCTTTGGGCTCTGTAGCGCCGTTGGGCTGAAATTCGATCTCGTCATGCCTAAAGGTCATGCCTCGCTCAGACGAGGAGCGAGAGCAGACGACGGGAGTTCGTCTGCTACGATGAGGCATTCGCACAGCGGAACCGAAAGAAAAAGTAGATTTTATGCTTGAACTCGCGTCCCGCGAGTTACAAACTCAAACGCGAGCTTGAATTGTAAGCGTCTAATATTTCACGAAGGGAGGAATCGACGACCCGTGATTTATTTGCAAACTTTGAGTCGCTATGTTGCCGTAGAGACGCTGAAACCTACGAGTGTGTAATGAAAGGCTCAGGACAAACAGAGAGGTCGCGAGATCTCACATCATTCGTGTGCGGATGAAAAGCGGAACATTTGTCGACAAAGCTCCCACAGCAGAAACCTGTGTCGCATTCACTCAGCGTCCGGGAAAGCTAAACATGGAGACGTTGCCCGAGGCTTGAGTAAAATCATATTTGAACGCCAGCTATCTTGCCCCGTCGTTTTTTGTTTGAGAAAGCTCTCTTTCTCAACGCCCTCACCAGGGAAATAAAAACAAATTGCTAGATATTTCAATGAACTAGATTTAAGCCGTATGCTTTCAGTGGTTCACTCATAATACCATGCTTAAAACGAAGCAAGCTCTTGCGCGTACAGTGTCATCAATTTTCTCTGGTGTATGCTGTTATGTAGTCAGCTGGTTTCGGAAACCTATGCCGTCTGTAAACATCTCTGACAGCCGAGTTGCTTAATTGGAAGTCATCGCAAATATAAGTTACACGTTGCAGCAACCAACGTCTATAGATAAACGATGGAAGCGACTGCATTCTCGCATTCCCACCCATCAAGTCGAACAAAAAGGAGCTAGTTTCAGGTTGAGGTCAGTACTCTTCTAGATCTATGGTGACAGCATCAGTCTGCACTTGGTGCATTCGGCAAGTTCGTTCGGGGCCGGTTCTCCGTGCAGCACTCCGCGGGTGCAATGCATTAGAACTCTCACAGTGCAAGTCTGGCCCTGGCGGCGGCCATCACTGGCGGCCATTGCTTGACAACAGGCAATACACGCAAGTCTAAGGGAGAAACACGTAAAAGTAGGAAGCTTGTACGTGTTGCTCGAGGGCGAGTATTTTAGGACGTGCTGCGATCATTATATTGGGTGCTTGGAGATCAAATGGACATTCGTCAAACGTTCGAATGTCCATTAAAAAAAGAAAGTGGGCCGGAGCATTACCGACGTCGCCTGCTCCGGTTCATAAATAAATGACACATTCAGCGACTGAACGGCATGCTCCGAGTTTAAGTTTGTCACGGAAGCCTTCACAGCAGTTCAAAAAAAAAAAAAAGCTTTCACCAGAAGTACTATCTACAAGCGGTTAAAACGATGCGAATATTCCATGTAAAGGCCTTCTAACTTATTGTTCGCTGAGCTCTGATGATTCCGAGATCACGAATGACTCCACAATAACTATCGGTAACCCTTGTCTCATTAAACACATCATAGTTGACGCCCAATAAAGTCGCCCTCGACCCTCAACCACACAACAATTATTTAAAAAAAATTGGTATTCTAAACGTTTAATATTCTTGCCCACAATATTAACTGTTATATGCGGAAAACACGATAGAAGTTTCATGGTCGAGAGCAACCTGCTAAGGTAATAAATTTGAGTTTTCCCGTTTCTTCTATAGCATGTATTAGCTCGTGTCAAGAGATGGCTGACGGTGGTGCCGCTCGACCCCAGCAATACAGGCCTCTATCCGCGATTCAACCTACTAAGATATCAGTCGTGCCTGTGCTATTAGACATAAATCATTTCTTTGCATTAATTTTTTGCGAGGACAACGTAAACAGCACCTCACTGCCAAATCTCGAGCAAAGCCTGTCGTCTGCAGCGTCTGCAGCTTGACCCGGAAGTACCAAAGCGCCACCACGCGGGACAGGTTTGATGAGAGTTTCAGTGGTTTCAGTTTCGTTTTCAAGTTCGTCGCCTTGGTGGCGCAGGCATGTAAACTTCTTTCAGACAATATTTTCAGTGGAACATGAGTGGAAAACGCGAAATGAGTCCCGTCCACGCACCCAACTTCATCTAGCATGCCGTCGGCTCGGGCAAAGCCCTCCTTGGTGGCGTCCTTGCTTTCCGCATGGAAGTTAATCCAACGGCTGCCGAGGTAATCGACGATGGTAGCCGCAACAACTCTGACAGTCCGGCTCACAGCCATCTGGGAGACTGACAGGTGCTCGTCAGTCGCCACCATGCCTTGAAAGCTACCGGTTCCGAAGAACCGGAGCGCGCAGAGAACTTGGTGTTCCATGGTCATGGTAGACGTGATTGTCCGCCGCCTCCGGAGTCCCGGCGCCGAACGAAGCTCTTCGCACAGTAAACGCACAACGGCCTTCGATAGCCGGTACTGTCGCCGAAAGTCGTCGTCGGGGAATTGAAAGGCGTCTCGGTAGCAACGCCGACGGTGGCGAAAGATAAGCTCGGCCGCAGCGTACGGCACCGCCTTGTTGACAAAGTTTAACTTCGCCTCAATTCGAAGCAAAAATTTCGGGCTCAAACCACGGCTCTCGCAAAGTTCTGAAACGTCACTTTGACGTCAGTGACAACTTTGACAAACAAGGATCCGAATTACTTTTTTTTTACACAAACTTTGAAGGAATTTGGATCTTCAACAGGTCGCCTACGGACAATCTATAAAGAATTAAGTTTAGCTTGGCGTAGGGATGTAGGGACAAACGGGCGATACGTCATCGGCGCAGCCGTTCAATCAGCGCGCTCGTCGCGCGCTCCACGCGCGCCTTGATAACTTTGCTACATTCTGCCGATCTCAAAGAAATGGCGTTGTAATGATTGACACCTCGCTAGGCGCGACATCAGCGTCGCGAGCGTCCAGTCAGTACGTTCCGCGAACATCGGGCACAACTTCGTGTTCGACGAGTTTATCGACTAGCCGACATGTAAATCTTCTCATAGACGGCACACCTTGACAAATGTCTGTTTTCTTAGCTCGAAAAGAGGCTTATATTATGCGTAAATCATCAATACAGTACTCTTTCATTCACAAAATCCGCCTCGTCTCGTCATAATCAACAGTATTAAAAACAAAAATCCGGTATAGTCCGCACGCGTAGATAGTTCGCACAGCCTAAAATTTAAACTTTAAACATGTATGGTCTGCGGATTATAGCCCGGAAAATACGGTAGTCTCCTTATGGAGCACATGACCGGCCGTTCGGAATGGACCGTTAGTAGAAACATCGCTGCGAGAGCAAATGGAAATAGTGCCCTCTCTCTCTTCCTTCTGGCCGAGCAGAGAGGGGGATGTTTTTTCGTGTGTCGATTTCGGGGCAGAAGATAACACACGACGGGAATAAAGGCGTGTTTGGCAGAACCGTATCTAGGTCACAGCTGCTCAAAGGGCAAACCGGATGTAGCTCACGTTTTGGGCGTCGACTGGGTGGAAGAGCCTTTGCGCGCGCCTGAAGCGCCCGGTCACATACCAAAAACAAGACGACAAAGCACAGAAAGTGGCTTCGTCCCAGCCCAAGCCAACCTTGTCGCGCGCGCTTCTAGGAAAGGGCGGTTCGACGAACTCTACCAACCTTGGCGTGCGCGCTCACAGCAAGACCAGCTTGACCAGCACGGCTAAGAGTTTGACCAGCTTCGCCAGCTTGTTCCCAGCTTGACCACACCACAATATGGTCACATCCGTGACAATATTGTACACGCTGGGTGCCTCAGGGGATTTAAAGTTAAATAAAACAGCGTAACTCTTCTAGCGTAATGTTCGGTAAAAATGCCGAGGATAAAGAAGAATGCATCAAATTGGATGCCGTCACAGTTTTGTCATGTGTTACACCCGAAACGGAAGCAAAGAAGCGATTAAATCGTTGTGCAATATATGAGATATCTGGGACAAAGTTCTTTGTAATCGTGTCGTCAAATCACGACCCTGTTGAGAATTCTTTGACTTCAATAACAAGGGCTCACATTTTTGGAACATCATGTCGTAAGCGAGAAAACGTTTCACAAAGTTTTGGGGTTTCTTTGAACGAACTAGGCATTTACAGGATTTCTAAGGCCTTGATACTGTAATCTTAGTTTTTGTTTCCGTAGAAACGACAACATTATGTCCATAAAATATATTTTTCTTTTATCACAGAAAGAATATCTGAAATAAGCCAAGGCTGATTTTTCCGGCGTTTTTTTATCATAACGTATACGCTTTGATCTCTAAATTTTTCAAAGCATTTCACCAAGTTTTATGAAGGCATCCAGCTAATTATTCAAGTATTAAATTCCAATCATAGGTGGAAATTAGTCTGTGAATTGAAGGTATCGCGAATCAGATATTTGTACTTTTTTTAGTTGTTCTACCCTATTTAAAATAACACATTAGCCCCGACATAAAAGTTGTGGCGCAGGCTAGCTGGTGATCGTTCGTACTTTGAAAAAAACAAAACAACAACAACAAGAGACAGGGGAAAAGGAAGAGACAAACACAACGAAGTCTCAAATAGGGGGGGACAAACACAACGATGTCACAAACCTCAAATTTGAGACTTCGTTGTGTTTGTCTCTTCCTTTTCCCCTGTCTCGGGCTTTCTTTTTTAAGTATGAACATTAGCCCTGATGTGTTATGGGACCCTTACAGCTCTTTAAACCCTTCAGCCCATCAAACACCTCAGCCCTCCAAACCCCGTCACCCCTTCAGACCTTTCAGCTTTTCAGATCCCATCAGCCATTCTACCCTTTAGACACCGAAATGACTGTGAACCCTACAACAAAAATATAATTTAAAAAACAACTGGAAATTTATTTCCGACATTGAGTTTTACATGCGTGCAGTAACTCATAAATACGATAAGATTCAACGTTTACTTAAACGAGGGCGCAAGCAGTTGTAGACAAAAGCGACCAGACCAAATAGGGGCAACTAAGCTTTTTGTTCCAAAGAATATCTTCCGAGGAACTCACAATGCGCCTGGGTGAATTTCTGAGATGTACGGTAGTTCAACTAATAAAACCAAGCAGGTGCCTCATACGCACACATACACACTGTTTACTGAAAACAACGAAAGAAGAACCAACACCTGCCGCCATTGAGAAAACCTGACCATAGTAACGATGCCTTCCCTGATGCCTTCGCGGCAGCATCTCCGGCGTACTTTTCGCTTGCCAGATGCTTCTGAAGCCGAACGGACGAAGACGCTCGAAACACAGATCACTGAAAAATCTGTTTTTCTTATTAAGTAGGCCCAGCTGCTCTTGAAGATGGGTTCCACACATTGGACGGGAAGCCTACACTCAGTGTCCGCTCGTTGCGCATTTAGCGTGCGCTCGTTGACGAAGAAGAAAACATGGCGACGTGCAGCTTCTAACGAGGGTTGTATTTTCACTGACTAAAACAAGTTTTGTTTTTCAAAGAAACAGCAAAAAGTACCAATTTCATTTTCTGCACGCACCATCTCTCCCTTGTGAGCAAATGATAGAGGGTGCAGGGGGACGCGTCCTTGGTCGTCTGCAGTCAAGCCCGTGCAATATATACACAAAACACACAGACAGCAATGGGGCCGGAAGGCCACGACAGGATAGAGACGGAGAAGCGTCTCCTTAATTTTCAAAACTCCTTGCGACCGCCAGATTCAAAAGGGCCAAGCGGGTTCCCTGACGCATATGTCCCGATGGGTCACGTAATCTCTGCCACAGACCCGATAAAACGATTTTGATTAGTGTGGCGTTCCACGGAAAGTATTGGGATAGTCCTCACAGGCCTCTCAAAGTCTCTAGTGCTGGTCTCTTACACCTTTTAGTCATTTTTAAAGCGTACGAGGCCCTTTTAAAACCTTCGGCAAGAATCTCAAGTTCCTGAAATATTTATGAAGGGTACGTCAAAACATTTAAAAAATCCTGGTCGACCCCACAGACGGATTTTCATTGGGGTATTAGATTTCCCGGAGCGACATCGAAGTTAATTTTGGAGGCCACAATATAGGGTTTGGGAAATTTCTGTGAGATAATCGGAAATCCTACGGGTACCCACGAATTTCCAACATTTATCTGATTACTACGCGGTATAACCTGATTTCCAGACATCTATCCTTTTCTAGTAGGGCTGTTTATAGGGTTTTCAATACCATGAATTGCAGGAGTATTTAAATAATCGCACGTTAAAGACCCCAGGCTAGCGGTTGTACTGCACTGGCTAAATTGCTCATCTACAGCGAGTGACTCGTCGCAACTTTAAAATGGCTGACCAACTACACGCTGTATAAATATCCCCAGAACCCCAATTTTTTTTTTTTTTATCGCAGGAAACACATTTTGATGGTTTCAAGAGATCAATATTGAGATCACAAAAAGATACACCTTGTCCCTTGGGATAATGTTTTTTTAGAGTTGTGGTTAGCTAAATTAAAACCTCATGAACATTTACCGATGGTGGTCGCTATAATGCAAGAATGTAAAAAACAAAATCGCTTCCAGTGATGTTTAAAAAAGACATTAGACACAATAATGTAATAACCCGAAATTCACTATTGACCATGATTTTTTGACGTACACGGCTGTTCCGTCTTCTTTAGATGATCTACGTATTAAAAGAAAGTTTCGAAATTGGGGATGGAAAACTCACCTTGTGAAATTCCACGTCCCCCACGTTTATCTCTGTTAGAACAAAGACTTCAACAGATTATGGAACTAGTTGATTCTAATTGCAGTGTTTTCGAATAATACTGATTTTTAAATGTGAAATCGCAGGCGCGCTAGCACTAGTGGAAATATGACAAGAAACCAAGGAAAGTCAACAATTGAGTTTGTGTTCTCTTTTCCTATACTATTTTTTCCAAGGCTCTAGTTCTAGCGATGCGCACCAATGATAAGTTTCCGTCCTTCTTTGCGAAGATTGTGACATGTTTCACGCAGACAAATTTGTGTTTCTATTTGCAATTGGTTCTCACCTGCCAGAGAAGCTCCTTGTTTGCCCGCGTCGGGCTTTCATTGAAATATATATATATATTTCGATTCTGGGGCTTAGGACGCGTGGCCTACTTCTTTGTAGCCTCTATCTACTGTTCTTTCACGGACGTGGAGAATAACTTAGCAAAAAATAGGGGCAGCCCCCCTCGTTCCTCAAACGCTTGTGGCGGCATGTCACTACATCACTTGGATGGTGGCTACCAATGCTCAGTCTTTTGGTGAGGTCATTGATAGCGACTTTCAAGTTTGCATCATCTGTGCAAAGGGGGACATGAATTGTCGTGTTTCCTTTTCTACTATATTGCTTAGTGGAGTTAAAGTTTATCTGCGGTTTTAGCTCACCGGCAGTTTGATTAGACAGCGTTGCCCGCAGGTCACAAACATCTAATCTTATTAGCTTTACCTCTTTCTAGCTTTGTTTGACAGGTTTCAAGATGGCCTCGCATTTACTGGTACATTCTCGGAAACCCGTGATCGTCACCTAAATTGCATCAACAGATGGTGAAATAACAAAAGGTCATCAACGTTTGCCGGAAGATCACAGAGGCGGTTTACGTTTGAATTTAGAAAGTGAAACAGCTCAAATTGTGTACTTTTCTGGCGAACTGTGCGGCAACGGTTGTTGTTGATAAGGCTGCGTCACCATCAGCTGTGCCCGACGACGACACATCCTCGTCGATTCCGCTAACGCTTAATCTACTTTCACGATTCCCGCACGTGCAAAATATACTTTTTGAGCGTTTCGCGGTTCCCATTGATCTGAAGGTTATCTCTCGAGTGCCGGAGCAAAGATTAAGGCGGTAAAAGTTATTGCAAGCACCGAATTTTATGAAAACTCCGTTAGTCTGCAAAAACTTTAAACATGCGAGACAATCAGTAGCGTTTGGATGAGTAATGATTTAGACCAAGAAGTACTTTCGAGGCACACAGAAAACATAAAAATGCAGATCACACTTACACTTGCTGCAGTCGGTGGCAGGACTAGGAACAATAGCTAACAGAACATGATAAAGAAACATACTTTTACCTGCCGAAAAACGGCAAAGTTAGTTGTCTATCGATGACAGGGCGCCGACGGCACAAATGATGGCCTTCAGATTTGTTTTTAAAGGCGTCAAATAGAGAAATCCGAATCAAGGGCTACCGTTTACGGCGATAACACGGCGAACCACGCAAGAAGAACAGCAGTACGCTTAACAGCCTGTTTTTAACTCAGCAATTTCACGTCCAGTCAGGGATAATGACAGTCCGCCGAAACCTGTCCCATCTAACCAGGGTTTAGTTAGAATCCCATTCCGCACAAGCCCTGACGCAATCTCGATAATCAGATGGGCTAACCCACCCTCGCCAGAAGAAAGAAAGGTCATCTCCCGAGAACATGTCTTATGGTTCAAAGCTTAAACATTGAGACACGGGCCCTGGTTTGATTATGGTTGCATAAAATGAACTGAATCCGATGATTCAGGCGAGAATCGCCAAACAGTGCCTCACGAGGATAACCATCCCTCCACCACAGGGCGCGAACATTGTTTAATTAAAAAAGAAATATATTCGGAGAACTTGCCAGAAACAATACACATGCGTAGCGCAAAAGGAAGCGCAGCGAACGATCATCCAGAATCCCCAGAATACGGATACCCTCTTGAGGGTTCACTCGATGCTGTGTAGACGTCTGTGCGATAACATCGGTCGCGCTCAGAGCTCCTCCGGCTAGCCTCCCACAACCATTGCGACACGATCCGCTGTCCCCGCCGGCGTGGCTTGCACCCGAGACCCGCGTCCGTGGCACTTATTCTGGTTTACGAAACGGCCTCGCCGTTACAAATGAATCTAGAGATTTGTGCTGGCTGTGTAGGTTTGTGCGTCTGGATGCCCCGACCCTTACTTTGGGGGCGGGGGGGGGGGGGGGGGGACTTTCGGATAACGACTTAAAGTGGTAAACAAGCAACCCTGCCCGTGGTGGAAAGAATATTGGTTCAGCACGTACGTTGACGTGTTAACAATTTCTTGAAACACTACGCCTGCTTGGCGGCGCGCAAGAATGCGAGTATTTCTACTGGGCTGACAAGATCTCGAGGCCCACGGCGTCCAGCCATTCCAACTACGTGAAGGCTGTCGACACCAAGGCTATTTGATTTCTTAAGGAGTAATATTATTTATAATAAAGTATTTGGGACAAATAATAACGCAAAGAAACAATTTTCGATGTTATTTTTATTATTTGTACTATGCACCGACACGACTAACTACAAACGTTGCCTAAGTATTTGGTAGAAGCGCGAGAATAGCTCGTAATCGCTGATAGAGTACGGAATTTAGTTCAGGCCTTTATCACCATCTTTTATATCATATTATGGTGATAGTGACACGAAGGTAAGAAACGTGAGATCGCTCTTGGCAGCTAGTAGAAGCGAGTGTCGCCGTGTCTCCCCCTTCTAGCTCGCCATTTCCCCAGTGTTTGACGAAACGGGCAGGCAGGCAGGCATTACTGTTAAACAGATCTTAACATTTTTAAAGATATTAATTGTAGGCTCAGTCTAAATAAGTCTGCGGCATTTTTTAGGTACGAGTGATTACAAGTATTTGCTGAAATGTACTAGATTTTACTAGAACACTTCTGGAATGTTTGGTTCGACTGGCGTCTAAAGCGATAGCTTTAAGCGGGAAACACATGTACGACGAAACCGTCCGATCCGACGTGCGGATTGCCGGAATGACCTTGGGGGCGAGGGTTTTCGTAGCATCGAAGAGCGTTGAAAACCCTCGCCTCCGACCGTCGTATGGCCTGATCGGACGTCGGATCGGATGGTTTCGTCGTACATGTGTTTCGCGCTTTACGGGTGACACTTTGCAGAGATTTCGACGTCACGGGTTGTCTTCGCCGTGCGCGCGAAGGATGTAAAAGCATTTTGTTTCTCCCCTCTTGGCGCAAGGAGAGGCAAGTCGGAACTTCCCGTCGGCCGTGCAGCGCGAAGAAATCGAAGAGGGCAGCCATGTCGCCCCGCAAAGACTGGCGCGACGAAGGGAACATCTTCGTGTCGTCTGCTTGAAAAACTTGTTTTCAAACATTATTCGTGTTATGTGAAATCCTACTTTGTCAGTATCCAGCTGCTACGCTCAATGTTGGATGGTTTCAGAAACTTCCACAGCGCTTACCCGCATCATGGACCACCGAACATTGGTGGAGGTCGTTGGTGGCATCCACGACGCCAACCACGATGCCTATGAGAATTAACCACGTCGCATCTTTGTCCTCTCGTACGTGACGGCGCAAATACACCCGCATTGCTCGAACATTCTAAAGCTATCTATTTCGTTTCTATGCGCATTTTGGGCGAGATATATATTTTTTCCACAATCCCGGACCGGAAATGCGCACGTAGTGTCACTGCATCTTCATGAGTCATAATTTAAGAGTGTTCAAGTTCGGGTATGTGCAAAAAAAATGCATTAAGTTGTGACGTAGAAAACTGACACCTAACATTCCGCGTTCATTGGCTTCGTGTTGTAAAAAACGCCAATCAACCATAGAATTAAATAAGCAAAAATGAACACGCGCCTCCAGTTAGAACACATAAAAGCAAAACTGGTTAAAAAATGAAACGTTTACAATTATCTGTAAATCGAAATTAGAGCGGTGTTTTTGAAGAGGAGGAGGGGAGGGTACAGAGGGGAGCGTATGCCCTTCTCCCCTTCCTTACCCTCCCCTCCTCCTCTCCTGCCATTTAGGTGGAAATGTTCGCTAAATTTCCCACTTAATTTTCCCGCTAAATTTAGCCGGAAAGTGAGCGAAACTTTTCCGGCTAAATTTAGCGGAAAATTTAGCGAAACGTTCCCTGCTAAATATAGCGGGGAAATTTTCCCAGTAAATTTAGCGGGGAATTTTGACTAAAGTTTTTCCGCTCAATGTAGCGGGAAATTTAGAGAAAATTTCCCCCGCTATCTTTTGCGGGTTAAGTTTTCCCGCTAGATTTAGCGAGGAAAGTGACGTCACGTGACCACAACACCAATTCAATTTCCCCGCTAAATTTAGCAGAGAAACTGTGACGTCTCATATTATGCAACGCGCGCGGTTACGCCGACGCCGACGCTATGGTGCCTGGAACGCGTCTCCGACTGGTGTGTTTACCGCGTCCAAAAAAGTGGTCCCTCGATTTCCTCCCGTTGACGTCATACAAGTGTCATGCTGTCGCCGGTCGCGATCCTGGCGGCGTTTCAGCAGTTGTGGTGTATATAACAGACGCCTGTTCTGGTGTAGGTCGCTCTCCACTGTGACAGTCCACGGAAGCTAAAGCAGCCGGATGTTGAGACGCGTGGGACGCCGTGACGACAGCGACACTCGCGTTCGCTCGTGCTTTTCGCCAGCATTTCTACGGCTAACCGCTAGGATCACGACAGGTAACAGCATGACACTCCGGCTTGTGTGACGTCATTTGTTGCCGCTTCGGGACCACTTTTGATGTATGGGCGGGATAGGACGCTAAACACACCAGTCGGAGACGCGATCCAGGCACCATACCGACGCCGAGGCCGCTCAACCCGGAAGCGAGCGCCTAAGCGCTGCTCTCAAAAACACCGCGTGACAGAAACGAATGCCGCCAGCTTTCAAAAGCAAATAGCAATTTGGAAAAAAAAAATAATGGCGCTAAAGTTTCATGGTAGGTCGCCTAAAGCGGGATCCAAGGCAACGCGTTTTTGTGCGCGCGTAGGCCGTGCCGCTCCCGTAAATTGCGTATTTCGTGACGTGGCGTTGATTCCGTGCGCCTTCCGGGAGCACATAAGAAAGTTGGATAATTTTAACTTTTTCTGAAGGCGAAAGAAAACACGCTTTGACCTAGTTGGGTGCTCTTGTCTCCCGGCCAATCGGCGGAGGGCACTAGTTCCGGCTCCCCATTTCTACGCCGTCGGGCACAGATGCTCTCTGCTTGCATGGAAGTATGGCTGCGTCTAGCAACTTTCCCCCTGTTTCCGAGGCGAGGAAGGTGACGTTTGCAGCCGAAAAAAAGGCTGCCTGCTGCGGAAGCGCAGAGGAAAGATGAAGCCGGATTTCAATTGACCGTCACTTCAACTCCAGAGTGCGCTCGTGCATACGTGCGCGTTCGCTCGAAGCCGAACCGTCCTAACCAAACGCGCATGGTTGTGGCTAAGAAAGCGCCCAGGAATCAGCGCGACGTCACGAAATACGCAATTTCCGGGATGCGCACGGCCGTCGCGAGCACAAAAATGTGTTGGTGTGGATCTCGCTTAACCTGCCACTCCACTTTCTTGTTCGGCTGCTGCTTACGGTCGGCGTGACTCGCCTGGTTTCTTGTGCCTGCCATACGTAATCCCAGCGATCGAGAAAAACCTGAATTCCCACAATCATCGTGGACCAGCTTGAGTTGACGCCAACGAGGTAGCGGGTATCAGAACAATAAACTGTTTTCCTGTTCGCCAGGTAAAAGTGACCGCCGCCCCCCCCCCCCCCCTTCTCCTCCCACCGGGCTGCCACCTTGATGTACAATTTTGATCAGGAGGCGCGGGACCTAAAAAAGGATGAGGCTTTTACGCGAGACTGTGCTAAGATTTGTATTGCAATCACTGTAAAAACACGTTAAATTATTTTTTAATACTGTTAGCCCCAGAGATCAGCGTCTAGTTCCGAGAAAAACCCAAAATACAGCAGAGCGGCTGACCGAGGCAGATTCGCGAGTTTTTGTCGTAAAAGCACATTTTGGACTTAGGACAAACGAAACATAACTCATCTCATCTGTATTGTTATTAACCATTAATATGCAATTATATGTGCTCGGTACTTCGTTAAAATATAGATGTAAAACTATAAGGTCATATGTTTGGTGGTCAAAATATGCAACATGGCGGCGGCCGAATGAGGATCACTTTCAGCTGCCAATTTATCGCTCTAAGGCCATCCCTCTACCTCGTTGGCTGATGCTGACTTCGGAGGACAAAAGAAAGGAGTGGCTTACAATTCCATTCTTCACGCTACGTGGAAAAAGGAAGAAATCATCAAAGAAAGAAATTATCCCACAGCAAGAAACCACTAGAAAAGAAAAACATCACGAAGTGATTTCTCTTTTTATATGACGTCACTCGTCTGGACGCAAGAAATGCGAAAGCACGCACTGCGTTAACTGCCCAGAAACCTTTTTTTTTTAAATCTTGTTGTGTGTATCTGACATGTGTCAATGGCAGCTGGCGCCGTGATTTGGTCAATTATCCGTACCGCTGAATAGCATAGCTCTGCGTAAACAAGGGCGAGAGTCTGAACAGGTGCGTCCATTTCACTGTGCCGGCACTGGCAGGCCAAACACACATACGAGATAAATTAAAGCAGCGTAGAGCGCTCGCTTCCCTTCGCAGCTGACACTGTTATGGGCAAAATCAAAAGCAAAGCAGCGCTCCCCGCCAAATATCAACTGGCGAGGCCCTGCGACCGACCTTAAACGAGTCGGCGCAGTGGCGCCATTCGGTGTTTCTCATGTACCTGTAACAAGTAAAAAAAGCAAAAAAAAAAAACAGAAATGAGAAAGGCAGGAAAGTTGCTCTAAACTGAAATGAATCACTAAAGTAATGGCGACGGCCTAGAATGCTGAGAGGGAAAGAAAAGAAGGCTACAAACGGCTGGAAAAGAGGCGAGCGAACACTTTTGTTTCGACATTAGGGCCTAAGCAGCCTGATAGGCCAAAATGGCTATGCAATATTTTCTAGCAAATCAGGCAAGAGTAAATCTGTAGGCATCCGAGCAATTATTAAGAATTATGAGCTAACCTTTCATGACTTTGTCGAGGCTGTTTGCATTGACGATTTGTTTAAGTCTATGTTCAAAAAAAAAAACAAAAAACGTCAACGGTGCTGGTCTGAACGAGATTACTGATGCCAAATATCTGGTGATTTTTGTAGCAACGATCCATTCTGGGCTTCTTTTATTTTTATTTTTCTTTTGTCAAGTACCTACTTTGCCATCACGCCTTAAAGTAGTGTGAATACAAAAAAAAAAAGATAAAACAGGTACATATTCAGTCTGTGAAAAAAGACGTAATTGGAGCTCATAGTGGTTGTGCTGCCTTCAATTCATATTTCGAGAAGAATGGTTGCGTTTTGTTTGGTGAATCTAACATAATAGACCAATCTCACCAGCCAGTCTGACTACGCCACCGCTGCCGCAATGCATCCTGGGAACTTTAGTCTTTCTGCACGTGCGACAAGCTCGCTGGAGCTCTACGCGTGTAGAGCACGGGAAGGCTCGAGCCCTCGCATGCACAGGCGTTTGCTCCTGTGAACTAAAGTTATGGTGGCGACACGCTTGCGCCGAACGCTTAGTGAGATCGCTCTATTGCATTTATCAATATTTAGGACTAGTTCCTATTTGCCACGCCATGTCGTGAGTTTTTCGAGGTCGAACTGAAGTAAAAAAAAAAATAATAACTTTGGTTTGTTACTTGTCTATAACACATAAACGCAAGAACAATTAAAGCTATCCGCGTTGTAAACTTCTTCAAGCGGAATTTCAAAGCGGCCCATCAAACACTAAGGAAATGTTATACACGACCAACCGCAGGCCAATCTTAGAGTGTGCCTGCCCGGTGTAAGACTCATATTTTTTAAAATCAAATATCGAAGCTGGAACGCGTGCAAAATATACCCGCTTGTTTGTGGCAAATAATTATGAATTCTGCTCAAGTATAACGCATATAAAGCCGCAACTAGATGGGAAATTACTTATTATTCGGAGAAACGTTCCTGAAAGAAAGAAATTTGCAAATATATGTTTTGAGAGCCAACGGGTATTAGGAAGAACTATCTGTATACTCATGATTATATCGCATCACGAGTAGATCATCCACTAAAAATAATTAAAAAAAAAAAAAAAACCTAGCTGCAGAACAGGAACAGGTCACTATTTCGGCGGGAACTCGAAAGCGGGTGATCCAGGTGGACAGAAACGCGGAGGCGACAGTCTCGGGAGTGATGTCTGTGATGGGATAAGCCTCCGGCCAGCGCGTGAACCTGTCGATATCGGCTAGGAGGTACCGGTAGCCCTGCGATGGCGGTAGGGGTCCGACGAGGTCCACGTGGATGGTGGCAAAACGGGTGTCCGGGAGTGAAAATTTTGCCAGAGGCTTAATGGCGTGCCGGGACACCTCGCTCTGCTGACAAACAATGCATGCTTGTGCCCACGCGCAGACATCAGCGTCCATGCCAGGCCAGACAAATCGTTCCGCGACTTGATTTCAATTTGCCCCTCCCCCCCCCCCCCCCCTTACAATAATGACTTCGTGGAGAGATACGTACTGTGTAAATACAACGAGAGAAAGGAACACTTACTTGTTTTACACGTTTTTATCGTTGCACTTGTCTCTTCTTTAAGCCTTGCAACACTTTCTAACATATATGAACGACGGAAATGAGAGGTTCAGGGCCAATGAATATAGACAAAAGGGAAGAAAGCAAACAGTAGTATTTTTGTTTGTTGCAAAAATATGACAGAGTGTTTTCACCACGTGGCATTGTCCAGTCTCCTCCGCCCCCCCCCCCCCCCCCCCCCCTTTTCCTCTTCTGTGCGCCACTGGTTTTCGCGATTTGAAAAACGTGTAACGAATAATAAACCTTCCGTGGCATTAAGCGCATAGATGCCATCCATAAGAAAACGCAGCAAATGTAGCTTGCGTGCCAAGAATGCGACTTTCTCTCAGGGGACACCACTTGGTTATGTTTTGCCATTACGCTCTTTAAAAAATAGGCAAATAAATAAAGATATGTTATGGCCATCTCGAAGCCAAACCACATAGATACACGAAATGTTTTCACCTTGGACAGTGCCCGCCATTGTCTGCTTCGGGATTCGGGAAGAAGCTGATGTCTACTAGTCCCCATATTCTCTCTTTGGCGCATTAATCTCACAACCTCGTAAAGTGTAATGCTAATATAATGTCCATTAAAGTACTATATTTAATTATATGTGTTAGGTTCCTATCTTTTATGATGTCACTACGTTGCATCTTTTTATGCATATAGAGCTGCAAGGGAACAAGAGGCTTCGTATTTCATGTATTTCGAATGGGAAATAAAGTTTATTCTTATTATTACAGTAAATAAAACTGTGATTGAAAATCATTTACAATTTTTTTTATGTTGAGCGTCTCTACATAGTTTACGACTGAGCGAAATAAAAAAAAAAGTATTGTCGGTATAGGTTCTAAACGCAGTGTCGTACTTTCATGAAGAGGAGCGGGAACACGTCTACATCCATGAACCAAAACGAAAACATGTTTACCACAAACGCGATATGATAAAACGGCGAAATCTTTATTTTCCGTCAGTAGCAGATGCTTCCTTTGTGCCAGTTGGCTTTAAATTCTTGCAAAGCCCAATAGTTAGGGCGTTGCGACCTTCCCTTACGTCGTGCTAAGCTGAGATTCCTCAAGGCTAGGTAAGCGTCAAAGGTCGGCACAATTCTACCACCTTTATTGATATGCTCCAAGCTGATTGCTCTTTCTATATTGGACCCTACTGTTTGAATTATTGTTTTCGGCTGTATTTTGGACATTCTAAGTTAAACAGCTCTGGTTGTGCCACAACGCGAAACGAAATTTTCAACCATTCGCGAAAAAGAGTCTGCTGCTTAGAATTCCATGGTTCTTGATAGATATTGGGTCAGACACTTAGCAGATACTGTACACTTGAGTACTACATAATGAACGTCTTGCTGAGATATCGGTTCAAGAGTAAATTGATTCGGTACCCTCTCTCTCTCTCTCTCTTCCTTCTGGTCGAGCAGAAAGGGAATATTTTTTAATTATATAAACTTCGTGGCTGAAGTAACCCACGATGGGTACAAAGGCGAAGTTTGGGGGGCCATATCTAGGTCATAGCGGATCGATGGACAAACAGCATGTAGCCGACTTTTTGGATGTCAAAAAACTTCGAACCCAGTCGCGTGTCTAGGCGGAAGCACATATTTGGAAAAAAGGTGGACTGCCTCAAATTTCTAAAATTCGACGCGTAAAAAGATATTCTTCCCTGTATAAAATGTATCTTTATCTTCGTCTTTCCTTCGAATTTCCTTGTCACATCTTCACATTCTTCTTGCAGGCTAAGCGCCTAAGCTGATTCTAGACACCAAGCCGGAACAATAGGGATTATCAGTCACAATGTAAGGAAATGAGCACCGAAACTGGCTGTAGTTTTTGCTTGACTCGTACAACATATCTTTATTTTTTGGTTGGATCACTCTTCGGGCAATTTTGTGACGGGCTTATACGAGTTTCATTTCGAGATTAAACATACTTTGTTCATTCCTATGCTGACCGTACGGTAAAAGGCACGTGCTCGTCGGACATGCGCCTATATATGGAAACTCGATTTCGATCCCGACCATACGCACACGCAGGGAGCAGGGTCAGGTGATGAATGGGAGGCATTTCAATGGTTCGGCAAGCGCGTTGCTCACATCGCTCTGTCAACAAAATAATCAACGGAGATTTTTTTTTTTTTTTTTTTTTAGGGCCAGTGGTTTGGAATTGTTGCTAGTGTATTTTCGTTTCACAGTGGCAGCTGTGTGTGGCCCGTTCCTCCGGTTCCACGGCGGCGTGAGCGTAAACAAATCGTTTTCCCGCTATATTTGGCTCTTAAATTAATGGCATGTAACCTGACGTCACGGGAACTGCAGAGAAATTGAGGTACCCCGCTAACTTTAGCGGAAACGTTTACGTCACGCGACCCACGCACCAAATTAGTTTCCCCGGTAACTTTGGCGAAACAAATGACGTCACGCGCCCAATGTACCAATTTAGTTTCCCCGCTCAATTTGGCGTGAAAACATGTCACGACCTTAAAATCGTTCATTCATCAACAACGTATTGACCGTAAATGAACGAAACGTCGTTTGAATAGCGAGTTTTAGAGTAACGTACGCAACTTTAGCGCACCCTAGCGCTACATTTAGGGCTTGTATTAGCGCAGGCTACGCAAGAGAGTTTTGGAATAGCGTTTCTCCACCGCGACCCTAAAGCCCAAGCACCTCCCGCCTGCCACGCCACCAATATACAGTCAAAATGTTTCTTTCACACGTGAAATGCTGTAACTTGAGAAAAAGAGTTTTTTTTTCGTCCAGAATAACCTTTAAGATTTGTTCAAACATGAAGTTGCGACGCGAGCGGTCAACCGGTCGTGTCCGCTTGCGTCGCCTCGGCAAAAGAGGTCTCGGGTACTGACCTTTGCACACCGTACCTTCGCCGAGAACTCTTTGCGCGTCGCAAGCATGAAGTTGCCGGTGATCGTTGCCCAACTTACTGGTTTTTCCAAACCAACTGCAATGTCGCCCCGTATTAAAATTCGCAGTCGCGAGGATGCCGCCGACGTCGCGCTCACAACGCCGCCAAACCAGCCGCAGCCATGGACCCGGGAGCCGCCATTTTTTAACTGTGCTCGCCTTGGCTTTAGCCAACTTCTCCTCACGAATCCTCTTTGGAGGAGCGAAAAGAGTCTTTGTGTACGCCCGCAATTTGCGAAAAATAGAGTACGTTAAACCAGCGCACGCAAAGCGCAGAACGCGGTTAGCGTTCGGCGCATGCGCAGTGACGACGACGCTATTCTTTGCGTGCGCAAAGCTTTAGCGTGCACCATTCTAAAACTCCCTAATATCAGAACACCGGATGACGCACGATCGGTGCAATATCAATCGATCGGCATTGTCATGTAGTCGAATATGCAGCACATCTGCCGCTGTCTGCATGCATCACGTCGTATGCTCGTCGCGCAATATTTTCTTTTTATTTTGCGCCAAACCATGTTTTAGCGTCCCAATGTATGTTAATGAGCGCAGATCTATAGCCAACAAATGACGACGACTCACATGTCGGTGTAAGCCGTTTATTCGCTTATTGAGGGGTTGTGTAAGATCACCGAGTTGTCTCGAAGAGGTAGAGCGGAGCTTTCGAGGTAATGGCGCTTAGTAAATCATCATCATCTTCAACTTTTGCACCCTTGTAGAAGAGATTTGTACGTAAGTGTTTTAGTGGATCGTTCCACTGACCCCGATCGCGTTACCGGATACTCCTCTGCTCGTTATACGCATGCATCGTATCGTTACCGGGTATTGTTATCGGGGGTTGTCGGTGATATCGGAGCGGTCTACTAAAACTCTCTATAGTCATACCTCTCAGCCGGAAACGCTAAGCTGATTGTGTGGGGCCATCTTCTAGTCTATCTGGATTAGTTTAGGCTGTCGTCACGCGTTATTTTTCTCATAAAGCACAAGGAAAAAAGGCTGAAAGACCTCAGGGTTTGTTAAACATCTAACAACCTTTTTTTGCGGCTAGGTATTTGCGTAGGTATAGCTAAGTATGAATTCCTGGAATATCTAGTGGGCACGGCATTTAAAGATTGGAGGTGGTTCGCTATGCTCTCGTTATGACGAAGCGATGCATTCGCGTGATACATTTTATTTTCATATTTTTATGGCGCGAAATATGCGAAAATTAGCACTTAAAAAATGACCCGTTTTAATGTATGATGCAGTTTTCGCGTTCTCTAATAAAGCAAAGCGTTAAAAACAACAATAAGATAAGGAAATAAGAACCTCGGACAGAAACAAAGTTATCATTTAGAAAAAAAAAGAGGCTGTCGTCGATGTTTTTTTGTGGGATACGATGCTTTCTAGACAGTTGCTGAAATGAACGAACCACGGGAGAAACCCGATAGGGCAAGTAGATACCAGCATGCGAAAAGAATAATAGTCGAGCTTTCTTCAATTTTAGTTTATACTCTGTTCAGCCCAAAGCCGACGGCGCGGTGGCAGCTACGTGTTCGCCGGTCCAATCAACCGCTTCCCTTTCATTGCCTGATCCTCTTCCTGTGCGTAGGTATGGTTGGGGGCGTAATCACGTGGGGAGAAATAGGCGTATGACTGTCATGACGAGCACGTAGCTACCACCTCGCTGTCGGCTTAGGGTTGAACTGAGTATAGACTGACACGCGGCGCGGCTCTGTTTACCAACACGGCCGGAAGGCCGCGCATGCGCAGAATCTACGTGCGCAGAAAGGGCACGTAGCTCCGTGTTTTCGCCACTGTGTTGTGTGGCGTGCGCTCGTATTTGACGTTGTAGAGACGCTTCTAGCTCGATTTGTGCGTCGTATTTCCTGTAAACGTATGTCGTGCGTGGTTACCGACTATTTGAGCTCGCTACCCGAGCCTGTGCGTGGACCGCGTTGCCTTAGACAATCCGTACGCCACAAACAAGGACTGCTGGAGTTCCGACCTGATGTTGCTGACACCGACGTCGTGGGCTCAACGTCGTCATTTATTTAGTTTTTTTTTTTTCGCCAAGCCAGTTAACGGGCGATACGGTGCAGGCGTACAGGTCTCACGAGGCCTACCATTACTTAGAGCCGCTTTCCGCAAACCCGGCGGGATCAGCACAATGAATCAGCAGATTGTGGGTCTGTGGAAGCGTCTTTAGAAATGTATTAAATACACACAGCGTCCTTAAAGTCATCGTATGACATTTTTTGTACCCTCATGACCACAAGACACGATAAGCAGTAACGCTTTTATCCGTTCTGCCGCCGGTCCCCGTCCGCTTGGTAGCACGGGTGTACGGACCAGTGTTGTACACGCGTTATCGAATAAAAGTAACCAAATATGTCACTCTTTACTTAGAAATAAAAGGAACGCTTCACCGTTACCGATATAAAGTAACGCACGTTATTTTTGAAGCAATTTTTATTTATAAATTTACAGTTAAAAACTAAAAATAAGAATTAAGAAGATGACAAATTAAAAAGAAAACTGTTTCCTTCTAATGACTAGACAAACAGGCGGCTAAAAAATGAATCACTTTTCAGGACAATATTATAGACGCCGCACTAACACAACTGTTCTGCAGTCGTATAATGTTCTTGGCTTCAATGACTTCCCTTGATAGTTTGTGGACACTCTTGCCAAACACGGTGCTGTTCTTGAAATGCGCTGAACAATCACAATCGCGAAAGTGAATTCCCAAGTGGCCAGAGTGGACGTTGACGATGTTGTTATGTGCAGGAAGGTGGTCATTAAGACACTGCCCAGTTGGTCCTACGTATTGTCTTCCACAGGAAAGAAAGAATGAATAAATAACTTCCTCACCTCAAGGCACAAAGTTCGTTCTACGCTTCTTGGAGCAGCTGGTTGCTTGATTTGAAGGTGGGGTCACGTTTTTGCAGAGGCTAGAAAGTTTGTTTGGAGCTGAAAATACGACGTCAACATTCACTCTGTTCCTTTTTTTTTTTTTAAGGTCGTGAGAGAAATTGTGGATATACAGGACGATGACTGGTCTCCTCGTCCTGTCGCGGATTGTTTGCTTGACACAGCCTCGTTGCTTCACTTCTTTGAAGAGTTATTCTACCACTGACACCAATAAGGAAACAGGGTACCCAGCGGAACTTAAATCTTGCAATTTGCCCAGTCGAAGCTCTTTTGCATTGAATGGGAGCATGATTTTGTGATTGAACTCTTGAACATGACCGCGCTTTAAAGGGGTACTCCAGCGATTTCTTCATGGTCCCCGATTTGCTTGAAATGTCGCTAAACTCGCCAAACAACATCGCTAAGATAGTATCCCAAATATTAGGTCAAAATAATTTTTTTTCATAAAGTTATTGAATTTACAATTTTGGTCCTCATCGTGTTTTTCAAACTGAAAGTATCTACTGGCAACAACGAAAAAATGACGTCAGTGGAAGGCAGGGGTTCACTCTTTGGACTGTAGAGTTCGTTCCCAACTGATTGGAAGCAGTTTCATGGTGTCAAATGACTGCTTCGAAAGCTCGCTTCAGTACCTGCGCTCCAGCGCGGAACACATGATCGGTATATTCTATTTTTTAGACTGCTTGCTCGACTGGCAAGCCTGCCCGCCACTCACGTCACGGCACTGAAAAGTGCGGGTATATTTGAATGTTGGCTTTTGCATCATTTTCATCTGCCGATTTCACAATAACTATTATGAATTTCGAGATACTAAATAGCATACTGGAAAGGGTAAAGGCCGAGGAGTGAGAAAATATAGTTAGTTGAGAACTTGAGATAGCTCAAAAAATCGCCGGAGTACCCCTTTAACGAGTTTTAAAGTTCTCGTATTTTTTTGTGAAAATAACCTTAAAATTAAAGCAGAAGTAGAAGCAGAAGTTCATCACGCAGTACAGAGTTGTCAGTGCGCGTTGTGTGATTGTTATGTTGCTGTGTGTTTGGAAACTTGAGCGACAGTTTTTCGAGTGCACTCTAACGTGGACCACCATGAAGAACCAACTCGTCCATTCTGAAGTTTTAACACGGTTTTATCTTTAGTACGTCTATAGTAACCTTTTCACCATCTTCCTTTACAACAAAGCGTCTTTGTCCGCGGATCGTCATTTTGCATCTATTAAGCACCAATATATGGGTACTGAACCCGATTACATATGTTACCTTCCAATGTCTGGACCCGGCTCGGGGGCTTCGCCTCGTCTCTAAGCCATGAGAAAATAATTTGTAAGATTCTCCAGAGCGAATGGTATAGACAGGCAAGGAATTACCGGAATTGCTTTTCATACAAGTGCGGGGCAACGTGAATGTACCCCTTAGTAGACGAAGATGGCGAGAAATTGCACTCTTATTAGATTAAACTACAGAACATCTGTGGAGACTCGTGTTATGGCACCTTCGTATCAACGCCTCTAAAAATAGAGAGCGTTGTGCAACCCAGTAGAAAACAATAGATGACGCCGTTGTGCAAGATTTTGTGCAGCACGTCCTTAGCATTTAGCCAAAATTTGGAGGGGAACATCAGAAATCGGCGCCGGAGATACATCCTGTTGTGAGACAAGTGTACAGGCAAGCTGCTCCACAAGCTGAGATAGATCGTTGCACTTCTGAAGGAGGGACTACTCGTTCGACATAATCCATCTGCCGCCCCTCTACCTCTAAAGCGAGTAGAGAAGTGCCTAAAACAACATTCCCTAAATCTTATGCTTGCTGAGAAAGATAAAAAGAACTTCCCAACCGTGGCAGTACGACGTCATCTATAGAACAGAAATCATCTACGTAGATGCAGATAGAGGATCCTTATGAATCTTGGTTCTCTGACTCATGGAGGTACCCCATCCCGTATGCTGGCTTTATAATAATAATGATAATAATAATAGTAATAATATTAATAGTCTTTATTTTTGGGTGCCCAATAACAACCACGTTGGTATTCTCGTTGGTGCACCAACACAAACAAACAAAATCAGCAATCAGATACATATGCTCTAAGAACACTTACTAAAAAGATAAAACATCTAACACAAACATAATGCTAAGGGGTTAGAATAATATCATACAAATTGTGACGGTACATAGAAATTGATGCAGTTATGTGAAGGTTAAGGTGGGGTGGAGCGACGGTATTATATAATGACTGAATCCGAGAGAGAGGTGAGGCATTACATGGCGAGCGAACTTCACAACAAACAACGTGTCTGGTTACTCGGAAAGGAATATGGAAGTTCAATTTCGCAAGGAGTTGCGCCGAATCAACTACGCCATTTGCAACCTGGTGCCCGAGAGAAAAAAAAACCCACTCGTCTCATTCAACGCTGCGCATTGAAAACTCATCAGTAGAGGCATAGTGCTCGTCATGTGTTAAGAGCTGAATTAGAAAATCACACTCACATTCAGTGCGAAAGAGCTTCGACGGGCTAATTGCGAGGCTGAAGTCCTCAGGGTACCCTGTTACCTTGTTGGTGTGAGAAGTAGAACAACGCTTCAAAGAAGTGAAGCAAGGAGGCTGTGCCAAGCAAACACAGAGCGACAGGAGAAGAAGACCAGTCATCCTCCCGTAAATCCACAATTTTTGTCACGGCCTTGAGAAAAGAGCGAACAGAATAAATGTTGACGTAGTGTTTTCAGCTCCAAACAAACATTTTAGCCTCTGCAAAAAGGAGAAATGTAGTGAATTACAGTTACAAATTACCGAGCCTCAAATGTAATGAATTACCGTTACAAATTATGTTGCTGAAAAGTAACGGATTACTTCTCTCGTTACTTTACAAATTACTTTCCCGTTACTTTTTTCGTGCAGTTATCCAGCAAACAATAGAAAAAATTTTAATATTTTTTAAAAATGTTCTACAACACTACTTTTCATTTCTCATACGCTGTATATTGGTAGGCCTTCTAAAAATAAAATATTGTATTTTAAACAAAGAGTGTAGGTGCTCTCCATTCACCTGTAAGGTGACAAAGCACCGAAAGCTGCAACCACACCCGCTATCCCGCTAGCTTATGGCCTCCTGAAATGATTCCTGGAATTGTGCAGACAAAGCTAGCGGTGTGCATGTTCAGTAGTAGCGTCTTCCTCCGCTACGAGATTCGGAGCTAAGAAAGCGATCTACGAAAGCTCCCTTTTGACGCGGCTGTTTCGCCTGTAATTCACAAGAAAATAAAACACTTGGTTCTAACGTTACAATGTATAGCCAATGCAGAATGCAGTTTTCCCAGCTTACCTTGATGTGTTTACGTAGATTAGAGTCGTTGTTCGTGCTTATGACAATGTGTTTTTAGCAAGCAAAATATCCACTGAAACTGTAGGTTTTCGCACTCCTGAATACCCCGAGATTTTAACACCTCATTAAGATATGTCCATGGAGACAACGGACACTCCATGACCAAAAACTCTACCAGTCAGAGAAAAGTGGCGGTTAGGGGTTATTGATCGCTCATCGGTTCTCACTTTCCTACCAATATTCGTGGAGGCCAGGGGAGGGGAGGGCATAGAAGCCGAGAGAAGCGGCGGTCATTGGTCTCACAAAACAAGATAGGATCACACCACTTTGACGTGATCTCTCTCTCTCTCTCTTTCAGCACTCCTTAAATGGCCTAAACCCCCCTCCCTCTTGTTGACAGTTAACTGTAAAGTGAGGAGTGGACTCGACCACCATGCCCAGACAAGTGAACCAAAAGAAGTATCATACGTACCCTCGAAGACGATGCCGTCAGCCTCGCGCCGGGCGCTTTTCAGCCGTGCCTCAAGAGTGTGCTAGAATAAAGTGGCGCACATCAATGACAAAGAGAATTCGACCCCCTCGCGCGAGGCTACATCACCTGTTACGCGAGTTGTTAACCAGCGAATGGAGGGTGTACGGACCCGCGTTTGATGTCTGTGCAGGTGGCGGGAGACGTCGTAGAAGTTGGAAAGGGTGAAACGGTGTAAAAGACAAAAAACAAATAAACAGGAAGAGCTTTCTCCTGCACGGGAGAAGAAAAAAAAAATACGATGGAAGGCGACGGAGAGATTACTCGGCGTTGTCTTACTTGATCTTTGTCTTTCGCATTACAGCGGAGCTGTTAAGGGCTAGTTTCCCCAGTTCCGTGTCCGTGGACAAATAAATCTCGACACAACCCTCTGGACAGCTACCGCCGCCTATGAGCGACGGCGGCAACCAGACAACTGGCTTGCCGGCTTTCTGGTTGCCGCCGTCGTTCATAGATGGCGGAACATAGTACAGCTCCGCTGCTCTTCCTTCTTCACCAGAGTGGAAAAGCTGAAAGTTTTATTTGCACATGCTTTGCCCGTTTTTTAGTGCTTCCAGTGACCGGTCATACAAAAAATCGTGTTTTTATCTTCGGCTATTCTCCCCGTCCTGATGTTTTTTTTTATTTTGTTGAACTTGCTCTCTTTATGCAGCTGAATGTTCTGCTCGTACTGCTTCAGTTACTGTATTATGCTCATATTTTAAAGCGCAGCTCTTAGGCGCCCGTTTCCGGCTTGAGCGGCGTCGGCGTCGGCGTAACCGCAAGGTCACGTGACCCTCCCCAAGGTCAAGTGACCCCCCCAAGTCGCGTGACCCCCAGGTCACGTGACCACCCAGGTCACGTGACCCCCCAGGTCACGTGGCCCCTGGTCACGTGACCCTCCCCCCCGAGGTCACGTGACCCCCCCCCTCCGCGCCTTTCCCCCCTCCTCAAGAGCTGCGCTCTAATTCGGCGTTACAGGGAGTTGTAAACGGCTTTAATTTTTTTTTTAAATAAACAGTAATTAATGTAATCCGCTACGAGTATTTTGTAACAAAATTAGATTACAAATTACTTCCGAAAAACGTAACGTGGCAATTACAAGTTTACTTGAAAAAGTAACGGATTCCAAGTAATCCCTCGCTTGTAACGGATTAGTTCTGAAGTGTGCCACGCCTTCAAGTCGAGCAATGTGCTGCTCCGAGTAGCATTGAACGAACTTTGTGCCATCCGGTGAGGTAGTTGTTTATTCATTCCTTCTTTCCCTTGGAAGAAAATATGTAGGACAAACTTGGCAGTGTCTTAATGACCGTCTTCGTGCACATAACAACCACATCGTCAACGCAAACAATGGCCACTTAGGAATTCACTTTTGCGATTGTGCTTGTTCAGCGCATTTCAACAACAGCACCGTGTTAGGCAAAAGGGTCGTGTATTTATGTACAGGGTGTCACAAAAGAAAACTTACACGGTCTTTTTTACCGCAAAAATAAACTAGGCATCGCCGAACGCTCATTCTCCGCCCAAAGGTAGCGCTAGAGGTCACAACCAGATGCCAAAGTTTCAGCCCGATCCGATAACTTAATCTAAAGTTATAACTGATTTTCTGAAAATTTCAATGGGAAAATGGCGGCCGACGGAGTTTTCGAACACATGGGGCTCTATCGCACCAGAAACCGAAACCGGGCAAAAATGGGCTCCATTTTCCCATTGAAAGTTTCAGACAATCACTTATAACTTTTGATTAAGTTATCGAATTGGGCTGAAACTTTGGCATCTGGTTGTGACCTCTAGCTCTACCTTTGGGCGGAGAATGAACGTTCGGTGATGCCTAGTTTATTTTTGCGGTAAAAAACACCGTGTAAATGTTATTTTGTACACCATGTATATAAAAAGCCCTGCAGCGTCGACCATCTTGATTCTTCGCTCTTGTAAGCTTCTTCTTCGAGAACTCGCTACTTGAGTCCAAATCGAGATTCGCACGAAGCTAATAACAGCCTGTAAAAAATAATATTATATGAAAGTGTCCATGTGTTCTCTCGATTTGTAATAGATATGAATATCTTATAGTAAAACTTAAATGCGTATTTTATTTCCGGTATTTGAGGAAAATGTTCCTGGTGTTAATCGGGTGTATTATTGTTTTTCTTGATCCTCACTATTCTCGACAGACTTGTACGTAATCCGTTACAAGTAAAAAAAAAATACTTGTAATCACGTACATTTATTAGTAATTTTGTAAGTGAATGATTACATATTTTAGAACGTAATTCTAAAGCAAATTTCTGACTTCCTTACGTAAGGGAATCTGTGTAATTCGCAACGTTTTTGTTTTCATTCGCGAAGGAAAAAGCAGGACTTTTAAATATAAACAAAAGTAAAATCGTTAAAAAAAAAACTTGTGTGTGTGTGTGTGTGGGGGGGGGGGGGGGGATTGCACTGTCACCTGCACCCACAAAACGCCAGGCCTGCAATTCTTCAGGTGTTCAAAGCCCTACTTCACGTCACTTCGAACATGGACTCGAATATTTTTTTTCGTGGATTGCGTGTTCGCAGTTTTTCCCTCGACAACTTGTTCGCCCACAAAAAAAAAGGGAAGCATGCTGATTCAAAGAACCGGACTCTCCGTGCAAACAAAATTAAGCCAAATGCTGGGATTTAAATGCTTTCTTGCAATGCTAAATAAAAAATAAGTAACGGTCAAAGTGCACTGGGAGCTTGTGGATGTGCCTGTGCGCGCCTTTTGTTTTTGTCCCTTCAACTCTCTCTCTCTGCTTCCTTCTTTAGGAAGGAGAAAGAAAAGCTGTCTTATTTGTATCAACTTCAGGGAGGAAGATAACTCATACTGGAGACATAATTTGGGGAAATCTGTACTAGTTATTTTTCGCTATATAACACAATCGTCTGCAAACAACCTGATTGTTGATGCTAAGGTGGATGGAAAAGTTTTGATATGAATGAGAAACAAGAGGGGACCAATTATGCTACTCTGAAGAACGCCTAATGTCACGGGAAGTTTTGAGGAAAGTGTATCGTTTAACCTTACTGATTGGGTTCTACCATGCAAAAATGCTGCAGTCCATTCTACGATAGATGAATCTATTTGAAGATGGGACAATTTTAATAGTAGGTGACACTGGGGAACTGTATCAAATGCCTTTGCAAAGTCGATGAAGATAACATCAGTCTCGGTGCCAGCATCAGCGTTAAAGTGCAAGTAGGTGATGAACTGAAATAACTGAGTATTACATGAGCGGTTTTGTCTGAAGCGGTGCTGATTCGAAAAAAAGGAAGTCATTGCCGTCGAGGTGGAGACCTGATAGCTGTAACAGTGACGTGTTCCATTATCTTGCACGAAACGCTAGGGAGGGAGATAGGCCGATAATTGGAAGGGTTGGACTTTATGCCAGATTTGAAGATTGGTTTGACGATAGCAAAACACCCGTCAGTTGGAACATTGTCAATATCATGACTTTGCTGAAATAACAGAAATAAAAGAACAGAGGCAGAGTGGTTTAACATTTTAGTACTTTTGAAGATATGGCATCATCGCCAGCTAAGCAGTGAGACGGGAGTTTATCAATAAGTTTGGCGATACCTTTACTCGTGAATGAATTGAGAGACATGAGGGCAGATTGAAACTTCGGTGGCGAAGGAAGCGGGAATGATTCTTGAGTGAATACCGTCGAGAAAAAGCGATTCAACATATGGCCTACATCGCTATCGGACAGGCAGTCTCCCTCTTGGTTTGTGAACAACAAGTTACTTCGATTTTCACTAGGATTTAAGATTTTCCAGAAATTACGAGGATCGGTTCTTAATACATGTGTCAGTTTGTCTCCGAAAAACACTTTATTTCTTTTTTAAATTTATTGTTTATATTTTCTCTCAAACACTATGTGCGAGCCAGTCATCGTCTCTGTTAATTCTTTTTGCTTCTGGAACAACCTCTTTTTGTTCCACAAACGTTTTAGGGAATTTATGAACCAGGGTGAGAGATAGTTGGATGCGATATTGATTTTAGGAATGTTGGTTGACACCAAATTCTGAATTTCTTGTTTAAATACAGTCCAATTTTCTTCGACGGAGCGATCTTGATAATGGGCCAATAATTATTCCACGATACATTTAGCGAGATATTCATAGCTTCCCTCTTTGCCCGAGTATAGTTAAATATTGTCTTAAAATGGTTTGCTCGGTTTCCAGAGGTAACGGTAGTTTCAACATGAATAATCGCATGATCACTGATGAAATCTAAGATATTTATTGTGCTTTGTGTTATTAACACAAAAATTGGTCCAAAAGCGCATTGCCTCACGGTAGGAGTGGTTACTAGTCGGTGCAGCCCGAACAGTTAGACAAAGCAAAAAAAAAAAAAATCATTGCTGTGACCCGGATTTGCACACTGAAGTGAGAGACTAAGCGTCGCCATGTCTACACCTGGAAAATTGAAGTCGGCTGCTAATATTATGTCGTCGTTTTGGTAGGCTTTCGTTAAGTGCCTCAGACAACTATACATGGCATCATGAAATTTTCTAGGGTTTGTGTTTTGCAGACGATAACATGCGCCGATTAAAACTTTACGAAAACCCAGCTGCACTCGTATCCACAACGTTTCAAGAAACGTGTCATAAGTTATTAACGTATACTTTAAAGTAGCTTAAACCGCAATGAGTACACCACCGCCCCTTGCATTTGGGAGGTCTTTACAATATAAGTTGTTTGATTAGTTCAGGGTCAACTCTTTGTTGTCTATGCTTGACGTCAACCAAGTTTTAGTTCCAAAGGCAATGTCAAGTTTGCAAGAGGCGGAAATACTCAAATGCATCTTGCTTTGAAAGTAAAATACGAAAAGTTACAACAAAAAACGACAATTTCGTATCAACGGAACATTGAGGTACATTCCGGTTTCGTCAGTCGTCAGCAGGGACAACGTCAGGTGGTCCTTGAACAAATGCGACAGTTTCGGTAGTATAGTTAAACACATACGTCTCATTGCCGACATGCAATTTATAGAACGAAAGTTTGTACCTAATATGGTGATCCCTAAACCGGGCGGCAAAATCCAGCAACTTTTTTTCTTTCGAAACGTACTCTTGGCGAAAAAGCCTCCGAAACCTATACCCTCGGCGTCTCGTTTCTTTTAAATCTGGCAGCGTTTCGGAGATTGTTATTTTTGGCTTTGAAGCTGAGGAAGCGGACAGTTATTAGACGGTTAGAACCCAGACGTTTAGGCCCCAGTCAATGGGCTCTTTCTATTGCGCCAAGATTAGGCGTCAGTTTTGTTTTGATAAAGTTAGATACCATTTCCTCTGTGTCACTCCAGGTTTCGTGTTCACGTTCCGTCAAACCGCCAAAGATAAGATTATTTTGGTGCATCTGCCCATTCATTTCATCCAAAGAGTTCCTTATCCCAGAAAGTTGCTCCTGCGCACTCGAAGATTCCCGCTCCACAATACCAAGTGTTTCGGTGACGTTAGCCAGGTTCCTCTTTATTTGGCCGATTTCAGCAATGACTTCCAAGCTGGACACACGAGTGCCCAGGCCTGCAATACCTTTGTTGATTTCGTTCAATTTGGACACGTTTTCCCTCTGGTTTCGATTGCTACTTGCTTTCAGACTATCGATTGCAGTTTATCTATTCTTTTGAGCGCTAGTGGGATCTGGGTTTAGGTCAACGTCAGCTGCTGAAGAAAGTAGTAGAAAAAGTACAGCTAGTACAGGCGCAGTTTGAAATGATTGAATGCACCCAAACCAAAAATGTTGAACTGTTTTGGTGATGACTGGAGAGTCTCTCTTTTCGAGCAGGGCGAGAACCTTCCGACTCGTATTCGATAGATCACAACGTCGACACCCATTTATACAATCGGATGGAATTCGCAGCCAAAGCAATTCAAAAGATACGGCAAGAACTAAGGAATTATTTTAGTGTACACACCTGTGAAAAATTCGCGACACGTTTAGTGCACTGGCAAAGCTTGGCTGCAAATCCCAAGGCGGCTGTCCTGCCAATCCTTTTTCTTGCCTTCTGACGAGGTCACGTGGTGGTGACGTTGCTACAGCTGACGAGATTACGGTAGAGATCGTTGTTCCAATCTCTGATGACAACGCTTGGGATCGTGGCGGCATGTGACAAAAAAAAATGTTGCCCGGCTGCCATCACGTGATGCTCGCTCAAGGGTGGGCGATGCTTCTGTGAAAGATTCTCGACACGTTTAGTGCACTACAGGCACGTAGCCAGAATTTTTTTTTTTTGAGGGGGAGGGGGTAGAGGAGGTCCCAGCAAAATGGAAGATTTCGGGGGGGGAGGGGGGCCCGGGCCCCAATCCCTCTCCCCCCCTCCCCCCCCCCCCCCCCCGGATACGTGCCTGGTGCACTAGCAAAGTTTGGCTGCAAGTTACAAAATATGAGTATAGTGGACAACAATCATGGTCTCCATAACACTGGCGTTTTGTTTGTTACCCTAAAACAGTGAAGCTTAAAGTAGCGCCGTGAAAATAACGGATTACTTTTTGAAGTAACATATACTTACTTTTCATGGATGATTAATTGTAACTGTAATTTGTTACAATTTACTATGTGCAATTGTAAATGTAATTCCTTGCTTTTTTAGTAACGAGTATCAGGCTGTCTTCAGTCTTCGCTGTTAGAAAATCTATTTTGAAATTTATTTATTCATTTAATAGTCGGCTTCCATCAATCAATATAAACGCCAAAGCTGAAAGCAGGCAACGCTGTAAAAACAAAATTGATCAAACAATGCAATACATATATCAAACAATGCAACTATACTTGACTAAGAAGTGCTCAAATAGCGCTTTGACAGAAAGTGGTAGTGATTCTGTAATGTTTAAACTTTCAGGAAGTTTGTTCTATTCAGGTATCGTGTTTGAAAAAAAAAAAAAAAACGTGCAACTTAATGGTTTAACGAGATTTAGGTTGCGTTTGTTCCTTGTAGGCCTGACTTTGTTAAATACCGAGGAATAGTTCAAGCAGTCACAAATTGCAACAAATATATTAAAAAGAAACCTTAGACGATTTAATAGACGCCGTGTCGTTTGATCATGCAGTACTGACGACGCATAAAATTCAGAAATTGATGACATAAATTTGTAGCAGTGTTACGCTAGCCGCCATATTTTGTTTTACATCCCCGAGAACATTGGAAGAAGAATTGGTGGGGATCCCATTCAACATAAGCATAGTCTAACATGAGTCTAAGTATACTTCTACAAGCCGTTAACTTTGTCTATGTCGTACAGTCATGAAAGTTACGTCTTAAAAACCAGCTTCCGTAAAGCTTCCTGAGCGATAAATTTCACGTGGGCGTTCCAGATCAAATAATATGTAACTAAAACACCAAGACATTGAAATTGTTTAACAAACAAGTTGATTAGTATTAATACAGTATCTAAAAGACAGCGGTGTACACTATTGGTTTAAAGTCATTTGAACCCACTTCTTGCAATTCAATGCCATATTCTATTTTAGACACTGTGAGGGAATTTAGGTTAGAGTGATCCGTCTCTCTCTCTCATCAGAAAGTTGGCTTACACATGATAATAATATACAATCATAGACAAAAAACCGACATTGCGCAAATAGATTTTCTATCTTCGAATCATTGATAAAGATTAAAAGCGGCCCCAGAACAGATTCTTGGGGGGCACGCCGGCGAATACAGATGACTCAGGGGAAAATTACAATTGACAGTCACAAACTGCCGGCAATTAGTAAGATAGGAATCAAGTCATCCTAGTATTAAAGCTTGGGTTTGGGCTAGTTGGTCCATTACTGAATAAAAGGTTAAAAAGCGCGAACAAACAAGGATAATAAATAAACACAGCCTGTAGTCTGTGATTCTTTATTGTCCTCGTTTCTTCGCGCTTTTTAACCCTTTTTTCGTCCTAGTATTTTTACGTTGCTGACAAAACAGCTCAATTTATGTAACAAACTTTTTACGAGAATAGGGATCATGAGCTCTAGTAAAATGTAAAAATACTACATTAGCCTTACCGCCCGTATTGATTTCGGGCACGAATTTGTGTACCACGTAATCTAATTGTGTTACAGTATATGCTCCTCGTCCTAAACCTCGCTGCTCTTTCTGAAAATTGATAACGGTTTTATTTTCAATCAGGCTTTGATATGAAGCACATGCAACTAGGTTTCATTTCGAAAATTTGTACTGAATTTATATTCCAAACCGCCCTCTAAAGACAGTTGGCGTATATTTTGCAGCAAAATGGGAAATGCAACGTCCGTTGATAGCAGTGGAAAGAAACACCAGCTGAGGGAGAAAACTATTCGGGATATCTACATGGAATCCAAGAAAGACCAGAGCACCCTGGGCATCAAGGCGCTCGACTTACGGAAAATGTCATTCAGTACAAAATCCAATGCCTGCCAGCAGCTTATCTACGTAGGCGAAGGGACTGGAGAATCCACGCGTCAAGAACTGCTACCTTTCGAGCAGCCTCGCAGCGAGACCGTGGCTACAGACACCTCCCAAGAAATGGCGGAGAACGCCAAGGAGAACTTAGAACAGTCACAGGTGGCGAAGGAGGAACGGAGCAACGATAGCGACGTTTCGGGACTCGCCGAGATGTACGGCAAATATGGCCGCGTCTACTCTTTCTTCGTCCTGCACTGGACTGAGGACCTCACAGCTGCACTTCGAAATGTGGCCAACTTGCTGACCGACAATGGGGAGTGCTTGCTGGTGCTCCCTGCTCGCCGAATTGTGGAAGTGGGTCGATGGAACCACTTCAGAGGAGTGAGTTTTTCAGGTCACCCAGTTTTTTTATTGTGACGTTTGGGTTGCACCAATAATGAAGCATAATTCACAAACAAATGGACAGACAGACCCCCACTTTTGTCGACACGCGTGGCTTCACAAAATCTTTAATGAAGCCGGTCTGAGTCATTATAGCTGCCCTGTTTACATGAAAAGCGCCAATATATTCTACAAAAGGTGACTGATAAGCCGAAAACTGTAATTTTATCAAGTAAATCAGGACATGGAAGACAAGCAGGGTTATTTAGTTTCGACACGTTACAATCGTAAAAATCCTAAATTATTTTAAACAAAATTTTGAGTCGATGATTTGGTTATTTAAAAAAAAATATTTTTGATGACCCTCATTTAGTTTTTGTTTGAAGTCCTTACACAAAATGCAAGATAACTGCATATTTAAAAAAAAAGAACAATTTTAAGCAACCAATTTAACACAGTCACTCTTGCACCACCAATTTTACCAACACAGCATGATATTCATTTTTTAAGGAACTCGCAAGATTGTCGAATTTCCTAGTGAAACAACTGGCAAACAATTATGCACTTTTCTAACGTTGAGCACCTAGACAAGAAATGTCGAGGAACTTGGTTCTAGACTCATGCTTGACGATAAACGTTTTGGATAATACAGCTGTAGTCTGCGGGTCCCAAACGCGTTCGAAATCCAAGAAGACAGAAATGTCTGCACACAATTGTCTATAATTAGAGCAGCCTATATGCTGCCGTATCCGTAGTATTGGCAGCGATAGTGGTGCTACGTACCTTTATTTGTCGGTGAGAGAAGGTTCACGTATGTCGGCTGTCTCTGCTACGAGAAGCCGGGAGGCGTTGATTCCTATATGCGTCGAATATTGAAGATAACTTACATCTTGTTCTGTGCTTTGTCGTTCGTTGAAAACAGAATTTATTTGATGTAGTTCGCATTCAGCTCCTTAAACATCGCGAAATCGGTAAAGTTACATGTTTAATATTCTCGCTAGGCAGTATAACCCAATACCAAAAGATCTCACAAAACAAAAGCGGTAAGATAGAGGACAGTCCTGTGTATCGAGAGCGACTGTATTACAGCTTTTATTACTTACATATAATAAGTCATATTTTTCTTCAGGCCATTAAGCGGTTCATCCCCTCAACCGAGGATGTCGAAGACAAGTCGGAACTTAAATCTTACATGCTGGGCGTCCTTGAGGGTGCCAGACTCCAGCCACGCACCATCCAAGTACTGACCAACGAGCAAAGTTGTCTTGATGTGGATGAATTCATACGTAAGATTTTGATATAATTCTGGAGTGGCTTATCCTCTCGTGGTCCATAGGAGGACGGAGAAGGGCCCATGACCGCAGATGTACTTCTTTGGTATACCTAAAGTGCCAACTTTCTATACTTTAGCATCTCCACAATATGTCCCCGTTTATCAGATGTATTCTTATATATGCTCTTTAGTTCAAAAGGGCGGCTCTCGGCATATACCGCGATGACTGTGCTGTCGAATGATTTCTTTGCTTTTATTGAGTCACTGTTAAAAGGCCGACTGTAGACGCCTAAGGGATATGCCTCTCACTAATCTCTTACTCTTTCGCAAGTGGCTTTCCGAGCATGCGTACTTATATGAAAACCTTTTTATACCAAAACCCAAGGGGCTTTTTTTTTCTATTTCAAACAGGAAATTCGGTAGAGCAGAGAAGCCGCAGAAAATATTTTGATTTTTTTTCGCAACAAGCGAATACTTCCCTCCACGATTAAGTCGATTGAGGTCAAATAGCTTTAGTATGTGGTTCCAAGAGTTAATAAACTCTAGGTGGAAAACATCTCACTCTAAATCTTTAGATGCGCGCTTGAAGCATATTCTAAAGTAATGCCAGTTGCGCCAGCAAAGCGAAAGAGCTGTAAAAAACACGTTTAGCTTTTTTTTTTTCTTGTAATATCCAAAGCCATTAACATTTTTACCTAAACATTGTGTACTAATTTTCGGTGCTCGTGTGAAGCTAGCACTCTGTTTTTGCAAATGTCACATATGGATATTTTACTTTAAGTGCGATGTGTGACTCTCATTTGCTGAGTAAGAGAACAGCTCTTTTATTTTTGCTTTTCAGAAATGATGCTCTCAGTAGATTCCATTCAACCTTTGCTGCCCGAGGAAGCAAAGGCGGAATTCAAGACTGATGTTGAGGAGGTTATGCGCACTTTCTGGACAGAAGAACTGGCTGGACACCCTCAGTTTCTCTTGGACATATTCGTGGTTCACGCCATCAAAATTTGAAAACAATAAATTCCAAAACGATGTTTATTTTATTTCTGAATTTAATTGGTGCTCAATAGCTTAAACAACGTAAAACATGTAGCAATTTGTTTCTAGAAAATCTAGTTTTTGGACTTAAAGTCTCTGGCAGGTCTGACTTAAAATAGAGAGCTTTGTGTGTTGATACTAATGCCTCAGAGACAAGTTTTAAAAACTAATCGACAATCAGGAGATCACTCCATGCACCAATTTGCTTCTTAAAAAGCTGATCTAGCTGATGTGTGGTCTTCAATAAGTGCGTTACATACAGCTGTGAAATCATCAGGAATTACAGTTGAGACCGATATAAAGAAGCTAGTGGAATTCCAAATGCAAAAGAGTCCACAGTCGGCATATGTAAATTTTGCTTGAATAGGGTTTCATTTGTTCAGCAGTTGATTTATAACGTTGTTGTACGGAACTGAGTTCGGAGTAAACACGTTCTTAAAACGCGTTCCTTTCAGGAGGAACGGAGGAACGCCGCCATTCCTTCTAGGGTCAATGGAGCTGTAACGGGAACTCGCTGCGTTTTCGATAAGAGGGCAATAGGAACGGCGTTTCTTTGTTATTTTAAAACACATGATATATTTCTGTGTAAGTTTTATGGAATAATGTAACGCTCCGGTGTGATGAGAAAGTGTCACACGCACGCGAAGAAAAAAGACGCACGGCCTGTAGCAGGGTGTGCTCAGACCAGGACGGTCAGAATGGTGTCACGCCTTTCTTTATGTTTTAACACATTTTTTGCGTGTTATAGAAATGTTTTTGCACAACGGTAAAAACCTTAATTTTACAAGAAAGATTCTTGTATTTGTGAGAAGAAATCTCACCTAAGTTGAGGTTGAAAACAGGCCTTTCCCAATTTCGCGTTGACGCGAATTTGAAGGCACCTGGTATAAAGAATAGAATTGTCCACTTTATCAAACCTTTTATGCAGAACGCATACAAACTTTACTACCAGAATTAATCAAATTTGTTTTATCTTATTATGTACTTAGAGAGAAATAAAAAGGCGACATCGGCTTTTTGAGCAACGCTTTCGTAATAAGGCATTTTTCGTAAGGCATTTTTCGACGAACTTTTAGGACACTTAAGACTAAACCTTTAAACTGAATTTTGTTTCTACCGAGTATACAGTTTCTTTAAAATTTCGTAAAAAAACAATACTCTACGACATTAAATATGCTTTTCAATGCTCCCGAAATTTTCAAAATTAAAAAAAAAAAAATTGAAAATAAAGCATCAATTTCAAGCTTCCCAAAGAAGCACAAAAAATCGGCGCGACAACGGGCCGGCGCCGGGAGAGTTTTTCGGGCCAGGGTGGGGTGCCAGTGTCGATCCAATTCTGATTTTTCTACACCGCACCGAACCCGGCCCGACACCAGCGCCGAACCCGGCCCGACACCAGCGCCGATTCCAGGCCGACAGCGGCTCCCAGCTTCGACCCAAAAACGGTTTAAACAAATTATACGGCTACGGGCCAGCACTGGTTGCTCATTCCGGCCGACAGTGGCTTCAATGTCTGGCCCAACAATCGCTGAAACGAATTATCCGGCAAAAGGCCGGCACCGGCTGACGATTTCGGGCTGACAATGGCTCCTGGTTCCGGGCCGGTTTTGGTGTTTGATTCCAGGCCAAGTGCGGCTTCCAGCGACGGCCTGATGACGGCCCCGTAGTATTTGCCGGTATCGGGACGGCATCGACAGTCTTCTATGAGCCAAGGGGGGTTTGTAGCACCCAGCCATTTGAATTGTACTAAACTAGGAGTTAGTAAAGTGAGTCACAGATACTAATATATGACTAAAACATACCAACACACCTAGTTATTGAATGTTTTACAAAATAACATACATTTTTATGTAGCTTCCTCATAACTCAGTGAGGTAGTTTAGTTAGTAGTACTGCACATTTCTAAAAGTCGCATTCGTATTGAAATGGGGATATTTCGCCCCTCTGGTTTGAAGTATGCTAATAAATTCATTTAAGCCATGAACGCACTAAAATATAATACACCATTACTTGCTTTTAGTTAAATTTCAGGTTCTCTAACGTTGTTTGTTTTTATTCTTATTTATGTTACACATACTAAACTTTAAACCAGTTAGGTTAGGTTTGATTTTGTGACACATGGACGTAGTGGGGCATTTATAATTGGAGCGCAGTTTGGTTACGTTTTCAGGGGAAACTATACATTAAATAAAAAGTAAAGCAACAATGCACCTAGGTATTTTTATCTTATTAAGGCACGGTTTCGTGAAAGTATTTTTTATCTCTCATAAAAATAAAAACCCGTTTCTTGGTTATTTGTGAAATGAGGCATTAACGGCAGGGTCGGCGTTTGTTTTCTAATTCTTGTCCTTTGAATTAGCAAAGGCAAATCCTAACGTTGCTCCAGCTTTTCTGGGATTGTCTCTTGGACCACTTTTTCTTCCTTGTTTTTGCGCTCGAACCTCTTGCGAAACTCTCAAAATAGATATACTCGATGAATGTTAATAATAGATAGCATTTAACTGAACAGTTCAAACTCTGCATATATAGCGATTTCTGGTGAAGTTCGTGAGACTCATAATTATGACTTGGGAATTATTTTTCCATGGCGAGAATATTTTTGGAAGCTCTCAGTTAGATCGTTTTAATAAAGCGATTTACGCAAATTTCTAGGGTCTCCCCTCCCGGGTATTGCCTTGATTACAGTGCAAAAGTGTCCCTCTCGGTATTCTCTACTTGAAAATTTAAGTTGGCAAGGGAGGGAGGGAGAGAGGGAGGGAAGGAGGAGTGCGATATCCTTTTCTGCAAAGTACGACAAAAGCAAATATTTCTTTTTTGAGATTACATTTTTATTATGTGGAAAGCACAAGGATTGAAAACTGGGGAGAATATTTTACTAAACATGTGTATAATTTTATAAAAAATAATTTTCATACGCGGGGATAGGACATGTTCTAGCACGGAGTGATATTTTCACGTGTATAATTACAAGTCAATGCATTGATTGATTTTGATTTTAGATAAGATCGACCAAAGACATTTTTAAATAAACTGATGTTTTATATACAATTTTCTAGTGTCTGGTATAAACGAATCCACACTTAGTTTTGACCAGAAAAAAATAATTGGGGACAGGCGAAATTGCAAGGCATGAAGAGGTGGACAGTTGCATTAACGCGCACTGATGGAGGGGCACGTTTGAGAGTGAATAACTAAAAGGATAATGTGAGAAGTGTTCTAATGCTTTTATACGCAAACTATGGGTACAGCTCGGTTGTAATATAAAGCAATAATATTATACAGATTTTTCTTTCTTTTTTTTAAATTGCCAATCATGCCTTCTTGAACGACAAATGGCAAAATGTGGAGGCCCGTATCTCATGAAATAATTTATTCACTATCATATAATTTAAAGGTAGTATTTTACTTATATGTGTAGAATATTTAAAGAAAAATAAATGAGGTATCTGAGTGATGCCATAGTCGGGATATATTTAGGCAAACATGAGAAAAAAATGAAACAACAAAAAATTCCGATGCAAATAAAAAAAAAACATCACCTTCAATTTTTTGTAAATTTGGGTACCCTGTCTTACTCTATTTCGGCATTCATTTCTATTAGAACATGCTGCATCATTTTATTGTGAAAGAAGACACAGTTCCCCAAAGTAGGGCCCTTTTTCAAAGCCTACACGTAGCAGTGCCCCATAGAAGAAGTGACTTTGACTTCCAGTTTCAGGAAACTAACACACATCTTTTATATATTTTTATTCAGATGAGGTCACTGATCACTCGAACAATCGGTCACACACTAAAAGTGAGGAGAAACTATATCCAGCATTTGACATGTAGCGTACCACATTTGAGACTTCTGATTTGAGAAAAAGATGATGCTGTGTGAAGTTTTACATTCCGGTATAATTTATATTTAAAAGAAAAGAAACAACTTTACTTCCACACACAAATATAAATATAGAATACTAAAATTGTTTAGGTTAGGTATGCATTTCCGTGGACAGACCATTTCAGGGGAGCGGTGCCACGGCGCCGGACTGTAAGAGCTTCGATACTCTCGGTGTACGAATGAATCGTGGCAAGCCGATATATTTTATCCTGCTCGAGGATAAAGTTTCTTGATTCTCAAATGGTGATAAGATAAAGATTATAAGCTATCAACAAGTAAAATAGTAGGTTAAATGCTTCGCAAAGAAAACTGTAATAAATAAGATAACCCTGCATTCAAAATGAGCAGTCCTTGGGGCACTAAATTCGGCACTTAACACTAAGGCTTTCCTCGATGTACCCATTTAATAAAGTGTCTTCTAACCAGATCCGACTGTCAGTGCTACATATATGTCACAGGTTCCTTCTGTTGAGGACTTGCACAGCCGCCACACGTGCCAAGACTGAATGCTAGGATAGGCGCGCACCGTCAGCCACTCTTGTTTTTTTGTTGACGATACCGAACAAGCTCAATTTCGTCCAGATACGCAAGATGCACCCAGTTTCTCAGAAAGAACGCCCACCATTGTCCTGGGCGTCTGAATTGCGTGTATAGAACGTTGTCTCAGGTTGTTCAGCGTGGCCTGGTGCTTCAAGAGTGCGCCAACTCCGTCGCATTGATTTTCGCATGTCCAGACGCAGAAAATCACCACTGGGCTTGTGGGCAATCATTCTGTGCAAACTGGTGAAACTGGTAGCGATTCTTAAAATGACTGGCGGCCCCGTCACTTACGTACGTCACGTGCGAGTATACCGCAACGTTGTCTTCAACCCACTCTTTCACTCTTTCTAGAGCCAAGCACGTGAGAGCGACGTCTTCACACAGGTTCTCACTGAAGATAGCAACGCTGTTTGTAGATTTTCTTGTCGCCACTACACATGTAAATATCGTAACTTTTTTTTTTCTTTTTGAAGTTTGAAGTCTGAAGTTTATTTGGTTTCTCACGGGCCAGGCCCGGTAGGGAGGCAGAGACAAAAGGCATTTCTGCCTGACTGGGCCTCTACCCCCCACAGTTCATTACAGCACAACTTGCATTAGTTGCCATATACGTAAAGAAAGTAAACAAAAAACATATATCTACAGAGCTACAAACATCCACACTTGTTACACAAAATCGTAGAAATTATTTTACGAATATAAACACGAAATTATCTGTCCTCAGATGAATACAATATTACAAGAAATAAGAAAACAATTCACAAAACGTTTTAAAATTCTAAACCTAGCTAGATAATGCCACACAAAGATGACTATCTTTTATACGACATTGATTCGTAATCACTGACGTATAATCTCAAAATAATCAAAGGAGCAAAAAAAAATAACAAAAGATATGTACACAAAAGGTTACAGCCATGTAACAAACACATTCGTCATTGCAACACTGGTAGGCGCAAAAACAAAACAATTTTTACTACGCGTAATATATATCGTTGCGTACAAGGGTGTGTCTGATCTTACTTTTATATTTATTAAATGACACTGTAAAGTCAGTAAAATCAGTACGCCCTTCAAAAATGTTTAGTAATGTAGGAACCTGATAATTTAGTTATTTTTTTTTCAATAATTTGTCCTGACCTTAGGAGTCTTGTGTTTTGCGTTTCTAAGGAGATATGGTTGCGATGGCACTTCATCCATTTGATAGAGCTTTTCTTTGTATATTCTCTGCATAAGTTTAAAGTAATAAATCTGGTTTGCTTTAAGCATGTTATGTTTTGCAAAATATAGACTGCTATAAAAATCACGAACATTTCCTTGATAGTTTTCTAAAATGCGCAAAACCTTTTTCTGAAGAATAATTAATTTGCTATAATTCGTGGAAGTGGTTGTCCCCCATGCCATGATTCCATAACAAAGTTTTGAGTATACCAAAGAGTAATATAAGTTTTTGATAAGCCACTTTGGTAATAAATTTGCTATTTTATATATACAGCCTAGTGTTCTCGATAGGTCCCCTTTTAATTTGTTCACGTGAGTGTTCCAAGTAAGTGTTTCATGAAACCAGACACCAAGAAACTTTTGTTCTATAACCTGAGATATGGGAGTGCTATTATATATCAGATGTATTACACTATTTTCGTGCTTATTAATAGGTCCAAATATAATGTACTTTGTTTTGTCCACATTTAGTTTAAGCGTGTTTGTTTCCAGCCATTCTGAAAGTTTTTTGAAGATAATTATTCGCCTGTTGTTCTAAGGACGCTTTTGTATGGCTGCAGAAGAAAACATTGGTATCGTGAGCGTACATCACCATATGTGGGGAATTCGGGATGTCTGTTATATCATTTATATATATGAGAAAAAGTAGTGGGCCCAGTATGGAACTCCGGGGCACTCCATATTTTATTTCTAATTGCTGAGAAGCGGCGTTACTGACTTGTACAAACTGCTTACGATTTCGGAGGTAGGACTTGATTAGGTCAGACGCTATGCCACGTACACCACAAGTCTGAAGTTTTGAAAGTAAAATATGGTGTTGTATCGAATCAAAGGCCTTGCTCAAATCTGGAAATAACCCGAGTGTATATAATTTATTTTCGATGTTGGTTATAATTCTGTCTTTTATATTCGTAAAAGCAAGTTCAGTCGATTTGTCCATTTGAAAACCATATTGGGACCTAGTGATTACGTTGTATTTTGAAAAAAAAACAAAAAAAAACTTTGCAATCTAACGTTTATCACGCTTTCAAATATTTTTGAGAATATTGGCAAAACAGATATTGTTCGGTATTTTTCTAGGTCATTTTTGTTTCCCCCTTTATGCACCGCACTAACCCTTGCGACTTTGAGTTCGTCTGGATATATTCCTGTTTGCAACATGTTGTTTATAATATGTGCCAGGACTGGGCGTATTATATTTGGCACCCTTTTAACTGGCAAGGGTTTTATTTCGTCAGCCCCAGCCGCTACACTTGTCTTTATATTTTTTATCAAATTACTAACTTCGCATGGGGAAGTAGGCTCGAGCATTATAGAGCTTGAGATATTTGTAGTTTTATTTGTGGAACTGATTTTGCTGCCAGGTTTCCCTTTCTCGCGGAGCACCAACGTTTACAAAATGCTCATTGAGGTTATTGTCAAGTTCCTCACCACCTATATCCCTACCGTTCATAGTTATGTTATCCACACCACACCGGGCATAGTCTTTATTTGTTAAGCTATTAACCATGTCCCACAGTTTCTTCGGGTTATTGTAAATACTATGAAACTTGCTCAAAACGTATTCAGATTTTGCCCTTTTAATGTCGGAACTATGCTTATTCCCGATTTTTTTTTTTAAATTCACTCAGCAGCGCTTTATCACGCGACCTCTCGAAAGAATGGTACATGTTATTTTTTATTCTAATTCTCTTGTATAGGTCGTCATCCACCCATGGCTTACGGAGTTTGGGTTTTGACCTTTTTCCTTGTAATATAGGGAATGCACAATCATATAACTTCTTAAATTCACTTAAAAACTTGCTATAAGCAGTGTCCGCGCTTTCTTCTAAGTAAACGTCTGTCCAATCAAATCTCTTAACGAGTGCATGAAATATGCCAAGTGTTGTTTCGTTTATTTTTCGGTAGCAGTAATTAACTGGGTCAATATTTTTGCCTTCTTTCGGACGGAAGCTTAGGCAGAAAATGGGCAGGTGGTCACTAATGTCCTGTGTGCAAATTCCAGGGTACAATTCAGTTTGGTTAATGTTTGTTATGCATACGTCTATTGATGTGGCACTCTCAGTTGTTATTCTGGTTGGTAGCGATATCACGTTTGAACATCCGTAGGACAGAATAAGGTCATTTAAATCGGTCGCGTGAGACCCATTTGCAAGTGTGTCGATATTTATATCACCCATAACCATAAAAGAGTGCTTCGTTAAACAAAGAAAATTAAGCAAGTTGTCAAAGAAATCAAGAAACACAGATTTGTTTCCCGTGGGTGGTCTATATGCAGCAACAACAAACATTGTTTCCATGCGAACAACTAGACACTCAATATCTGCATTGATGACAGAATATTCGTCCACAACAGTAACAGAAATAGAAGACTCTAGATATATCAAAATTCCACCTCCTCGTTTTTTATCTCGGTTTAAATTTAAGCAGTTGTAATTTGCAAAACTCGGCGGTTGCTCGTCCTCTCTCAACCATGTTTCCGTGAACAACAAGGCATCAAAGCGCAAACAGAGGGAATCAAAAAAGAAATCAAGGGCGTCTTGTTTTCTTCTTATACTTCTGGTACTTAGATGAATCGCAGAAAAACATGGCTTGTTATCTCTGTATCTATCATTGAATTGCTCACTATTAAAGTATTTACATGACTATAAAGGTGAGGAAACAGTATCAAATGACGAGTACAAAAGCTAAAAGTCTACGTCATTCTTTCCAAATCAGCCGTACACACAATCTTCAAAACATTCAAGCCATCATCCTTACGCGCAAACACTTTTCCACCCGTAGTCCAGACGTACTCCCACCTGACTTCTTTATTTTTGGCGATAGCTGCCCCCAGCAGTTGTTTGCTTTGTCGTGTGAGATGCTCATTGACGAACACAGGCGTCGTCGTCCTAGCCAAATTGTAACCAAGGGCTGCAGCAGTGAGCTTCTTTTTTTTTTTTTGCCTTCATAAGTACAGCATTTCTCTTCGTGCGTTGTATGAAGCGCACGACGATGTTTTGCTCGCCTGGTTTTGATGTTGGTACCCTATGGCAGATATCTATGTTTGAATATGTAATTGGCTCCTCCAGTACGTCACCAATCATTTTGATGATGTCATAGGGATTGCCCCCTTCAGGCACTCCTTTTATCTCGAGGTTATTTGAGCGTTGGTATTGCTCTAATTCCTCGATCCGCTGACTCAGTATTTTATTTTCATTTTGCAGCTCACAGTTTCTCTTAGTCAGTTCCTGGATTTCCTTCCTTAGTTGTTTTACGTCGCTTCCAATCGACTCAACTTTGTCGCAAGTGTCGCTGCAAAACTTCGTACTTTCCTTTAAACTTCGTAGGTCGGCTCTTAATTCGCGACGAAGGTCGTCGAGCGCCTTTGCGAATTCCCTAGATTCCTTAGCTTCTTTACCGTCCTTAGTCATGATGGCCAGACAGACACAAGAAATACACGGTAAGCTGTGTTCGGCAGCAGTGCATACAAACAAACTATTCGGGGTGCGAAAAGTCTCTCACCTGCGAGCAGAGTAGAAAGCTTAGAACAGTGCCTGTGTTGCACCACTGCCGAACTGAGCACGAAGCGGCGACCGGCACTCCTTTAGTAGACGATGGCCGATGTTGTGGCCCGTGTCCTCTTGGGTGCGTTGTCTTCTCCCAGCACCTGCGTCGTCGAACACGCTGTTGATGGTCAAGCGATGACGTTGCCGATCCTAGCTTCAGTGTGGGCGTATCTGCGAGCAGAGGAGAAAGCTTAAAACAGTGCCTGTGTTGCACCGCTGCCGAACAGTGGTATGCTTTAACTTTGTCAGGAAGCACGATGGTCCAGTTTTCAGCAAAGTCAAAACGAAAGACAATGATCCCGCGCGCGTGGCATGCAGCTGCTTTTCATTGTTGATCGCTTTATTTTGCGTTTGTCGGATATGGTTGGGAAATATCCTATCTTCAAGTGTTATTTGAGTGACTTCTAAAAAAATCTCAAAATTCAATGTTTTTTTTTTCTTTTTTTACACGGTCGTTGGATTCTTATGTTGTAAAAACAATCCCTTCATCCTCTGCGATATGAACTTCTTCGAGTGTAGGAAACTGACCTTTTGGGCAGTGATCACAGTTTCCTTAAAGACACAAACTTGTTAGTGGGTCGCACAGAAATGCTGAGTTTATTTCACCAGTGTTGAACGTTGAACCTGTAAAAATCTCTACAGCGGCAATACAAAGGTAATAATTTGCGCAGTGCGCACAAACGCACACGCGCTGGTGTGGAATACATTCTACCCATCTAGGGTGCAAGGAATAAAGTTTCATTGGCCCCACGCCGGAATCAGGATGCTTGTCTTTGTAACACGAAAGGCCTCTAGGATTGAGCGTGTCAGAAAGCGCTTTGTCACGAACGTTTTCTCCCCGTCGAGCATGACAGAGATCACGTCCTTCTGGTTGGGACCTTGGCGCGAACACTGTAGCTCGTCTTTCGTAAAGTACTCTAGGGCAGCAGACAGGTTCTCAGGGCTCACCTTGCACCTCATGTAAGGATCCGGCTTATACCACACGCCATGCATTTCCTTGCCTAAAACGTAAACACTGTCACCATGTTAACCTTTCCTAGGTTAACACGGCGACAGTGTTTACGCTGATGTATTTAGACGGGGCATCTGGGGGTTCTGCCCTCTGTCGTTGTGGCTCTTTGTGCCTGCTTTTATCGCCCGCGAAGCCAGCGAGTGGGATGGCGACAGGTACGATTGCTCAGTAAATAAGCATCGGCGGCCATATTTTCCTGATTGAAGCGAACCCCCTCATCTTTGACAGCGAGCGGGGAAATGCGAAAGAGATTGTAACGACCGTTTTGCCAGAGCTAGCGACAAGTGTCGCCTGCAACGTCCGTCAACTATTGCGCCATGACCGTGATCTTCGCGAGGAAATGATTGTTGCTAGCCGCAGAACACTATCACGAAAAAAGGGAATGCTTGAATATGTTTTTATTCTTGATATAAGTCAGGGACATATTGCCGCGCGCGTAGCTGGCCAAGCAGGCAGCGCGCGCGCGGCCTAACGGTTATGGTGCCTGCATCCCACGCGGAAAGCCCGGGTTCGATTCCTGGGAGCGACGTATCTTTTGTTCGTCCTGCAATTTAGTTTTCTGGTAAATTCGAGAACCCTGTTGCTTGTTCGAGTTCCGAATGTTCTACGCGTCGAACATTCTACGCCGATTATTCTAGAAGCTCACGCATGTACATAAGGGCTCCGTGTGGAGAGCCGCAGGCAGTCTCGCCCCAGCGTTCGACTCAGCTGTTACGCCGACTTCGACGCGCGCGACGCTCTGTTATTATCTTTTGTACCCTTTCATTTTTTGGCACAAGTTCGCCACATTAAACGTTTATTTCTTCCTGTTTATTTATTGTTCTTTTGGTCACCACCCGTGACATTTTGGTGGAGGTGCGGGGTACCATCCTATGCCCGTAAAGCGTACCCCTACGAAGACACACCGCCCAAGTGAGGTGCTCAGCCCCGGAAGGCTACCCTTCGCTGAAGACGCCGAAGCCCGAAGGAGCCGTCGGACCAGAGGTCAGTCCCCCGAATTGGGTCTCTTGCCCGAGAACCGGAGGAAGAAAATACCGACCATGGCCACCGCACCCGTCGTCATCATGCCCGTCACTCCCCGGACTCCGACGCCCTTTCACGGCGAAGCCCACGAGGATATCAAAGACTGGCTGCAGCATTACGAACGTGTAGCTCGCCACAACGAATGGACGGCTGAACAGCGCCTCCAGAACCTGTACTTCTCGCAGGAGGGCACCTCAAGGCACTGGTTTGAAAACCACGAAGCCTCCCTCACTACATGGGAGTCCTGCGTCGCCGAACTGAAGCGGACGTTCCTTAACCACCACCGTCGCCAGCGAGCAGAGGACCTACTTCAAACAAGGGTGCAGGGCCCCAACGAAAGCGTGACCAGCTTTGTTGAGGATGTCCTGCGTCTCAGTGCCCGAGCCGATCCGGAGGCCGCCGAGGAAAAGAAACTCCGAGTCCTCATGCGTGGCGTCAAGGCAGAAATTTTCGGAGGCCTGGTCCGCAACCCCCCGATTACCGTCGATGCTTTTGTGAGTGAAGCCACAAACATCGAGCGCGCACTGACGGCCCGAGCAAGCCACTACTACCGAATCGCCGTCGCGCCTGCTGCTCCAACTGTTGCTGCTTCCCTTCTGGACCTGAATACCAGCGGTGCCGACAGCCTTCGGGAGATCGTCCGTGAAGTCGTCCGGGAAGAACTCCGCAAGATACTTCCCGCTGCGTATCGCCCGTCCTCACTGACACTCGCCGAGGTCGTCCGAGAGGAAGTTCACCGAGCCTTCTAGCCTGAGGTTCCGGTCAACACGACGACTCCAGAGGAACCGACTTATAGCCGACCATGTGAATCTGCCGCCCCGGTCGAGTGTTTTTGTCACCGTTTTAACCGACGCAACCATGCACGGTGAAGCTCTTCTGGAAGGCAGCGTCCAACTGCTCCTTGAGAAAGGAATTGGCGTCGCACGAGGCGTAACGGATCTCGAAGAAGGACGTACAACTGTTCTCGTGACAAACTTTCGAGAGGAGCCGCAGCACCTAACGAAGGGTACCACCGTGGGCTACGTCGAGGAGCTTCAGGCGCCAGCCGTGGTCGCCGCAATCTTCGAGAAAACCTCGTCGCCACAGCAGAAGAGCACGACACCGTCGCCGCTCGACATCGACCCGAGCTCCCAGCTCCGAAGCGCCGGCAACTGGTTGATCTCCTCGCCGAATACAGTGACTGTTTCGCCACGACATCGAAAGTTCGCCAAACACCAATGGCGAAACATCGCATTATTACCGACGACGACGCACTCCCTGTTCACCAGTCGCCGTATCGAGTCTCTTTAAAGGAAAGGAAAGTGATTCAAGATCAAGTCCAGGAGATGCTCGACGACGACATCATTCAACCCTCAAGAAGTCCATGGGCGTCCCCGGTCGTACTTGTAAAGAAGAAGGACGGAACCCTGCGGTTCTGCGTGGACTATCGTCGACTGAACGCTCTGACGAAGAAGGAAGTCTATCCGCTCCCCCGCATCGACGATACGTTAGACCGAGTGCGTCACTACCGATATTTTTCGTCGATGGACTTGAAGAGTGGTTACTGGCAGATTGAAGTCGACGAACGTGACCGGGAGAAAACTGCCTTCGTCACTCCCGACGGACTGAACGAATTCAAAGTGATGCCGTTCGGACTTTGTACAGCACCAGCCACCTTCCAGCGCGTCATGGACACCGTGCTGGCTGGTCTGAAATGGCAGAGCTGCCTCGTCTACCTGGACAATGTCGTGGTATTCTCACGAGATTTCGACGAACACCTCAGACGACTTCGAGCCGTGCTTCAAGCCATCAAGACCGCCGGCCTTTCACTCAAGCCAACAAAGTGTCGGTTCGCCTATGGGGAACTAAAGTTCCTTGGCCACGTCGTGAAACACAAAGGCGTTTTACCTGACCCCGAGAAGACCCGCGCCGTAGCTGCATTTACGCCGCCGGCTGACAAGAAGGCCGTGAGAAGATTCCTCGGACTCTGTGCCTACTACAGGCGCTTTGTTCGAGACTTCGCAAGGCTCTCCGCACCGCTGACACACCTCACGAAGGACGCCGTAAAGTTCGAGTGGACCGAAGAACACCAGAGGTCATTCGAGGAGCTCAAACGAAGACTCCAGACGCCCCCGATTCTTGGCCATTTCGACCAGTTTGCTGAAACCGAGATCCACACCGACGCCAGTAACACCGGACTGGGTGCGGTACTAGTCCAAATGCAGGACGGCGCAGAGCGAGTCATCGCATACGCAAGTCGGACGCTGTCTAACGCGGAAAGGAACTATTCAACTACTGAAAAGGAGTGCCTCGCTGTCGTCTGGGCAATAACAAAGTTTCGCCCATATTTGTATGGAAGTCCTTTTCGCGTGGTCACAGACCACCACTCGCTCTGCTGGCTAGCGAATCTGAAGGACCCCTCCGGACGCCTTGCCCGGTGGAGCCTACGACTGCAGGAGTTCGACATGACCGTGGTGTACAAGTCCGGCCGGAAGCACAATGACGCCGACTGCCTGTCAAGGGCCCCAGTCGAGGTTGCTCCTGCCTGCACCAAAGAGGACGACGATGAGTGTTTCCTCGGCGCTCTGGATGTCAGCGACATGGCAGCACTCCAACGAGATGACCCTGAGCTGCGCAGTTTTGTACGAACACTGCCAACCTTCTCCCTCCGACGAGGTGTGCTATACAAGGAGAACTTCAGCGACAACAACACGGCGTGGCTGTTGGTGGTCCCTTCCAGACTTCGAGAAGAAATTTTTCAAGCCTGCCACGATGACCCGACGGCGGGACACCTTGGCTACAGCAGAACTCTCGCCAGGATACGCGAAAAATACTACTGGCCCAAGCTCGCGAAGACAGTGCACCACTACACCCGATCTTGCCACGAGTGTCAACGACGAAAAAGACCACCGACGAGACCGGCAGGACTTCTTAAGCCTATTGCGCCGCCATCTGCCCCGTTCCAGCAAGTTGGATTGGACTTACTTGGGCCATTCCCACCATCGACGCAAGGGAACCGATTGATAATCGTCGCAACCGATTATCTCACACGGTACGCCGAGACAAACGCCCTTCCATCAGGAACGGCTGTTGAAGTCGCCAAGTTTTTCATCGAGTCCATTGTCCTCCGGCACGGCGCCCCCGAAGTCTTGATCTCAGACCGTGGATCCTCGTTCATGGCCCAGCTGACACAGGAAGTCCTTCGTCTCAGCCACACCAGCCATCGTCGCACCACGGCGTACCACCCGCAGACCAACGGGCTGACGGAAAGACTCAACAAGACCATCGCCGACATGATCTCCATGTACGTCGACGTGGAGCACAAGACATGGGACGAGGTGTTGCCGTACGTCACATTTGCCTACAACACGGCCGTGCAGGAGACCACCGGGGTGACACCCTTTCAGCTGGTGCATGGCAGGAAAGTAACGACCATGCTCGACGCGATGCTACCCCACGAACCAGCTGACGATGGAAGCCCCGACGCCCAAGTGGCTGCTCAACGAGCCGAAGAAGTTCGCCAGCTCGCCCGACTCCGAATTGAAGATCAACAACGTGTCGACGCTACCCGGTACAACCTTCGTCGTCGGGACGTCCACTTCCAGCCCGGAGACCGGGTATGGGTCTGGACACCGATCCGCCGCCGAGGTCTCAGCGAGAAACTCCTAAAGCGCTACTTCGGGCCGTACAAAGTACTTCGTTGACTCGGGGATCTGAACTATGAGGTGATGCCCGACGGAACACGGACTTCATCACGTCGCCCTCCACGTCCGGAAGTCGTCCACATCGTGCGCCTCAAGCCGTACTACGCGCGATAAGACTGCGAACTGTGATCTTGTGCAAACACTTGTGTTTTTCCAGCCTCCGGTTTTTCCCCATTATTTTGTTAGTCTTGCTCTGTTTTGTTTCCTTTCACGTGGCATCGAGACGATGCCTTTTTAAAGGGGTGAGTAATGCTGATTGTTGGGCTAGTTGGTATGGTACTTGAGAAGACATGATGCGCTTTAAGACAAGGACGTAGGAAGAAGTGACACCACAGAGAATGCCGCGCGCGTTGCTGGCCAAGTAGGCACCGCGCGCGCGGCTTAACGGTTATGGTGCCTGTATCCAACGCGGAAAGCCCGGGTTCGATTCCTGGGAGCGACGTATCTTTTGTTCGTCCTGCAATTTAGTTTTCTGGTAAATTCGAGAACCCTGTTGAATGTTCTACGCGTCGAACATTCTACGCCGATTATTCTAGAAGCTCACGCATGTAGTACATAAGGGGCTCCGTGTGGAGAGCCGCAGGCAGTCTCGCCCCAGCGTTCGACTCAGCTGTTAAGACGACTTCGACGCCCGCGACGCTCTGTTATCTTTTGTACCCTTTCATTTTTTGGCACAAGTTCCCCGCATTAAACGTTTATTTCTTCCTGTTTATTTATTGTTCTTTTGGTGAGATAGAGGGGAAGAAAGACGGAGATAGAGGGGAAGAAAGAGGAGCATATAGTGCCGTAGGAAAATAAAGTAAACAAAGTTCCCAGTGGCCGATGGCTGCAGGATCTTTTCTCGGATCACAAGTTTGTAATGTGATAGCTTTTGTACATAGTAGTTTCTCCTCGGTTGTAGTGTGTGAACGATTTATATTGTTATCAATGGCCTCAACTGAATAAAAATGTATAAAATATATGAGAGTCACTTCTCAGAGTCACTTCTTGTATAGGGCACTGGTAAGTGCAGGCTTTGAAAAAGTACCCTACTTTGGAGAGTTGATTCTTCTTTTCCAAAACAAATAATGCAACATGTTTTTAGTAGAAATGAATGCCGAAATAGAGTGTAACAGGGTACCCAAATTTAAAAAAAAAAATCGAAGGTGGTGTTTTCTTTTTATTTGCATGGTAATTTTTCGTTGTTTGATTTTTCCCATGTTTGCCTAAATATATCCTGACTATCCTATCATTCAGATACCTTATTTATTTTTTAAACAATAGCCATATATAAGTAGAATACTATCTGCAAATTATATAATAATGATTAAGTTATTTCATGAGATACAGGCCTCCAAATTTTGTCATTTGTCGTTCGAGCAGGCATGTTTGGCAATATTGAGAAAAACAAATAAAAAAAAAAAATATTTTTAATTTATATTACAAGCAAGCTGTACCCATAGTTTCCGTCTAAAAAGTATTAGAATTTTCCTAATGTTATTGTTTTAGTCATTCACTCTCAAACGTGCCCCCTCCATCAGTGCGCGTTAAGGCAACTGTCCTCTTCATGCCTTACGATTTTTCCTGTCCCCAAAAAATTTTTTTCTGATCAAAACTAAGTTTGGAATTGGTTTATACCAGACGCTAGACAATAGCACATAAAAACATCAGTTGATTTTAAAAAAAAAAATCGACCAGCCACCCTTTGGTCGATCTGATCTGAAATCACCCAATTTCGCTTTAAAACGCCGACGGAGTTTCGAATAGTTCGTTTTTTTTTGTTTTTTATAAAGAGTATCATCGCGCATCGAGTGGAGTGAACAGCTGAGCGCACGTTAACGCCGACCGTTACATTCTAGGGTCTAGAAAGTAAGGAATCATTGTCACGAGTCCTTACTGTGGCTCCTAAAACAGGTAAGCCAAGCGGCAAACCCCCGAGAGGCGCGTCGAATACAGAATATGTGTACAGATAGCGTTTTTGAATACACAGCACAGATGTAGGTGCGCGCTGCAGACACCTGTTTCAAGCTGAGCAGGTGGGGGCTCCACGGAGACGAAGATAACTGCATTTTTACAACTCGCTTTATTATTACTGCTGATGATGTCGTGCTGGAACCGCCCGGAAATGTATACCGCAAAAAATAAAGCAAAAACAAAGAGAAAAGATAGTCCTTTGTGAAACGCAACCCGCTGCTCGTAAAAGCAGAGTTAGCTTAAAACGTTATGTTTGCCATTCGTTTCTGATGCGGTTCAGGCGTGGCAGTAGAAAGCTTTTTTTTTTCAGATCGTTCTTATACCCCCGATATTGACATCCGATAGGGGTAGTTTGAATGCTGAAAGGCGTCAAAGAAGTAGCCGGTGCTAATATCGTAGCTATCGGAACAACCTACAAATGCCCTGTAACGCTGACGATATTTGGGCAATGCTCTCTTAAAAATGCTTTACTAATTAGGTATGTGTGTTCGAATTTTATATTTCGAATCGAAATTCACCACGTCTATCGCAACCTTTGCAGAAACAAAAAAGGAAAGGGGGGGGGGGGGCGGGGAAGGGCTCACAACGCCAGCTTTGAATAACGCGGTCTTATACAACTATGCAAACTTCTCTTGAAACTCCTCTCGAGAATAAGCTCACACGTTCACGCATCGCAATTGAGGAAATCTCTAACTTACCTTGCAAACTCTTGGTGTGGAGAAAAAAAAAAAAAAGAAAAAATCGAGCTGGGAAAGAAGTAGTCTTGCGGCAACTCGCCTCGCAGAGACACTGAACAGAAGCTTTTGAAGCTATCTGATGATCCCGCGTCCCGCCAAAAACAATGCACACGTGCATAGTGGAGATAAAACAACGTGACCATCTAAATAAAAAAAAAATCTTACTATATTGGATTGTAACATTTTGGTTTTATGTCTACTTGCCTATGTTTACTGAGAGAGCAACATACTTCACCAGCCTGGTGCATGGGCGGGCCAAAAAAAAAACTTTGCCACCAGGAGCGTTTTCACGCTTGCGATCCTTTGTTTCGTGAAGTTGGCCGACAGAACAAAGACTAAAAGAAAACATTGAAGGAACGGAAAGACACAGGGTAATCTATGTCTGTCCGTCTTGTTTTCTTTTGTTTTGTTTTCCAATTTATTTCATCGGATGTTGGTGTCTTACAATGGGAAGATGCACAGAAGCATCCGGCTACGATCGCAGTCGATCAACGGCTTCTCCGCCGGGAAGCAAGCGGCTGTGATCGGGCTGCAGTTCGGTGTGCGCAGATGCATTCGGTCGCGCAAAAGCGGCACTCTCTCCCTCTCGGTAAGTTGTCGGCTGCGATCGGGCTTTGACAGGGCTTCGCACCTGTGTTCGGTCGCGCAAACGATGCACCCCTTCGCCCTCCCTCGCCGTCGGGAAGCAGTCGGCTCCTATCGGGATGCGTTCGGCCACCGCAACAAGCACCCCCCCCCCCTCTCCCCCCTTCTGCCCTCCCTCGTTTCCGGTAAGTCATCGGATATCATCGCACCGATTTTCCCGTTAGGATCCTTCAAAATCTCAGCAACGGTCCGTCATTGTGTGCTACTTGGGCCTGCCCCCCTAAAGAAATAGAAACCACAGGAACAAAGCTTAAGGCCCGTTCACGCACTTGCGACCTCTTAGAACAGAGTACCTTGGAACATCTTAATATCTCTTATGACGAGAGGAGATACTGGCGCCATCTATTGGGTGGCTGTGTAAACTTGGTGGTCCGGCATATTTTCTATTTCTCTCGCGCATTATGCTTTCTTTCTTGGCTCGAAATACTTGTGTCAACGTTATAAAAGAGCCTTTTTCATAGGTATAACGCACATTTGACCTCGGAATTCCCGTAAAAGCTTCGCTCTTGTGAAATGGAGTTCAAGGCTCACCGCATAGATGGCGCCAAAGTGCCAGTCTGTTCTCTCGGCCTAACAAAGTTTAAGAGGTTTCAACAGGTCTCGTCTCTCTCGGTCGTACTTGGTTGCAAGTGTGTGAACGGGCGTTTAGAGTTTACTGTTAAACATTAGAACCTCCGATCACTGGGAGACCGTGGTGCTCAGCTCGGACCCGGGGGAACAGGTTCGTCCTGGTCCAGATGGCCGTGACTGCAGCCAGGGAACAAAGACACCTGGCCGCCGGCTGAAGAGGGAGGGGAAGTCTCTTCCAACACTTCCTCTTTCCTGACCCCCATCTACGAACAAATAAATGTTTTAATAAATCAATCAATACTCAACTTTCTTCTAACTTCATTCGGTGGATCCTTCACAACCTGTAATTTGATGTCTGCAAAATTATGTAGGATTATGTTTTTAAAACAAATGTGTAACCAGCTGTCTCTGTTCTACTTGATTAGGGTTGGGTTTTTTTCTGTCTTTACGACTAGAGCTACTCGAGCTCCACATACAAAGGCGCCTTTATTCGGTCGCTTTAATTCCCAGGTAGAATAGAGCACTTCAATGTAACAAGAGAGTTTTCGTTTTCTTTTCAGTAATGTTGCAGATATTGCCCATGGAAACTGAACTTTGCAACGCGTTCGGTCCTTGGGTATTGTACTCGGTTGATTATATGATCATCAGCCATCTTTCTAGTGTAATACTTTAATGTAGGTGGCTTACTAATCCTATATTTTGATTAATATCTCTTGGTATCACTAGATACGTCCGATATTACGAAAAAGCCTTTCCTGGTACACTCTAAGAAAAAAAGGAGGAGAAAGGTAGAAAAAGTGACTGTTCCTCCTTGCGTTGGACACGCCCACCTGAGAAGGGAGGAACGGAAGGTAAGACGAAAGGAACAGCGTAGGTTTTCTTGTACAGTTGGTGCAGGTGTAGAACATCGCGCTACTGATCAAGCGGTCGAGGGTTCGAATCCCTGAAAGGAAGCGAAGTTTTTATTTGATTTTTTTTTTCTTGCTTTGTTAGTTTTCTTTTTTTTAATTTATGAAAACAAAAATAAACAAAGCCCAGACCGCTGGAAGGAAAAATTAAAGTCCTCATTATCCACCGACGCCAAGGAAAACTATATAAATATCATTACGACACGCTTCATCAGCACGCTGTTTGATAAACAGGATTTGGGCACCCAGGTTGGGTGCCCAAAGCCGTTGACGCAGGGGCCAAGACGACGAGGTCGGTCCTTCAGCCAGTTTCTTTTCCCGTAGAGTTTTCGACATTCATAAAGAAAAAAAGCGCACTCTAAGAAAAAAAATGGAGGAAAAAGGTATAAACGGCGCGTCTTCCTCCCTTCTACTGACGCGCCTCCAAGCGGACATGAGAAGAAGGGAGGAACGAGACGTTTTCCCTCTTCTCCAGGCAGACGGGAGAAAGCTTTCGCCCTCCGAACTCATCTTCTTTCGGTTTCGTTTTTCGAGCACGTCGCGCACGTTGTTTAATAAATGTTGTTAAGTTGATTGAGCTTCAGTGGCAGCGAAGGCCGCCTGTAATTCCGTCTTCTAGTCCAAACGTGCAGAACATTTCGGTTGCATTGGCATTTTTACTAAAGTTTTTACCACTAATTTTATCAAACGAGCACACGAAGCCGCTAGAAACAGCGAAGTTCCGGAGCAGTGCCAGCAGCGCTACGTACACTGGTTAAGATGGCCGTTTCTGGACTGCCAAGCGGAACTACAGCAGTGGAATCACGCGAAACTGTGTCAACGTTTTCGACGTTATAGGAAATCGCAGGAACAGCGTCCAAGGCAGGCAGGTTTTCCTGCCGGCTGCCTGGATGCCTTCTGTGCTAAATTCGGTTCTGTTTTCTCTTGCCGAGTGCCAACCGGCGTTCAACGTGGTTATGTATTTCTGCGTGTCAGCAACATAGCAGCAACATCGTAATGGCAGTGTTGTGCGTAGTGAACAGAAGACTGGAATTATCGCCGATGTGACCGTGTGTTCGCGTATCAGTGGTGTAACAACTAGATGAGATGACGTAAACTGTCGGGCATTGATGCCACTGGTCGGGCTTTCATTGGAGGGGGCGGGGTGTCGCAGGTTGACATTCCGCTTTACATTAAAGAGTTTCAGACCACTTGAGGAATTGGGTGCAGTCGATTGACGTGCGGATAGTCATGTTGGAACGCTGGTCTGAACGGTAAGCTCCTATCGTACAGTGGCCAATGTGACTGTCGGTCCCCGGGAGAGATTGCGCTCTGGGGAAAAGACTGGACGGTATGAAATTATGACGGAAAGTACGTAGATTTACAATGGAATTTTAGCATTAAAAATAAGAAAAAACAGGTAAAATCGAAAACAAAATGCTATCCTTTATTTTGCTGTTTAAATATACTACGGTTCCTGGAGAAACTGCCCTCCAAGTGGAGCGCTGGACTGAGCGCTAGACGTTTTCGAGCTCGCCACGGCGTAGGTGGCGTAGCTGGCGTAGCTCCGTACCCTTGCTGCAAGTCGCGGCTTTGACTGCAATCAAGTTGATCGAAAATATCGATTTCTCTGCCCGTGAAGCATCACTTCCAGCTGGGTGAATATCTGCTCTACAGAGATTAATTCAAGACGGCAATCGCAGCCGTGCGCGAACAGCACGAGTAGAAAAAGAAACACTACAATAGAAATAGTGGCTACGAAGTGCCGTGCGGGGAAACGAACTCATGGCTTGGAACCGCATCGGAGCGGCTTGATTTATTGGCTTTCAAATAATTACGGCATGATCGAGCGTTTCTTTTTAATAAGAGATTCATCCCCCGAGCCATTAAAACAACTCTCAGATGTATGACATTGCTGGAAAAAAATCAACATGCTGTGAATATTTTTTATTGCTTATGGAGTCACCGAAAAATTCCGTACGTTCAAAACGACAAGTATAAAAGACTGAAACGCAGAGCTCGGGAGTAGTGATCGGGTTAGTGTGCTGTTGTATTGATGTTTGTATGTGGGATGCTTGCGTATGCGCTCAATGTATGTTTAGCTGATGCTTGTGGTATGCCTAACGTGTCTACATGTGTGAATAATAGGGGCTCTCGAACCGCCATGGTGGCGTGAGAAAAATAAAATATTTTTTTTTTGTAGCACATGAATTGGGCGGTACCTAGCGCCCCCTAGCCTAGCTACTTGGAATTACTCTGCTTGACCCTGCCATCTGGTGGCAAGTGATTTAACCTCCTTTTACGCTACGCGGCTACGCCATAATTTCGTGTTACCGTGCTGAAATGAGCCAAGAGGCTGCTTCGGATTTGCTTTTTTTAAGAGCGGCGTTTAGTTTCGCGGGCGAATGGTTTATCACTCCTCCGTGATGTGCAGTTGACGCAACGATTGACGAAGGAATTGCGGCTCGAGGAATAGCAAAGGTAAGACATAAAGTGCGCGAACTTGGTGCCGGTTGTCTCCGTTTAACATCGCAGTGCTGACGATGAGAAGACTGAGTGACTGCATGCTTTCGAAACGTAAGTTTGTTTACCTGCAGGGGGAAGCCGGCTTCGGAAATAAATACAGTCCGCGGAAAGCTCGTGTTACGTTTTTATTTGCTGCTCTTCTCGCCCCGTACAATAAACTTAGTGTTCTCGTTATTGAGCTCGATTTGCTCGATTCGTGGCCGCCATAATGAGATGCAGGTGACAGAGGAACTTTTGCTCCCCTGCTTTAGGGACGAACGTTTCTCCCTTTCTGAAGGAACATATGTATCAAGAGCGTTCCTCCCTTTAGGGAGGATACTGACCCTTTTTTCTAAGAGTGTAAAACGCCGTTTTTCCTCCGCAGCCCCAGATTCCCTCCGCAGTCGCCCGGTAGAGAATTCTGCAACGCCCAGGTGTGTTATTTGCAGGGATGTCGCTCCCCCGCTTAACTTTAAACATACAATTCTAGATGGTCATATCTTTAAAAAAAAGTCAAATTTTGTTGAGGGTGCCTATACAGTGAAAGGTTATTCTGCCTCAGAGTGGCGTTAGGGTTTCCCCTGTAAATGAGAATCTTTGACAGTGCAGTACGACCGCTGGCCTAGGGTTCTTAACGTACATCACGCAGTAGTAATTACTCGAGCGTGTGACGGTACGATTTTCATTCATCGGTCAAAACGAGCAGGGCGGGGATCAAACCCAGGATCCCTCGGTTTTACAGCGCGAGCTTCCATGAGCTTCCGTGAGCACCGCAGTCTTTTGGGTTCCAGACGACGAAGCGGATTGTTTCGGCAACAGGGCTCGGCAAGAATGCATGCAATGGCGTAGGTGGGCTTGTGAAATATCACGCAACCCTGCACAATTTGCGGTCGCTCGCCACTGATGACAAACAAGGCCCAGGCGCTTTTGTACAGACACTAGCAAGCAAAATGAAAAACGTCTGCCTGAGGCACGTTGGAGATATCGAGCTTCAAGTATATAAAAAAAATAAAAGAAATGAAGAATGGAAGAAAACCAAGAGGATGCCTAGAGGATGCCTAGAATCCAGTTGTTGCACATGTAAAATTTTTTTTTCTAAGTTGCACGGAAGCAGAGTTTGAGAGGAAAAAATCTCTGAACGTATTTCACTATATCGCTTGTGGCATTCAGTTGCGACGCAAACTGTTTCTCCTCAAGAGCGTAATTATTCCAAATAACCAAGTGCAGGTTTTTTCAGTATGTGTCCTCCATCCATTCTTATAATAACACATAATCCCCGTCGCTCCCCCGCCCCCCTCCCCCCCTTCCCCTCCAACCCATGCTCTCTTGCCCTGGCGAGAAGCCCCAGATTATGACCTCTTCGATGGTGGAGGAGGCTTCGCATGAGATCCCGCAGGCTCTTCTATGGCAGCGAATTGAGTGGCGCCAAAGAGCACACGGGGGAGAAGAAAACCCTACGCCGAGTGCTTAACGCTACCTAACATTCCCTCACCTTTTGTATTCTTTATTGCACACTTTGTTATTGTTTTGCTCTCGCCACGTCTGGCATCGGTCAGAGCAGAATCTTCTGTAACATGAAACGTTCCTATTGATGCGTAGATAAATAAATCAAACTATTTAGTCTGTAAACTACAAACATTGAAGTATTAATGAAATAAAATGGTAGCAGAATCACTATATAATCAAACAAATACAACACCCTAAGGACAGAACGCGCCCCAAAGCTATATTTTCATAAGAAATATCTGTCACACCACTGGTAAAAGAGCTCGTGTGTTATTTTTGAGATCTAACAAGATTGTATTGTATAAATACACGAATATGTCGACTGTTTAGGTTACAAAGGAGTCGGAATAATAATTAATATTAATTGGGGTTGTGTGCATATTTATACATCGTGGAATTGGTCAGCCATTTCAAAGTTGCGACGAATCACTCGGTGTTGACGAGCAATTTAGCCAGTGCAGTACAACCGCTAGCCTGGGGTCTTTAACGTGCACCACGCAGTAGTAACACAAGACCGCACGCCTGGTACGATGCTCATCGAGATTGAAACGGGCAGGGGTTGAACCCAGGATCCCTGGGTTCTGCAGCGCGAGCTTTCGCTCCACGTGCTCCGAGCTGGTGTGGGCTAGCCCACTCGGCCATTGATCCCCCAATAGAGTCTGATCAAAATAGAAAACAGCGTTTTGGGCCTCTTGGCTCGTTGGCGACCGCGCCATAAACTTCCTGACTTCCGCTCGCTCCGGTCTTGTGTGTCGGCTTCCCGAAACGGGTGTCGAATCGCATCCACCGGCTCCTTCAAATTTTTACTTTCATTACGTAGAGTAGACCAAAAGACTGCAGGCGCCTACATAACACACCTCTATGTTTATAGTGCGTCACGCTGCTTGACGTTAATTCGAGCAGGTTTAACAAAAAAAAAAAAAAGAAACGCGCCCACCTCCCCAAACGGTAGTAGACTGCAACGATGACCTGTTTACACATTTATTTTTTTATTATTGTAAATAATTATTGATTATTGGTAGTTTATTTAACGAGCCCAATAACAACCACGCGGGGTTTCACATTGATGCACACAAGATAAAACGAAGAAACAAAACACACGCACAGCTTCAAATGTACAAATTAGCATGACAACAAATATCTTGCATACTTCGTACAAAATGTAATAGAGTTTCAACTTTCAACTAGACTTGCCAAGTTCCGGTGAAAAACTGGGAGATCTGTGAAGATGTCCGAGCTAGAGCATGCGATTCTATTATATGAAATTTGCACACGAGACAGCGGTGAGAGTTTAGACATGAATAGAATGTAAAAGACTGTAAAATTTCTGGTAACGCAACAAGGAACATGAAAATCGACAAAATTCAGAAGTAGGCTAGCATCAGTCCAACCGTTTACCACCCTGCGCAAAAAAATCAGTTCACACTGGAATATCCTATTTGACAAAGACTTACGTAAAACACTCTTAAGGAGCAATTCATAATCATAATAAAAGCGACGCTGAAAGTGTCTATCATATCAAATGCGTATCATTCTTTTTTGCACTGATTCAATGCTTAAAGACCGTGTACATGTTAAAGAATTCCAAACAGAAGCAAATTCAAGCCGTGAACGGACTAAAGCACAAAATAAACGAATCATACAAGCAGGGCTTCTGAATTTTTTAGTTATACGAGATATAATACCAAGAGTTTTCATCGCACGCCCAACAATAAAAGAAACATGAGCATTGAATGACAACGCGCTATCAAGGCACACACAGAAGTCTTTGATCACAGTCACGCGTTCGATTGGAGTTCCTCCCAAAGAGTAAGTAAAATGCTTAACAGTGTGTCGTCTGCTCAAAGAGAGAACCTTAGTTTTGGTAGGATTTAGGAGCAAATTATTCGCCAAAGTCCACTGCAGTATGTTATTCACTTCGTGCTGAAGAGCAATACCATCAAGAGGAGTAGCGACGCGCATAAATATCTTAATATCATCCGCAGGGAGTAGGAGCTCAGCTTCTTTGACACATGAGGCTATCTCATTAACAAAAATCAGAAACAGAAGAGGGCCTAAGGATAGACCCCTGGGGACACCTGAAGTTGAGTAAAATAGTTTAGAAGGGACACTAGAAATACGAACATGTTTCGTACGACATGAGAAGTAGGTCTGAAACCAGCGAAGTAGTTCAGAACAACAACCGTAAAATGATAGTTTGTGGAGCAATAGCTCATGATCAACTTTATCGAATGCTTTAGACATATCAAAATAAATAGCATCTATCTGTCCCCTGTTCGTAACGATTGGTGCAGCGAAATGTAAAAGAGAGCACAAGTTGGTTTCAACTGACCGTCTCGCTATGAAGCCGTGCGGCGAAATTGTTAATTTTTGATCAAAGTAATGAGTTATTCGCTTAGGAATAACTTTCTCAAGCACCTTAGAAAAGCCGCAAAATTAAGAATCAGGCCGATGATTACTGACAACCGATGAATCGCCCACCTTTAAAATTGGCACGACAACCACTATCTTCCATAACGATGGGAACAAACCAGAGCGAAGTGACAAGTTGAAAATGTGTTTTAAAATCGGTGCAAGCAAGTCACCACAACGTTTGATTATAAAGCTCGGATGACAATCTACTCCAGTAGATGACTTCAGTTTAAAGTTTCTGATACCTTCCTCAATTTCATTCGTATCTACTCTAAAACCCGATAAAAAATCCTGGCATTTTACTTTCATCTCAATAGGCTGAATAGTTGGCTGACGAACTGTGTAGCATTGACTAAAATAGTCTGCAAAACAATCTGCCACCTCTGGTGGGGACGAAAAATATTTTGTGTTTCAAGTAGATCGATCCCGCAGTGAAATTGCATGTGCATTGTAACGATTGTGCTGCTTTGATAACTTCTAAGAAAAGTTATAATATAATAGAATGCAACATGTTATCGGAGAAATGACATCATATGTTGTGAAGGATAAACCGAATAAAGTTAGAATACAATCGAGGACGACGGTTTCTGTATTGAAACACAAATTCGATGTTTTTTTTTTGTTTTTTTTACTTTTTCAGTTTTTGGACGATTTCGTGCGCCATGGAAATTGTGGCTACAGTAGTAGAACGCAGCTTTTATTAAATGTACAAGAAACGCTATACTCAGGACAAAAAAAAATTCAGGTATAGTGTTTAATATTAAAGTGTCCTAAATATTCGCCGAAAAACGCCTTGTTACGAAAGTGTTGCACAAAAAGCCAAGTTCGTGTAGTATTTGTAGCCGGTGAGGAATGAAAGCACAGCCGCCCATGTTAGCTGAGTAACTTTTTTTTCTTCTTCTTCCCCTAAGCCCCAGGGCTTATACCTCATCTCCCCTCCTTATTTTTCCGTCTTTTGTTTTGTATCTATGGGTTCAGTTTCTGGACGGGCCTTACTACGCGTCCACTTCTTGTGACTGGAAGTTGTAGTGTCCACGGCACCGGGCACGACAATTCTTGATTGCAGATGATATCGTCCGCTGCTTTGGCATTTCCTATGGATATTGCCATTGTGATCAAGTGAAATAAATCTGTTTCGTCGCACTTCCCTCTTGGCGTCTTTATTGTGTAGAACCAGGGTGGTTCTGCAGCTCTCTTCACGCGTCCGTCGGTCTTCTGGTCAGTGATACACACTTTTTCCACTTCCTCTATTAGTTTCAAGGGGCGTGCACTGTGTGTTGGTCTTCTGTCTGAGTTTGTTTTTTCCTCCCGTTACCGGAGCTCAGTGTGATCGTGAGTTTTGGGCTCCAGAAGATGGTGTGCCGCTGGAAGGGACGTGCGAAGGTGGAGCCCCAACAAAAGTTCTGCTAGGCTGAAGCCCCTAGCGGCGTTGCTCGGTATGCCTGCAGTGCCCAATAGGCATCATCAGTTTTTTCCAGCTGGCCTTAATTATCTTCACGCCAGCTTCCACAAACCTATTGCTCTGCGGAAAATTGGGGCTGGATGTAAGATGAGGAAACTTCCAGTCTGGTGGAATTTGTATAAAGTCGAAGTTCACAAGTCGTTGAAGTTGAGGTTCGTTGTCACTATACACAATCTCTGGTGTGCCATGTCTCGCGAAGATGAACTTCAGGTGAGTAAGTACTGAGCTCGCTGACAAACTGCTCAAAGGTGCAACCTCTGGGTACCTTGAGTAGTTGTCCGTAACAAGTAGATACCACTTCCCTTGCAAGTAGAAGAGATCCAATCCGACACGTTGCCAAGGTCTGCCTAGAAATGTAGCAGGAATGAGAGGTTCAGGGCGATTACATCTCTCTTGAATGCAGCGTGTGCATCGTCTCACATACGCTTCTATTTGTGTGGACAGCCCTGGCCACCAGACTGACTCTCGCTAGAGCTCGACATCTTGTGGTACCTTGACGACCTTCATGTATTCTCTCCAAGATCTCTTTTTGCAATGAGGCGGGAATGATGATACGCGACAACGTCATATGGAGTCCTTCTTCCTTGGAAATCTCTTTCTGTGTTGCCAGTAATGAACGCATTGGGAGTCCACAGAGCTCTTTGAGGGCCAGCCATTCAAGCTGTAGTTCCTTAGCAGCTGGCAGGTGTTCTCACTTTCTCGCATTTTTAAATTTTGTTTTAGTCTTTTCGGTGATGCTGGTAGACTGAGAGTAATACCTTGTACATAGGCTGCTATTTCATCTTCAATTTCTTTGACCCGGTCCGTCTGTAGCGGGTTACTTGACAACGTATCTGCAGGCACCAGATACAGAGAAATGCCGTTTTAAGCGTCTGCACGAGACAATTCACCGAAATGCACGGGTACGTTTGGAAATAAATAAAGACCGAAAATCATAAGCACCGGAAAGTATGCGGCCGAAGTATAGGTGCCAAGTTATTAATGATTGCAGTCATTCCATGCACATTTATAAGTTTGCCTGTCTTTTCCCTACGAAACCGTAACGCCCACGAACTCTGTCCGAGCGTCGAAAAAAGCTGCCCCCCCCCCCCCAACAAGAAAAAAAAAAAACGTTGTTACCGTCAGTTTATAAATGAAAAGTAACGCAAAAGTAACGTTCGTTACTTTTTATCGGTAACGATAACGCGTTCCTGTTATTTTGAGGTATCCTAGGTCGGTAACGCGTCGATTTATTTTGGAAGTAACAAGTAACATGTTTCGTTACCTTTCTTCGGTAACGCCTACAAACACTGTCCGTGGTCGAACGTGGAATGAAACAAAATGTCCGTAATCTATAAACTGATTTGGAGGGCGCAACTAGAGGCCGATTCACACACCTGCGTTGAGTCCGACCGCGTGCGAGGGTTGCTATGGCAACAGCTGAGTCGGCTCCAACCAACAAACCCGGTTTTTACCCCGTTTTGTTGGAGCCAACGCAACTGCTGCCATAGCAACCCTCACACTCTGTCTGACTCAACTCAGGTGTGTGTATCGGCCTAAAGACTGTTCCTTCTGGTTTTGTTTTTTGTAGAACTGATATATTATAAGTTATACTAAAACTTGACCCACGCCCTGAAAAAATCACATTGTGATGTGAATTTGTCCCGGTATGTTCCAAGTCATATTATATATTTTCGGCATTTTTGGCTTTGTTTACATCATGCAATTTGGGGGGTGTCAAATAAAGTTTATTTGATATTACTTGGGAGTATGATTTTTGCGGGAAAGAAATGAGTTTTGTGAAGCTTTGGGGCGATGGGCAGTCTAACCCTCTGCAGCATTACGTCACTACTTCTGTTTCCCCGTATCCAACCCAGTCTCATGAAACACAGACGGAAGAGGGGGGATCGGAGGCCAAGTGGGCTAACGCACACCAGCTGGGAGCGCGTGCAGCGAAAGCTCGCGCTGCAGGACCCAGGGATACTGGGATCAACCCCCCCCCCCCCCCCCCCCCCTGCCCGTTTCGATCTGGATGAGCATCGTACCGGCGTGCAGTCATGTGGTGCGTCCTAGGGTCTTTAATGTAATTTAGCGAGTGCAGTACAACGGCTAGCCTAGGGTCTTTAACGTGCACCACGCAGTGGTGCACGTTAAAGACCCTAGGCTAGCCGTTGTACTGCACTTGCTAAATGTCTCATCTACAGCGAGTGACTTGTCGCAACTTTGAAATGGCTCACCAACTACGCGCTGTCCAAATATTCACAAAACCGCAATTAATATTACGGATGGAAGAGGCGAAGTCGGGCAGCCAAAATGTCTCCCCTTTAGAGTTTTTTTTCTTCTGATTAATCCAAAAAGAGTAAGAGAAGGACAGTCAGTGGCCAGCTTCCTGCCGCGCAGATTTTTGGCACTAGTTGGCCAAGTGAATGCCAGTCATTGTTTGCCGGAAAGATGCTGTTCATATATTTTGGACTGGAGGCCGGTGACAAAACGTGTAGTCAGTTGCCAGCCTCTTGTCGGAGACAATCTGGCCATTGATTGACAACGGAAAACCAAGTTGACGGCCATGATGGGTTTGCAGGTGACATTTAGAGGGCCGTCGGCCAGTTGCTTGCCTGTGGACAGAATGGCCAGGCTAGTTTTTGTAGTGACATGATGCGGCCGCGCCGCTATTACTCTTATAACGCGACCGCGCCTATCTTTGTATTTTGTGTTTGGTGGACGCGCGACTGTATAAAAGGAATGCTTGTCGAATAAAAATGGATTTTTTCGCCACCAACAAGACATGGTGTCAGGAGTGGGATGGCTTAGACCCGACAGCGGACAGCACAGCACCTAAGAGACGGGACGCATCGAGACCAACGGCGCCATGCCATCGCTCAAGCCGCTGCAACCCTTTGACTTTGACAACGTGGGCGACTGGCCGGCGTGGCTCGAAGAATTTAAGGACTTCAGCTTCGCCACCGGCCTCAACGAAAAGGGCGAGGAAACCCAAGTAAGAGCGCTTCTTTACACTATGGGAAGGAAGGCTCGAGAAATCCTCAGGTCGCTCGACGTAAAAGACGTTGATTTCAAGGAATTACGCGCTAGTAAAGTCAAAAATTCAAGGTCATTTCGTTCACAGGAAAAACATCGTCTACTAGAGCACTTGTTTTAACAGACAAAAACAAGAGCACGGAGAGACAGTAGACCAGTTCATGACCGCGCTGCACAAGCAAGCTGAGAGGTGCGAATTCGGAACAATGAAGGACCGACTTATTAATGTCCAATTTGGGGGTTTCACGTGCCAAACCAACGGCGGGCATCTGGCACGCCCCAGCGGAGGACTGAGGATTAATTTGGACTACCTGGGGATCTTTTGACGTGCAACCGAAAGCTCGGTTACACGGCGCCTCCTCCGCAATAAACCTCCGTCAGATTGCGGGCACATCGGGAACGACTTATTCGCGACCGCTTTATCGTAGGGCTCTTAGACCAACGTCTGTCTGAGACTCTGCAAATGGACCCGGATTTACCTTGGCTACCACGCTTGCCAAGGCAATAACCAGCAAAACGGTTAAGAGGCAGCAAGTAGATCTCAAAGGTCCGGCGCACGCGGGAGTTAATGTCGACGCGGTCCGACACAAAAAACTCCAGAAAAAGATCCTCGCAAGAGCGAACGACAAGCAAAGTTGACGCCAAATTCTTGGCGGGTACTGTGGGTATTCCGCCCATCAAAGGAGCGGGTGTCCAGCTCTTCACGAAAGGTGTTTGTTCTGCCACAAAATCGGACATTTTTAAAAAAGTCGGCCGCATCAAGAAACGAAATGTAACCAAGCTAGACGGAATCGCCGTGGAAGCGTCAGACGAAGATAAGTTCCTTAGGACGGTCGACGGCGATATCGCAAAGTCATCCGCTCGCTTTGACGATCTGCAGATAACGGGTGCGGCGTGCGAGCAAAAGTTGACACTGGTGCGGAAGAAAGCGTCGTCAGCGAATCGTTTGCAGGTCGACCCAAGCAGCTTATCAAAGCAGAAAATCTTTGTGGCCCAAACAACAAATCCTTTACGACGTTAGGAAAGTTCCAAGCAGAAATAAATTGGAAAGAGAAGTCATGCGAAACCACTATTTACGTCGTTCAGAACCTTCAAACACCCCTCGCGGGGCTCCCAGCCATCGACGCTCTTGGTATCTTCCGATTCATGGATGAAGTTGCCGTTGCAGGAGTCGACTACGTCGCAAAGTACCCGAAGCTGTTTTCTGGCACCGGCTCAATCTTGGGTGAACACACCATCCGGTTGGTACCCGACGCTGTCTTAGTAGCAGTGGCAACACCGCGTTAGGTACCCATTTTAATGAGGCAAGCTGTAAAGAAGGAACTAGACAGCCTGGAAGCGGAGGACATCATCCGCAAAGTGAGCACTCCCACGGCGTGGTGCGCTCCGATAGTGCGCGTCCAGAAACCTTCCAGGGCAGTCAGGATATGCGTGGACCTAACGCACCTGAACAAGGTTACAAATCACGCACAAAGAGACGAGGAGAAACGAGGAAGGAACACAGAACACAGACAAACACGCACTGACAACTCTGGTATATTAAGTGAAGAAAAGAAAGATGAAGCACCATTGTTTACAGGGGTGTACTTGTAAAAATATTTTACAATCTTTACAAGCAGAGTTTTACTTCGTGCACAACTCTGTGTTCTGTGTTCCTTCGTCGTTCGTCCTCGTCTCTTTGTGCGCGATTTTTAACCATGTTCAACGTTTACCAACTCGCCCAGCTTAGTACTCTTCTCTTCTGCATCTGAACAAGTCGGTGCGACGAGAGCGACTCGATCTACCAACGGTGGATCAGGTGATGGGCTGCCTGGAAATCGCGAAGGTGTACTCGAAGCAGGATGCAAACTCCGGGTTCTACCAAGTGCGCCTGTCTGAAGAATGCCAAGAGCTGACAAGATTTATTACGCCTTTTGGTCGCTACTGCTACAAGAGGCTCCCGTTCGTAATTACCTCAGCGCCAAAGATATTCCAAAGGAAATTCTCGGAAATTCTCGACTGGATGGAAAGCGTACAAAACTATATAGAGGACACCTTGGCCTTCGGGAGAGACAAGAAGTTGCACGATCGTCGTTTCGCAGCGGTTCTCAAGAGGCTCCAGGCAGCCGGAGTTACGCTGAGCCGGGACACGTGCAAGTTCGCAGCCTCAAGGAGTCGGTTCTTGGGCATTGTCTTAGATGAAAAAGCAATCTACCCGGACCCAGAGAAGGTGCGAGCCATCCGAAACCTGCCCCAGCCGAAGACTACGTCTGAAGTCAGAGGCTTCTTGGGTATGATGAACCACGTGGCAAGGTTCCTCCCAGAAGCCTCCGCGACGTCGGAACCTCTAGGTCAACTTCTACAGAAGAACAGAGAGTTCGTCTGGCAAAAATCTCAGGAAGAAGCATCCCAGAAGCTCAAAGAAGCTTTCAGCTCCGATACCTGCTTAGCAAGGTACAATCCGGAATACCCGACTATCGTATCGGTAGACGCTTCTTTTTACGGAATCGGCGCAGTCATCATGCAAGACCAACCCTCGGGAGAGCGAAGGGCAGTAGCCTACGCGTCACCGGCATTGAGGAAACCTGATTTGCGGTACTCGCAAATAGAAAAAGAAGCTCTCGCACTAACATGGGCCGCGGAGCGCTTCGACGAGTACCTGAGAGGACTAACATTTCTTTCGAGACCGATCACAAGCCATTGATTCCTCTCCTGGGCCGCGATCAGATAGACTTCTTACCATCCAGAGTTCAACGATTTTGAATGCGACTCATCCGGTACTCCTTTAACATGACGCATGTTCCAGGGAAAAGTATTGCTACGGCAGACACCTTATTCAGATCAAGGTTCACGGATGCGGGCCACCGGGACTCCACCCTGACAAACGCCGACGTTTCGTCGTTCGTCGTGGGTTCTTTGCAAGTAATTCCAGCGACCGAGTCTCTGCTGGAAAAGCTGCGGCTGGAGCAGAAGGCGAATCCGGCGTGCGCGGCCGTGTTCAACGTATGCCAGTTAACGTAACCGCCCAAAGATAAGCTCCCTTCTCTTCTCATGCCTTATTGGTCAGAGAGGGGAACCATAACGGTCTGTGATGAGGCAAGACTCCCTTTAACTTTAAATTTTAGCTCCAGGCCTTCAAGTCCCCTCCAAGAATGCACGCTCATAATGCGAGAGCATCGTTCAGGGCAACAAGAGAGGGGAACCATAACGGTCTGTGATGAGGCAAGACTCCCTTTAACTTTAAATTTTAGCTCCAGGCCTTCAAGTCCCCTCCAAGAATGCACGCTCATAATGCGAGAGCATCGTTCAGGGCAACAAGCTCATGCTTATAGCTTCAGCTTCGCTCCCGCATGGAGTAAATAGAACCATAACCCCTGTGTCCACTCTAGCTTCGCTCGCGTACGAAGTAAATAAAACCATAGCCCCCGTGTCCACTCTAGTTCTCTATGCCAATGGCAGACTAATATTTATCAGTCACTGCAGGAACTTGGGAGTGACGCCGAGAAGTCTGGGAGGGTCGTCACATGTACGGAAGTGACTGATCGACGTGTCATCATGTGAAATCATGTTTTGGGGTGGGTAAGGTTCGAACATGTTGGATGTCAGCATAAACACGTGGTTACGCATGATCAGTGGGGACAAGGCGGTAGCGTTGACTGTGGCCATATGTGCCTGGAGCGTCACTGCTTCCTGAATGCTAGCCAGTACCAACATCCGGAAGAAGGTCGTGATATTGTCTCAGCATCTGAACGTTCAGACACTGGAACTGGTAGGAGTGGTCTAGCAGAGCCAGATGAATCACTGTAGCTGGATAGAAATATTGCAGCAGATGTATCAGCCCTCTAGGCATAAAATATCGTGCACCATAGACATAACTATTTGAAGTAGAAATCGAATTGTTAAGCAGAGCGGTCAAAATTTCACCACGCAACTTTTTTCCGCGGAACTAGCGTGGAATATTTTGTTGAAACTCCACTGAATGAAGAACCTTCTATGACTTCTAAACATAGTAATTGAAGTGCTGAAAGCTGACACTGCCGTCTTGTAGTTAGAAACAGTTTTTTTAGTAATGTCCACCTCGTGAAGCATGCACACTAATTCTCGTTTTAATAAAATTGGAAAGACGATCAGTCCAGTTCTGTTTTATTTATACCGATGCCCGTTAAAAATACGTTGCAATGTTGGCAGAAGCTATATCAGTCAGTTTTGAGTGACAGTCAGTAATCAAAAGAAAATTTATGCATTCTTTAATTTGTGTAAATTTGTCAGTTTGAAACATAGTCTGAATTTTCTTAGCGCTAGAAAAACACTGAAGTAATATCCATTCTACTAATTCGTACATACATATTTATTAATACTGTGTATTTCGTTACAGTAAACTTTTCCCTCTTTTTTTTGTAGCAGGGTATTTACCACCCTAGGTTGTTTTTGGTAGCCGCTGGCGCAGAAAGGTTTGTGTCACAGGTGGCAGTCGTGCAGCGACTCTCTATGAATTGTGGGAATCCTGGGACAGTTTGGTTATCCCGTGTGTGTTTAACCGTTCAGCGGTATCGATGGTGTTTACGATCTTCGGCCAGTTGCGTCCGAGGACAGATGCGATCACTTGGCAGTGAACAGTTCCATGACGAACACGTTTGCGATGGTTATGCTTACCACACAGGAGTATGGCTTTGCAGCGCCGACTCGCGTTGTCACAGGGGTGGGTATCTGCACACAAGTCACCTGGCCAACCAAGCACTCTATGTAGGGCCAACACACATTCACAGGGTTCCCGATCACGTCACCGGCATCTCCCAAACGGCTGCTTGAAGATGTAGTACGTTAGTAGGTACAGTAGCTCCTGTTCAAACTAGTGTCCATTTCATGAGTATACTTGGACGCTAGGTGTGCCACTAGTTGCTATAGCAACAAAAGTGAGCGGTTCGATAGGAGTCTCTCCGTGGCAAAGGTCGCGGAATGCGGCGACTACGAAGATGACAACCTTTTCAACAGCCCGAGACGCTCGAACCATGATCAATTGATACCGCCTTGACAGCAACGCGGAAGCGCAATACGGCGTCCGGGATCCCTCGAAGAGGTAGTCGTGAACACGGCAGAAGAAAGAGCGAGCGTGAGGAACAGCCAGAGCAAGCAAGCACTACAGAAATCACCGAAAACATCGATAGCGAGTAAGCTGTCAGCTGTAGTGGCGGAACGCGGGAGGCTTGGCATAATCCGACATCACGTTGGCGAAATGATTTTGCCGGACGCTTCACCTCATGGTTGCCACAAGACATCTAGCTTCGTCAGAAATCGAACATATTTAAAATTAGTGTGCCCAACTTTCTATCCCGGTTTTCTGTTTTATTTTGTTGTCCGAGCAGACAAGACAAATATAAGTGTTTCGCCATTTTAAAATCGTTTATTGGCGCCATGATTTACGCAAACGTTCTCTGTGTGCCCGAGGCAACTTTGCGACCGCTTGACGCATAAACATCGCCCAAATCTCATTTGAGTTGTCATTTGACAGGTTCCATCTTGAATTATACCTAAAAATCTTACTCTCATTTGGCGTCAATGTATTTTTGGGTGCCGTCTGACTCTTAGACTCTTAATATAACGATATTCTACTTCAGTCTTAACAAGTGTGTCAGCGAATATGTTGATTTTATTCTCGACGTTATTAAAAAAAACAATAACCGATTATATGATCTCTGTAAATTACCTGTTCGTACCCAGCCGTCAGCAGTGATAGCCTGTGATGTTGCTTCCGGATGTTCATAGTAGCCCCTCATGCAATATGGCGACTTCACTAACGCTTCTCCTTTTTCGTTTGGCCCAAGCACTTTGCCAGATTTGATGTCCACAATCTGACAATAGAAGTGGACTGTTTATTTTTTGTTTGGTGCACCATGCAACGTAATATGTTAAAAATATTCAAAGTGATGCTCATTGGTTTTAATTGCAAGCAGTTCTAATTATAGATAAACCCGAATCCACTTAAAACAAAGTGCACTAGACGTTATCACGACCACTTTAAACGCATTGCTTTCCACATAATTATCTCTTTAAGTAATCCATACTTTCCTATCGTTATTAATGATTGGAATTCTCTCCGCCCGTTTGTTCAAGTGAGAATTTCGCTTCAGTAAAAAGAAACCTACATTTTAAATACATCTATGGTAGTTAGATATCGGTTTTGTATTTGTAAGCCCTGCCAATTATTTCTAGGTAATGTGACGAGTATTTTATCTCTTATCGTATCATGCTTCATGTCTAGCGAATTTGTAAGACTGCTTTCACGTTTGGAGCTTTTGCAGGGGAAAAAAACGAACAATAGAGGCACTGAAAAAAAGGGGGGGGGGGGTTGTTATTCATAATGTGGAAATTATAGTAATTATTTATCCGGGTTTTGGTCTTGAAGTATTTCACTCGTCATAGGTGTGCACATCAACTATTTTGTTTCTCGTTCCTCTTCGAATATTTGAATAACACGCAGCATAGACTAAATATATATACCCTTCATGCTAACAAAAATGGGCGGTATCTTTCCTAACGAGAGATTTCCAGTCGCTCCGTATCGGCAGGTTTTCTCAAACTGCTGATGTCAGACTTCCTGGTATGACCAAGCTCTATCAAAATCACGAGGTTGGTGACTTAGGGATGCCCTTATGCTATTCTATTCAACATATAAGCAAAAAAAACAACAACTAGGGTTGGGTCTATTCACCTTCAAATTAGTTTAGCAATGCTCTAATCGCTATTAATCTCATTAACCGATTAATTGGTTGGTTTCGGAAGAAGCTAGAAAAACTAACGGAGAAAAAATAAAGCTAGTCAATTGGCTGGTGATGATATTAATTTTTGAAGGCAGCATTGTTGTCTTTCTCGACACTTAAGCATTCTATATCTGCAGCATCGAGCGCAATTATTAGTTGAAACATTAATGTAACCCTATTGAAAAATCTCATTTGTATGAGAAATTTCTGTGTCCAATAAACGCATATGAATCATACAAGATATATAAGAGCATATAAGAACCATATAAGAACCATATAAGAACCATATAAGAACCATATAAGAAACATATAAGAACTATATAAGAACTACAAGAGATATATAAAAACATACAAGCGCCATATAAGACACTTGTAAGAAGTTTCTTACAAGTTTCTGATATGGTTCTTATATATCTTATATCGTTCTTTTATAGTTCTTATATAATTCTTCCTTGGTTCTTATATGTTCTTATATATCTTGTATGATTCATATGTGCTTATAGGACCCAAGAAATTTCTCGTACAAATGAATTTTTTCACCAGGGAAATTATATATTTTTAAAACGCTCGGACCGTGTTCTTTCTTGGATCAAGATTTAAAGAAGGCTCTAAATGGCGTCATTGATGCATAGTAAATACCGTACTAAAAAAAAAAAAAAAATGCGCCGTTTTGACATTTTTTCAGTCATTATGCCTGGAGGTGAACAGAACGGAACTGGTTAATAGACTAATTGATCAATTACAGGTCAGCCGTTATTTGGGTTAATTTTTAATCGGCGCCGAGCAGTAATTAAAACTTATTCAACAAATATCTTGCTGACCAGTCTTTTAGGTTACCACATGGATAAGTGGTCCTAAGATATCTCATGAAGGCTGCGAGGGGTGCTCTGTGATCACTGATTACCCTCTCATTTGACCGGAAATTCGCGGGGATGAAAAATGCATCAGCGCCTCCAACCGGGGATTTTATGCTATAAGTCTATAATAAATTGCGTTTGAACAATATAAATACATGTATTATTACCTCACAGTAAACCATTTTCGTTGAATCTTAGTAAGAGTTGAAGGAAATAAAATTTAATTTATTCATAAGAATATTTTCGTATCTTATTTTCGCGACCCATATTTACCATCACAGCAGTTAACTGTGCCAGATTAGTACTAGGAGGTCTGGTGCTTGGCTCTATTCAGTCAATCGATACCGATACGCCGGGCATTTTGAAGGAATGGGTCAACAAAATAGTCATAAGAGATATCACAATTCTCAAGGTGTCCCAAACATTTATTCACGAATTTAATTTCTAACATCTTGGAAACGAAAAGAAGGAGAAACGAACGGTTTGGCGTAGTATGTTAAGGAACACTTAACGTTTTAATAGATGTCCTCCACTTTCCTCCTTTTACCCCTTCTCCAGTGATTATTATCGTTAAGCTAAATTTTTGCTTAAGCTACTTAACATGGTGTTTTCTGTTTTTACATGGTGCGGACATCTTTTTCGTGCGGCAGAAGAAGCACCCATTGAATTTCTCTAAGTGGCTACAGTTACAATTTAGGTATTCCTTAACACTTTACTGCAATTCACACGTTTCTATCTTTATTGTTTCCGAGATATTAGTCACTAAAGTTGCAAATACCTTCGTAGGAGACCCTGTATGTCACATGGCGAAACATTGTTTTGTTTTAAAAGTTTGGTAAGTTTTAAAATGAAGCTTCAAGGGGTGCTTTGTGTCTCAATGGTCCCTTCTTTGAGGGTCCTTTTTTTCCCTTTATTCCTTTTTTTATGTACGTAAATTGTTTTTTTACCGAGCTACACTGAAGCTTGTTGCCGTTCACAAAATAAATGGCAATATGTATAACACTTCTTTGACAAATGTTACATACAAGTAAATTCTGTATCAAAGTTATGATATTTGAAGATTGTAAAAGCGTTCTGGTCGCATATTTTTGGTTCCTTATTTAGGCATTCAGTGTATGTTCCTTCCCGCATCATTATACAAAAATTAATACACCTGAAGGTTTCGAGGTGAAATTCTACCAGATTTGCATGCTTTAGTTTAACCCTTAGGGGAGTGTTTAGCAAAGAGTTCTAAACAAAATTTTTAAGAAAAGTTCATTTTGAAGAAAGCGTACACCCCAAATACATAAATGACTAATCTTATTTTTTTCTGAAAGGTGCAATAGCTGTATACCATTTTTAAATAATGCTCAATTACAAATGTATACGTTTTGCCATATATTGCATAAAAACTCATATTGCAGAAGCATGATGTACATGCATAGGAAACACCCATAACAGATTTGGCCTAGTTTTAATAAAATTGTAAATTTAAACATCATCTACACGAAATCACACAATAAAATAATTAATATTCGATACCTCAATCTTACCTTAATTTGCACCTTCGGTGCTGGAAATCCAATTCCGTACCATTTCACTGCATCCATCGGGGCCTACAAATTTCACCAGTTTCCGTAGCTCCGTAAATGTCTTTGACAATAGCCAGATCAAAAACAGGTTCAAGTGGTTTCAGAGTCTCATATGCGGTCTTTGCACCTGATATAATAACTTTTTTAAGGCAATCCATTTGAATACGTTCATATTTAATTTTTCTTGCAAGTGCCAGCATAATTGTCCCATTCCCTGCAACCGTTGTCACCTGCGCCAATGTGAGAGCCGGATTGATGAATCAAACTTATGAGTCTAGGCAGGAATGTTATAAGAACAAAATGTGATCTCAAGTGTATGAATCCAAAACGATTTTGATATTGTTCTTTATATATAAATGTCTTTCCCAAAACATTTCGATCTCAGGAACGCGTTGTTTTAGTGTAGGCAACCTAACCTGCATCAGCAAAGAAAGGACACCGTTTAGTAAGTTATAGACCATCATTAAAGTGTTCAAAAAGAACTTGTTTTTAGGTCAAACAATTTTAGTGTGCAATATTTAGAGCTCATTATTTTTGGTTGGAGTTAACAAACGATAAAAACAATGCCGAATTAGATTTTTGAACTTTGGTTTTACTTGGAAAGAGTAGGTAGCTTAGAGCAGAGTGAAACAGCTACACATCGTCTTACCAGAAACACACATACATAAGATAAACATTCATCTACAAAGCACATTTCAGCTTATACAATAATGCATACTGCGCATGGTAAAATATACGTAAATTCCTACATTCTGTGCGGGGTAACGCCGCGCTATTAACACATTGCTCATTTTGCACCTTCTTGGCTTTGCATTGCATGTGTGAACTTGCCTTAAGGCAGGCCTAGTCAAAGTGTGTGCTCTATTAGCCACGTCGACAGGTTCGTGCAAAGTACAGGTTTAATGGCCAGTTTTGCGTCTGTCACGCGCACGTGATCACGCTCTCTGTGCATAAGCATGCGCAAATGGCGGGGTCCAGGAATAAAAGGCAGGCGTGTGATTGGCTAGTTGAGCACGATACTTTTAACGCCCTGTCCGATTACCAGCGAATGGAATATAAAACACGTACAAACATGCAATTCGCCTGCATACTTAATTATTATGCTGTCAACCTCTGTTGGGTCTTTCTGTTGTGCTGAGAGAGGGTTCGACCATCTGCACATTGTTTAAAGTCAGCGTTTGGGTTTTGTTTTATAATTGGAATATGTGTATTATCTAACTGTGTCTTGGGTGCTAAGTTCGTTGCATATTAAAGATGACGCTTGGACTAAAATTATAATTTTATCATGTTGTTTCTTTAATCGGGTTTAGGTAGGAAGAAGGTTTCTAGGTTGCTCATGCAACCTAAAAAGCCAGATTTAATGCATCGAATAATCTATAACAAACAAATGTTCCCATTCGTGCGCCCGTGCGTCAGTGCTTCCGCGCGTAGCACATGACAGGTCGTGGCCGGTTTGCTTACCATGGCAACATAAGCAATACAGTGCACGCAATCACCCACTCAAAATGAAACCCCAGTATACGTATACCTCACCAAGAATTGAAGGCAGAATCTATCTCCGAAAGCTTCGGTGCACTACCCCTTTGCCGACTACTGCATATACCGTAAGTCAGCAGCCACTGTTACCAAAGTTTAATATTCTCCGTAGTGCAAGGTAAAGTTGCAGATGAGGGACATGAATATTAGTGAGCAGTAAAATCTTTTTTTACTTTCTGAAACTTGCCGCTCCTTAGAACAAATGTATTCTATGCATATCGGACGTTTTAGTCAAATGTTGCTGAAAATTGTATGTGTAGATATTAACCGGGAAATAATATTTAAAACAAGTTTTCCAATGAAAAGAACGAAATACGAGCACCGAATAAAAATAAGAAAATATTGAAACACCAGTATCAATTTATATTATGCCAATACAATGCAAGTTAGCGTTTTTATATTTGAATGAGCGCAGTTTTCAAAAGGTAATTCATATGCATGGTTATACTATTATCGCGGAACTCACGTATGGCCATCCGTGTGAGCTCGCACAAACAACCACGAAAATGGAGTGAATAATATATATTCTTGCATAGTATAATTCCATATGATTTTTAGAAGGACAGGATGTACTGATGCTCTCCCGTTCAAGCCAAGTTTGGCGGAGCGACCACATCGGGCTTGCGGGAGAGGCCGCGGCATGCGGGGTGCAACTACATTTCTAGAAGAAAACACCCTGCTCTGCCCAATTGCATCAAAACGCGTGCCTAAAGTCCAAAGTCCTCTCCTAACAGCAGGAATAATTATAGAAATATTACATGTCAAACCAACGAAGGGCATCTGGCACGCCCGAGGGGGGAGGACGGATAATTAATTAAGACCACCAGGGATCTTTTTAGGTGCAACTAAAATCTCGGTCACACGGCGCTTTCTCCGCAATAAGCCTCCGTCAGATTTTGGGCACCTTTGCTGGGATTCCAAACCCCCACCTGGGGATCCGCAGGCCGGTACTTGTTTTGTATAGCCACGGAGGCGGCACGAGCAGCAGGGAAATTCCACGTCCGAGAGAACGCACGTGCGTTGCGCTGCCCACTCTGTCGTATTTTTTGTCGGTGCGTCGAGGGAAGGGTATCCGCCGACACATCGATATACCATCCTCGCTAAGAGAGCTGTCTCAGTTGTCTCGAGGGGTATCCCTGACGATACATGGCAACAGTCACCATTGCCGATTCAAAGTGGAAAACGCCATCTACGCAAACGCAATGGGCGCCACGTCCATTGTATTTTTGCGTAGCACGGTGTAGTTATTTTTTATCGATGTTTTAGTTGTTTTAAAGAGAGGGGGATTGAAGGGTTTGGGGCAACGTTGGCCAATACTGGCGCTGCGTTGCGTTTCCCTCACACCAACGTGCGTTTTGGGTTGCTGCGGAAACGTCGTCTGTTTGTCGTTGTCCTCGTTAAACGAGCGCTGAGGCTTTTAAATAATGCAATTTCGCATTGTATTCCTAGTACACATCACACTGAAATATTGCACGAACGCAAAGTTGTGACTTTTCAATGAATACACTTTATGATAAGCGATTTCCTGGAGGATTCTGAAGGGCAGGCCCCGAATAATACATACATATTTAAAACTTGACCTAGTTAGGCAGAGCTCGCCATGGCAGACTAATCACACCATTCTGCTCGCTGTTGTTTTTAGTACACTTTGTTTTTGTTTAGAAAAAGAATCGATCAAAGCAGCACATGTTCTATTGCCCATAAATCTAAACTTTTGACTAAACGCTACTACGGTACAAATGGCTATGCGATCGAGTGCTCATTTTTTATCATGCCAACGTGTTGGTTCACATACGAACATTGGATGTTATTTTGATGCAATACCTTGTTTTCTATTATGGCTTCCAGATTTTGTGTTGTGTTGGCTGATCCAGGTAACAAAACAATCTTTGCTCCAGATGAGCAGGCTCGCGGAAGTGTCCGGAATCCAGAAGCCCATGTAATATCTCTCTTGAGAATAACCACGTCGTGATCATTGTACAGATCATAAAACCTTCGAATTAAAAAAAAAAAAATGTTAAGTTGGAAAAGTGCTTTGTTTAGACGACTATTAGACTTCTTTTTTTTTAAATTGCTATATGGTATTGTTTTTAATGTTATTACAATAAACACACAACGCAGTGTACGCGATCGGTACAGCGCTCGCTAAATGTTTACGAAACAGGCGAACGTCTTGTCTCATGGTGGCCGTCTCCTTGCTGCAACCGAAAACTTCTCCCTGATGCAGCTCTCAATGAAACAAGGACAGCAGGGGTCACTGTTCGCTTGTCTATGATACCTGTCCTCTTGTGTAAAACAGCAGAACTTGAGATTCGGAAAGAAAGCGCGGGTTTCCAATAGCTTCTTACGTGAAAGAGCATGTGATCACTATTTCAACTTGATGGGATCTCTTGTCACCGAAGCGCTTGGTTTGTACTGACAAAATGTTAAGGCGATAGCTTCACAGCGACAACCAAGCTCAGGAGCCACGTAAGCACGAAATATGTGGGTAGGTCAGTCCGTAAGCGCTAAACGACCATAAAAAAACGGAAACCGGTGCCAGGGATCGAACCCCGGTTATCTGTGTGAAAGCCTAATGCAAAAAACCCAGTACGCAGGAACGGGAGGAACAGAAGCAGGTGGTGTGAGAAACCGCGGGTTGCAAAGAGGTTTAGAAAAGAAAAGAAAGCCGGAAGCAGAAACGGGGGCGCAGAAAGAGCGCGCGGATCGTCGAGGTGTGAAAAGGACAGAAAAGCGGGCGTCTCCTCTCTTGTTGACTGTGAACATTCAGCGCAAAAGTTTTGCATTCGGGGTGGTGCTGAAGGAGAGCAAGCGCAGCGTCACAAATAGAAAATGGTGTGGCGTGACCTGTTTCTATGCAAAACCCTGCCCAAGTCACCACCCGAACTAAGAGCATTACCCACACCAGGCACTGAAAGAGTAAGTGTCATCTTGGCCTGGCTCCACCCGAGCCCAGGCACCACCCACCCTCTAAAGCTACCGCATTTAAACGCGTTTCTCAGACGGATCATACATGCAACACTTTTTTTTTCTGTTCTGAGAGTGACATTTATTGGCAGAAAATCCGCTTTCTTCGCTTGATCCCTGAGGGGCAAAGTATATAAATGAGCCTGAGGGGCAAATTAATTCCTCTTTCACACTGTGAGGAAAACTGGACCGCAGGCTAGGCGTCCCGCTCTATGCTGCAATCGCGGCTGAACCAGGGTCGACAAAACAGCAACACAATCTTGCCTGCTGGGCGAGCTGCTCATTTCGCCACTCTCTCTCACTCCGACGCATGGGACACTGCCAAAAGGGCACTTTTCGTGATCCAGCCACAATTTCGGCCTTGTGCGAGCGTCCTCTTCTGCTCAATTAATTCTGTCGAGCGCTCTGCCAGGGAGCAGTTCTTGGGCGACCGCAAGGATAGGGCAACCACCAATTAAGACACAGGTTCGCCAGAATTTTATAGTAAAGAGCAAATGTAGATTTGTCGCTCTTAAGAACGAAGGTTGCCACATGCTAAATATAATGAATCAATTCAATTAGTTAGCTTAACATTTACAATCGAATGTGTGAGAGACATGGGTAAACAATAGTCGCCAGCTACCGGACGTTTATAAAGATTACCAGATATAGAGTAATACTCAACCAACTCAGCTCTGTGGAAATCAAGTTCCTGAGTTCACGTCAGACTTAATATCTCTCAGAAAAAAAAGCAGTGAAAAGCAAAGCAAAAAAATGCTGCGTCACATCGGTATCATTCTTCTCACTACTTGTTTTACAAAATCAAGCCATTAGTTGAAGAGACACAGGTGCTCGGAGCAGAGCATATCTTGACAGTAACAACAAGTGCTTGGTAAGCAGAATTGTGCCATGTTCAGTGAAACTATTCAAGCTAAGAAACACAAGTTTAAAATATATACTGCCGTTTTAGATATACCGAACAATCGCGGTAATGCTTTCTAATGTGATGGTTTTATTGTGATGAGGCTTCTTTGACAAAACATATGTACTCGGTATATCATATTCCGTGCATTTAAAACGAGGCTAATACTTGTGGAAAACCTTTATGCACAAGTTCTTTGTGGCTGTATTGTAAACTTACGCTCAGTATTTACTTAAAAAAAGAAATATTCGTGGTATTTGTAGCGATATTCGAAAAAGACGATTATTTAAACGATAAAATACCTGTGTATTACGATTCCACAATGGGAGGCCTAGCGACCCTTCCACGCATGGCGAATTTATCTTCCGGTGGTATCCTGAAGAAGATTTGCTTAAGCCCCGTGCGTCGCAGAAACGTTCACGGTCGTCGAGGTTAGTGATAGACGAAATTTTCACAATATCATCAAATGCACCTCCAGCTAGGTGTCCGGGCCACTCGTCACCTGAAGGGCCTGAAGCTAGAACCCATGCTGCTGCGGCCCCCAGTGCCGTTCCTGTTGCTGCGGCCCCCTCTGCAGTTCCTGTTGCTGCAGCCCTTCATACCGCCTCATAACCCCCTACCGCTACTGCTGTGGGTCAAGGGCGTGCCGTTCCTGCTGAGGCTGCAGAGCCAGGCAGTTCTGCACCACGCGCCATTTCAAGCAACCTCGCAGCTCGTGCTTGGCTACGGCAGCGAGCTGCCCTCTCTAGATAGACAATGCAAACGGCTCAGCAGAGTCCCTGAGCTCTGTGGGGCCAGAGCTGTTGTCTCCACGCGTGCTCGCAGTGACTCATGCCTCAGCAGAGCATGGCAATGTCTCGTACTCTGAAGCGGATGCGGGACCAAGCACAGCAGTGATTTTGGGCTCATCGCCAAAAACGGGTGGCGTGATGGAATCATCCAGTCCTGTACGCAATCCCCAGCCATCGCCATCGGACAATTCACAAGACCCAGGGCGGCAAAGACGACTCCCAGAAAAAATTCGAGGTTAAGTTGTGTAATTCTATTTAAAAAAGAAAAAAAAAACAATCTGTGAATGAGTTTTGGTACTAAGTATTTTTAAGCTTCTAGGAAGTGTTTAACTGACTTTACTGGGACCTAGATGTGACAACGCCTTTTTTCTGGTCTCGTATTAGGTGAAGTGTCACATGTTTGTTTCAGGGTCATTCAGAAATATTGTGAATTATGTCCTTTTGTTTTCAGTTCTTTCTTTCGTTTCGTGAACATGAACAGTCACGGTGTATTTCTTTTCTCAACAAGTATTTTCGTTCCGTTTTATATGAGGAAGGCAGAAAGTGTGCAAATTTTATTTTTAGCTTTGAACATGGCTCTTAAAACTCATGGGAGGAGAGTGTAGTGTTCTGTTTATGCTGTCGTGGTGCGCTCGTTGGCATGCCACGTAGGCGTGCAGCGAGCTCGCGTATGGAGCGTCAGCACTGCACTATTTGTAAAAAATACAACAGTCACTTTTTATCTACGACCTAGTTTGGTGCGTCGTACTTTCCTTGGTGTGCCCGCTTGGTCCCGGGTCACCGCTTTCTCGTTGTCCAGCGCGCCACGCCAAGTAAGCCTTCCTATTTCCTCCCAGGCATTCCGATGGTCAGACCAAATTATTTACCTCTCAATGTTCTTACTCACAGTTTCGTACTGGCCATCTTGGACCCCCACGGTTTGTCCTGGTATGATCATGTCATTACATGTCGGAAGGTTAGTAGATCTAAATATTTGAGCAGTGAGCCTTGCTTGCTAAAGCGATTCTTTAAAGCCCATTTTAATTATGCGTTATGATCTTCAGTCTCCTTACTCATAGACGCTATACAAGAACAATCAAGAACAGAAATGCTGAGAAGACTTCATATTTATTTTTGGTTTCCCAATTGACGCTTTTGTCGCAGACTGAAAGATGGCAACAGAGTTTTGCATTGGACCGTTACTCGTTCATTATGGAACGCTAGAGCCCAGCTTCTGTGTGAGCGTATTGCTGACGTTCCAGACGGAGTAGATTGTGTTGTAATGGCAGACAATGCCGTACGCTGCGGCACGTTAGCTGGCTCGACTAGCAGGCGGTGTCAGACGGAAGACCACGAACCGGACCTCATGAAAGAAAGACATTAGTCTTGCGCTCGTGTTCGAGAAAGCAGCCATGCTAAACCAACAGTAATTGGCGAGGCCACGATGACTTCCACCAAAAGTGGGTCTTCGAACGTAAACATTGCAATCTCTTTTATAAGTTTTACGTTGTGACAAACGTATGCCACTTTGGCGCCTAAATTTATTTTAAGTGTCCCTTTAATACAGATTAAAGGAGGACTGTGACGATTTGGATTTGGGATAGCTACCGCGAAGTGTATAGAAGTAGGTTAATTTAAAATAAACGTGGAGGAAGATTTGCTAAAGAAAGGCTCGAAGAGGGCTCTAGGAGGGGGTTTGGACACTCGGAGGCCAAGCTGCAAACAGCCAGGAGGACATTTGTCGAAGTGACCAGACGTCAGGGGCCAGACTCTCCCTGCAAGATCTTGTAGTCAAGGAGCCGACATTCGTGAGGCCGACTGGACCTCTTGAGGCGCGAAGGACAAATTCAGCAACCGGACACTAGACGGGGATTCAATGGAACGACACCGGTGAATTGGCCTGCTGAGGCACGATTCCGGTTAGCTGTAAAGGCCTGTGTAACGACGTCCAAGCAGGTCCAGATCGTTGTCGCTACAACCTGGACACCACCAAAAGCATAAACATAACGGCTGCGCGAGAAAGTAGATTAGAAATATCTGTAATATGCTTTTCCCCGGAGCGGGATATTCTTGTATCAGATGCACCGTTTTAGGAATTCCGTATTGGATCTTTTAACACAGTCGCCTTCACAAGCACAATCGTGCAAATTGTAACTCGAAATGACGGCACTGATGTCACTATTTTAATGTTGAAAGCTCGACGTTTTATCCTCCTTACGGTGTTTATGAGCTGAGAACAAAATCAAGTGAAATGGATCATTCAAAGCTAAATACCAAAATTAACATTGCATACTCAAGTGTTTTTTCGGAGCCCAGCAAACACGCGGTAGGGGTGTTTAAGGTTCGTTGGGAAATACAAGATAACCATTCGCACATCAAAATGGTACTTCCATATTTTTACCATCCTTAATGGAGTAAATGCAGGGATTATCTACTATCAAGAGAAAGTGGACAGTGGTAGTCTATAGGCAACCGTTCCTAAAAAAAAAGTGGTCCAGTGCTTGCGCAGCAATCAAGTCGCAAAGAAAAGGAAAAAAGAAAGAAGGCCATCTCAAGCTGAACAGAAAATGGAAGCAAAGAACCCAAGCAGCACAATTCCCTGGTTCAAGCTTGAGCCTGCTTGGGCAGCCGGGGAAAGTTTACCCGGCCCAAGCACCGTTTTGCTCCAAGGGGCAAGCTAGCCACAGCCTGGCTAGCCGGCCTGGCAGTTCAGTGGGGGTTCCTTGTCTAGCCAAGCTTGGCTTTACGGTGTAAAACAAGCCTGGGCCAGGCTGGCAGTTCAGTGGTCAGCCAAGCTTGGCAAAACGGTCTGAACGCAGCCTGGGCCATGCTGGCAGTTCAGTGGTCAGCCAAGCTTGGCAAAACGGTGTAAATTCAGCCTGGGCCAGGGTGGGAGTTCTCTGGTCATTCAATATTGGCTATACAGGGAATTTACAGACTACTCCCAAGGAAGCTTATGCTGTCATTCAAAGGAGGCTTTTGTGGCATATAGCCAAACATCTCCAATTTTCGGTGCTGTGTGCAGAAAGAACTGTTTGCAACTTTGTTCAAGATTTAGTGCCTCACGATTAATAAAGCTGCTCAGTAATTTTCTCAGAATACTTGAACAATAGAATGAAAGTTGAAAACATGTGCAAGCTGCTGTATTTATTGTGTGGTCGGCATGCAAATGAAGCTGCAAAATTGAATCAAGTTTGATACAGTGTTTTTTTTATTTCATGCTCAGTACATGGTGCTGGCTTATGCCAGAGTCCCACTGCAGTGACGAACAGAAACAAACGACAGCGACAAGCCTCAAACCTGAGTCCTTCGCGATTTGACAGGCTTTGTAGAATAAAGGAGGCTATGCTTAAACACAACCATCATGCACGCGAGGGTATCTTTGGCAAGCTTACAATCACTCGTGCTTATTTCACGAGCACCGAACGAATAAACGCTCGCCAAAGGTACCATCACGGGCATGCTGCATGGGTTGGAGGCTTGTCCGTGTCGTTTGTTTCTGTTTGTCGCTCTAGTGGGACTCGGGCATAATGCCAGAGTCCCATTAGAGCGACAAAGGCTGGTTGCTGCATAAGGCTGGTCACTGGTCGAGTATCTGCTGACAATTACTGGGCTTCACAGCTAGTAGGTGGCTCCGCAGATCCGAGTAATAATGACAGCAATTGTCGATGGTTCACCCCATGGCCACTTCATGGCTGTGACGTAGAGCTGGATAGCAGCACCTGGAAAAGGAACAGCATAAACAGTGACGCATGTTTAGTAAATATGTTTTACAGGAACTATAAATCATGCTCCTAATTAAATTAGAACACAGCAGAAAGGCTACCCAAAATGTCTTGGTGGTATGTTCAGTCTCCTTCAATATAAAAGACCTACTGAAAGTGCGTGGCTGAGATGGCGGTGGTCGGAAGAGCTATGTGCGCTCCGTGTGACTCAGTTCTGCCTCGAGGAAAGGACGCTCACTCAGGGCTCAACTGGCTCTGAACTTGCGAACAGTTTTTGGTTAAGGTTTAGCCAAAAAGTGTGCTTCATCAGCATCACTCCCAGAGATATGGTCATGAAGGCTTGAAGCAAGCATGCTCGTCACTGTTTTTGTTATCAGTTGTTTCAGGTGTAAAATTAATATTAAAGTTACACCCTAGTCTCATATTTAAAAAAAAAGTGTGGTGAAGAGCGCATTCATTAATTAGAAGGATGGCACGGACCTGGCACTTTAACGGTCAAAACGCCCTGACTCTGGTCAGTCTCTCTCAGACAGTATTTTCTGAGTTAGTAGCCGTGACATGATGCTGATAAACTGCTCTCCACCGCGAAACCGAAAACTGATAAGCGTGTGTGGCACTTTAGCTGAGCCCCGAGTCCCCCCCCCCTTAGGTACATTGGAATCTCCCAGAGCGCAGAAAGCGCCCCAAGCCACTGCCTCGGCCAGGCGCTCCCATTGGGTCTTTCATATTGCAGGAGACTACATAACGCAGGAACTACAGAACTCGACAGTGACAAGCATGGTTTCCCTCTATTTGTAGTATACTACTGTCAATAAATGCAAAATAAAAGTAGTAAAGTGGTTAGTTGGGCGAGTTGGTAATGATTGAACATGGTTAAAATTGCGCACAGACAGAAAGGAACAGAAAAGAGGGAAGAGAGAAGAGACAAGCGCAAACTCACAACTCGATGTATTGAAGGATAAAAAAGAACAGCCGGCGGTATCAGCCCTATTTGCCATCTTAATGGTGGCAAATAGCCACCACTAAATTCCACGGTGGGGGGCCACCTACCTCTGCATTGTCAAGCGTGTAAGTGTACACCTTCTTTACAAAAAACCTCGATAATTGGCAGATTTCAAGAAAAACATACTAGGGAAATTTTTGAAGCTTTTAGTATACTCCGCCTAGGCGAGCGTTGCGTCAGTCAACCTTCTGTGGCTTTAACTGACAAGGAAATTGCCTTTCTACAATCGTTTGAGTGTGGTTGATGGTGTGTGTCCTCCACGTGCTCGGGTGCCCCCGTGCGATTGTGGCCTCGGCTCGAGCTGATACCGCCGGCTGTTCTTTTTTATCCTTCAATACATCGAGTTGTGAGTTTGCGCTTGTCTCTTCTCTCTTCCCTCTTTTCTGTTCCTTTCTGTCTGTGCGCAATTTTAACCATGTGCAAAATAAAAGCCAGAGCACCTCTATGTGAACACCATATGTAACATGCAGTACTGCGGAAGGTTGCTCAGATCATTTGAAAGAAAATTTTTCATTTCTCTTGGTAGTAAAACCGAGCCATAAGCACAACTTAACTATAAAGATGTTTTCTGTCTTTTTTTTAAATGCATAGACGTGCTTTTTGATATTTATGTTGCATACCTATAAGATTACAATATCAAGTGGTGCCAACTTCCACTGACAGCCCTGAGGCTATAAACCACAAAAACCAAATTCCCCAGTAATTAAAACGCAACAAAAGAAAATCAGATCAGAAAAATGTTCAGTTTGACTTAAGTATATCGAATCAATAAATACAAAGAATGCTAGCCACATTCTTGTGAAAATGTATTTTAAAATGTCAATGTAAAATGGGATCCGACATATAATGCTAGAGTCCTACTAGAGCGACCAACAGAAACAGTCGACCCCGACAAGAATTCAATACATTCAGCATGCACACAAAGACACCTTTGGCAGGCTTGCCGTCTCTCGGGGCTCATGAAGTAAGCACAAGCGATTGCAAGCCTGCCAAAAGATATCTTCACATGCATGCGGCATGGTCTTGAAGCTTAAGATGGCAAATAGGGCTAGTTTGTTATTCATCACTGAATAATATGCAAAGAAACATGACCAAAGAAAGGAAAATCTGAACAGGATATGGCGTATCTTTCAACTGAATGGTTTTATTTAAAAAAAATATATTTAAATACAGATAAAAACTGACACCTGTTGGCAGAGAACGGTAAGATAAGGTCAAAACGCACTCCCTTAAAAACCAGTGTCACTGGCTCTACAGAGTGAATTTCTTTGTCAGACAATAACAATGAGTGCACTCAAACGTTACCCTGAGGTCACCTAACAGTTAACTGTGTCCGAGTGCAAGTCCAACTTAGAAAAGACTAGTCGGTGACAGGTCAAGAACGAAGTGGAAGCTCCTCACACCCCTTTCCACTTCAGTGGAGCGAATGGTGGAGAGGAGGTCGCCTCCTCTCCAGCGTTCGCACTAGTAAAGTGGAAAGAGATTGGAGGAGCTTCCACTTCGTTCTTGACCTGTCACCGACTATAGTGTCATGGGCCGTTACAAGACAAAAACAGAGAGGAAAATTCCCAATGCCTTCTTGATAAAATCCCAGGATAACAACTCATGTGAGCGCTCCCTCACTGCTGTTATCTAACAAAGAATTTCACTATCTGCAGAGCCAATGATGCTGGATTCTGAGGAACCGTGTTTAGATCTTACCTTAAAGGACATGCAAAGAAAAAAAACTTTTTTTTTAAACAGCCGGTTTGGGAAAAGGAAGTCATAAAACGAATTTACAACGAAAAATCAAAATTTTTAGAGCTATATTCACGGCGCTATACGAATTTGCAGTTGGCGCCCGCGGGCGCCGCGGAAAAGTGGCCCTCATCTAGACTGTTTAAAAAAAATGTTTTTTTCTTTGCATGTGTCCTTTAAGCCCGCTTCACATGGTGCGAATTTTCTTGCAAATTTACACCACTGAAATCTAGCACCGCAGCTTCCCCTATGCTTTTATTTCCTGCACACGTGACGTCACAACAAAAAAATTGAAGTAAAATAGCACCATGCGAATCAGGTTTACAGTGTTCTGCCAGCATGTGTCGCTTCTTATCACTAGATATATTTTTTACCAAAGTAAACCATTCAATTGAAAGTTACGACGTGTCCCGCCCAGATCTTTCTTCATCTTGTCCGTGTTTTTGGCGTATCATCCAGCATTGAGGCATATCACTGTCGGGTGTTTCTCTTTGTCACTCTAGTAGGACTCAGGCAGAATAGGTAAACAGTCATGTCTCAATAATATGGATACTCTGCTATATAAAAACCATTTGGGGACCACTGGGTAAATACCTGTCTTTTTGTTCCGTTAGAGTGGACAGCTCACATTATGGACGCTTTTGGGGAGGAATGCAGGTGTCCATATTTATGAGACATCACTATCAAATTCCCTAGTGTTGAATTTAATGACTGCATGCTCTGAAGTCACGTAGCAGGCTTCTCCGCCGTACACCAATGCGTAGTGGTGGCATGGCAGACGTTTGTGGCTGCAGAACACACCGCAGACAAATGATATCCAATATGAACAATCGGGGGATATTTGACATTACAATCAACCATCAAATAGGCCTACATGTTGTCATGGCTGTGAACGTCAAGAGGGCGAAGTTGACATTTGTGACAAAACTTGAAGTAAGACACGTGGAGAAGGAGACAAGAAGTCTTGTGTCACTGGAGCCCACAAGATCTTTCAAAGCACTTTGGGTAAACAACTCAAGAAAAGCGGTGGCATAAAAGCGGGACAGAACACATCCTGATGCACTACATATTAAGACATTGAGAAACCACTACAAAGGTGGTTTAGAGATGTTGGGGCAAGCAACATTCCTGTATTGGGATCAATCTTCTAAATAAAATGTGAGATTCCTTATACTCTTGATGTGAAGAATCTTCTAAAAGAGTGTGAAATATTCCTTTCAGCTCTTGATGTGAAGAACCTCACTGCAAGTGGATAGCTGATTGATTACCCTCAAGGGGTTATGACACGCCAAAAATATGAGCTAAA